>OY720641.1:74683495-75065300 GCA_963169105.1 Ceriagrion tenellum | reverse complement strand
TGTCACAGAGGAGAATATTGGCCGACAGTCAATCATCGAGTCGACAATAGTCGACGCCACTATTTGGTGGTAGATCCTCCGTGACTCCCGTGTCAGCAAAGTTGACGTTGATCCCAGTATATCGCCTGCAGCGGCGCGACCTGTGGAAGCTCTTCGTGGCCGTAGGAACTGGATTTGTCAAAGAAATCCTTCAAACTGCTGTGCAGTTGTTGTTGAAGCGGCTCCACCAGGCCAGCTGATGAAGCACATCATTACGAATGGTCCAGTCGAATCACGGCGCGAACCATATTTTAAATAAAAAGAATTTCTAAGCATGCTTTTCTAAAAAACATTATTAAAAATCTAAAATAAGAAATATCTTACCATTGCATCAAAATGAAATAAATAATATTTTCTCAAGTGAATGAAAATTTAGCCTTGGATTGGAAATAATATAACTCAATTCAAGGAAATTAGCCACACAATTTTAAGACCACCACAAAATTCGTGGGGCGCTCTTTCATATATCAACATATTTCAGATATCAACATAAATTCATTAAATATGAAGATTTTGGTATTCAATGTAATAGAGGGCTTCAATAGACAATTTCTAGAAAATCATTAAATGAACTTAAGTTAAGGTGCAAAATATAAATGAGGTCATACTCCATTTCGTTGTGGTCTTATCATAGTGTGGATAATTTTCTTGAATTTAATTATTTCCAATACAAGGTTAAATTTTCATTCACTTGAGAAAATATTTTTTTTTCGTCTTAGTACGATTTTAAGATATCTCTTTTATTTTTTTTATTTTTAAATATTCTATTAGAAAAGCATGCTTATAAATTCTTTTTTTAATTTTTTAATTTTAAGCCTAGTTGAAAACAACAAGTTGTATTACAAACATTTTATTAATTAGGACTAGGACTAGTTAAACTATGACTGTTTACTAAAAAATATTCGCCAGATTGTGGACTCGATGCGACGACTCTGATAGACCCACGGGACGAGAGTCGGATTTTTTTAGCCCTATTCTAACTCGATACATAAATTTGAGGGAATGAAGGGGTAAGTATGTAGGGTAAAATGAAGTGGTAACCATGGACCCATGTATCCATGGAAAAGTGAGTTCAAGAAAAGCATGTAAAAAAATAGGTTGCATTTAGTTCAAAAGTTTAACAGCTGTATCAGGGAGTGAAGTAGAGATATTTTTTCCTAGAGCACTCTTTTGAGGATAACAGAAAGTAATGTGAGCCAGAATAGTACCTTTTTAGATAAATTTAGATAAAAGACCCAGAAGATCTTGAGGTACGTAAATGTATCTTTGGTAAAAAATGGTAAATATTGGAGTTTTAACGGGAAAAATAGCTAGTGAGGGTAGTAATAGCGGCCATCAGCATTGTAACTTCCAAATAAAACTATCGAATATTATGGTGTGAAATAAATGGGCCGGGCCATTGAGCTGTACATGGCATACGGGTGCTGATTAACCTTTAGGTATTAGAGATAAAAAAGTTGCCGATGAAAGTGGAAATTTTCAGTGCAATCTAGAATTTTATGAATGGGATTATTACATAAAAAGATAGGAGCAATGGAAATATGGGCAGTTAACTATTTAAGGAAACTTCTCCTTATTCGAGCTTGGAATTTTTGCAATCTATTTCCATACTTAGTGTTAATTAAAAAATGTTACCTGAGGATTTATCGAAAATTTTGGTGTGGAAGCAATTGTCGCCGGGCGATTGAGCGGTACATGACATACGGGTGCTTCTTAATCCTGTGTTACAGGTAAAAATGTGTGGAAATTTAGTGTCAAAGAAGAAAAAAATATTCATTTTCTTTTACTTGTGTTAATACGACTGCCATACGTGTGTTTTCAGCCTTGTCCGTGCGTCCATTTACCTTTTTACTAAAATAAAAAATGTGTTGTAACATAGATAGTTCGACCAACTATCTTAAATACTTCAAATATAGAATAAAAGGTCAACAAGGCGTCTCAACTTAAGAGGTGGGGAGGGTAAAATGATGTAAACTTCCTTAACACTCCACTCTGCCTTGTGTTAAGTTTCACACCCATGTTCGCTGAGCGGATGTGAAGAACCGCTACGCTTCCAATCCAACATGATTAATGTCGCAATGGGCACGCTGGTGTTATGTGTTTCATTCTTTTCACCATTACGAGTTTCTCATCAACGTATGGCTTATTTTCGTATATGAATGTGGGTATGCAGGCGTACACGATCAATGTGAGGGGTGGGGTAATGACTGGCGGGCTGGTTATTAGGAGATGAAGAGAGGAGGCCAGGAGATAGTGTTTAGGTTCGGGATGGGGGTTGCAAGGGCAAGTATGGGGATTGGGGTCGCATGTTCCTACGGAGCGCTGACCGTTAGGGGTCATTAACGCCTGTGAAAGGTTAGGGCGGCAAGGAATGAAGAATTAACTTTAATCTAAGGCTCTGTCTCGATGAAATGACCCCATAGGCGCTGTGTATCGATGAGCTCCTGAGGTTTTTATGGTGGAAAAGTTATAAATACTGATGAGATTTAAGTATATAGTTGTTCAATTTTTATCATTTAAAGGTGACCTTGAGATAATATTTTTGTGGTGTTATATCCTTATGTTCACTTCCTCTCAGTAGTGAGACGTTACTGCACCTAGACGTAGAGTTATTGTACCTAGTGTATCAAAAAAAGACGCCAATGGAAGTAGAAAAGTAGTTTATTAACTGGTTTCGGCACCAAATAAATAAAGCCTAATAATTGAGCAGATGAAATATTCGAAAATAATTTTTGCAATTAGCTAAGTGTGATTTTCGTGATTATTTAAATTGTATCCTCCTGTTTTAGTAGATACCTACTTGGCTTAGAATGTAACCGAACTCTTAATTGCAAACACCAATAAAGTAGGAATTGTATCATTGTATTTGTATAAGATTAGGCATTTCACTTGCCTTTAATTCATCAGTTCATTATATTTTCAATCAAATGCATATTTAATTCCATTACAGCTCTCTCGCAGTACTTTACAGATCGCAAAATCATCTGCAACCATCACGGTAAAAATTTGATTAACTTCTTCAAGTGTATATATTCGTTGTAGTTATGAACCTTAGCATCACTCAAGATTATTACTCAGCTTGGTTTGTTCGATGCGTTTCCCTTTTTGAGAAACGTATTCTTTGAGGCCTACGTTATAAGGGTGCGAGAGCATCAGTGCTTAACGTCTGCAAGTACTTTCATTGTGCCCTGTGCGGATGTTGTTATGTACTTTAGTCACAAAACCGTACGATAGCATCTCCTCTCCTCAAATTTCTCGGTGACTCTCCCCCGTCGAAATACACCTCGTTCGGATCGCAGGGGTGCTTGGGAAAGGGAGTTGGCAGGGAATGACCGGAGGGGATCTTTGAGTGCCGAGAGAAGTGAATGAGATCCCCGTTTACGCCGGATACGCCGTGGGAGGGATAAAGGTGGAGAAGGGCGGGAGACGAGAGACAAGGGCTGGGGGAAGCAACACAGCACGGTGGATGGAATGGAGCTGGGGGAGGGAGGATGAGGTGTGATGTGCAACAAGCGTCCTCCGGTAAATAAGACCTCCCCTCACTTCGGAGCTAATTACGTACCTACCGTAATATTTCGGAGTGTATTATTCTTGTCCAGGGAGTTCTTTATTATATCAACACACACCAGACTCAGTCCTTTCGGCCTTTATGTTTTTCGATTGATGAAGAATTCACTCAACTGTTTTGCGTTTATCGCTTTCAATAGTGGGAGAAATTACGGTATTTATAGAGTGGGATCAGTTTTCTCTCACTAAAATGGCCTGCTTTTAACTCACATAATGGCTCAGAAATCATTAGCAATGCTACGCCATTTTATGGTTTAGATATTTGCTGACTTGCTTTCTGCACAAGATTTGAAGGTAATAAACCAGGTGTTTTACCTCGCGGAATATAAAATTCCTTTGTCATACAAGTAATATTGAAAGTGTGTTCAATATGTTAATGCATTAACCATTACGTTTATACTTTCAAAAATCGGTTTTTATGTCTTTCAGGTATCAAAAATCGGTTTTTGTGTCTTTCAGGTATCACTATTCAGTTTTTATGTCTTTCAGAAATTTTTGCATGCTATGATCTACTTATTTTCGTTTGCGAATAATTTACATTTCAATGTTTTTGCATTTAAATTGTTATGGTGATTTTGATTGCATATATTCTAAGTGATGTCAATGACAAGGAATGATACTTGCACTCGTTGCGTCTCATGAGTTAATTTGCTTGATAGCTGTTCGCATGAGTTTTCGAGTGAAATATTTCTCGATATTTCTTCGAGAGTTTTTGTTTGACAAAGCTTAGGTGGAAGCGTTAGGGTGCACTTGTGGCAATATATTTTGCAAACATCTCCATAAAATTATATCAATTGTTGGTGTGCGTATGCATTTTCGTATGTAGGATTCGTAATCTCGGTTCACCGACAATTGTTGCTATGAATGCGGGAAGGAGCTATTATCATTGATAATAGGTGAAACATATGCTGCCTTAAATTTGCTGTTCCTTTTCAGGAATTACAGAAAACCCATGCCATTTATTGAAAATGGCATTGTATGAGCTTCGACACGGTGTAATTTTTCTAGAAAACGTACTCTCTCTAGCTCGCAAAGATGAACACCTCACCCCCGTTATAAAAAACTTGGTTGGTTGAATACTAACTCACGTCGTAAATAACTACTTGGAACATTGCTTTTTCCTATCTTTGCCAGCAACGAATCTGCCTAACTTATTGATATGTTTCCTAAAAGAACTCCCAACCATGCAATGGTACTTGGACAGAACGTAGTAACCTTCTACTTCCGACCCTCCGAACCTTTACCTTTCACATGTCGTTTATCGTGGCCGCCTCACAACTCTGGAATTCTATTCCAATTGATTTGAAGAAATACCGGTCGTTGGCTACTTTTCAATCTAAATTGTATGGAATTTTATTTAATGAATGTTTTCCAGAATAGGTTAGCCTATTCGGTGTTAAATTATCATTGCCAATTTATTTTCTTTTTTTTCTAGACAAAAATTGTTTTTTTTTCTCATGGTCTGTTTATGTTCATTATTATCTTGAATTGTATATTTATATATATCTTCTATCTATAGCTTTCTCTGAATTCAGTTGTATTACATGTACAGTTACTGTTTTTATTACTGAGAATAGTTTCTGTCTTTCTCTGTCTATGTTATTAAGCTCCATTAATTTTCTGAATTGATCTAAACCATTTGTTAATTTGCTAATTACCTCGCTACAATTTCATTGTATCGTACTGTTGCTCTAAGGGACCTGTCCCAGAGTATAATAAAGGATTATTCTATTCTAGCTCTAAAATTCTTCCACCCAACCCCCAAACGGCGGATAACTAATGGAGGTGTTTGGTCAAGAAACGTATGCCGCCGTAACTCGTGTCAGTCCCCCCGTCAAGGATGCATAGAGGTACCCGTTTAAGGCGGGCCGAACATTTTTAACCATGCATGCTCAGGGCGACCCAAAGCATCGGACATAAATTTGCACTCAGCGCCCGGGACCCAGAATGACCCAGGCCCTCTCTTTCCCCCATACGCGCTCTAAAACCGGAGGGCCTCTGTAAATTGGTAAATGGGAGATTTCTTTTCTTCTTCTCTCTCAGCCTCGACCTCCTATACTTCTCCAGAACTCGCTCCTCGCGCTCTCCTTCCCTACTCACGGGAAAGATTCTCTCATTTTCCTCTCCCTCTCCATCACCACTTCTCGGCTTTATCTGTGGACTAGTGTTGTGAGGACGAGGGGTGGGGGTTGGGGATGCAAGCAGCGGGGAATGCCGGGAAGAGTCGTGAAGGGCGGGTGGGTGGGGCCGCGGGACGGAGCGGGGCGAGAAAGGAGGCCCGGAAGGTTCTTTTCTCCCGGCTCATGAATTACGCATGTGTACGGCTCCGGTGTCAGATGGGATTTCCCGCAGATCGTCGAATTGGATTCTGGGCACGCACTCGTCCATATTCTCGAGCCCGGCTCCTTCGCTTGCTTCCTCTGCCTTTTTCCTCCTCTTCACTTCCTCCTCGAGCCCTCTCCCTTTCCTTCTCCTCTTACTTCCTTCCTCTCGGATCTTCGCGCTTGGCGGGCGTTGGTTTTTAAGATGGGGCGGGTGGGTTGCGCTTCGAAAGGGAGGGAGTTAGCGGGGAACCGAGCGGGACGGCTTTATAGCTAGGCAAAATTGAGACGATGAGTGGCGCAGTGGAGGGAGGAAATGCGGGTTCGCCATCCAACCGTGGATGTGACCGGTGCCGAGGTACACCAGATCGGTTAGTAATATTTCCATTGAGTCGCGCGTGAATAGTTAAACAACGTGAACAGTTTGTTAAACAATAAAAGTGAAAGCGAAATCAGTACTTTGCTTAGCTTTAATTTCTACATGAAATATTTTTGAAAATGTATTCTACCGGTAAAGGTAGGTTTTTTGAATGTCAGAAAATCTCCTTCTGGTTTTCTACGTATTTAGGGGCCTATCTTGCTCTAGTATATCTTTTTTCTCCTCAGTATACGATCTACCCTTCTTCATTCCGTCCATGAAACCTATTCACCTTCTTCCCCTACCCCGCTTGCCCAACATCCTACCCTCTATCATACTCTTCAGCAGCCCATCACGCTTTATTACATCCTTCAGCCATCTACTCTGCCTATACCGGATTTCAGTCAAAAGTTTCCTTTCCTCGCCAACCATTTCAAGCACCTCCACGTTAGTCTTCCGTTCCGTCCACCTTACCTTATCCATCCTTCTCCACATCCACATCTCAAATTCCTGCCACCTATTCTCGTCCTCCTTTCTAATGGTCCACGTTTCTGTTCCATACAACGCTAACACAGAATGTGCTGTGAACATGAAATATGTGGAACAAAAAAAATATTCGTTAAGTATTTGGAAAACTGATCCAATGAGCGTCAATGCCTAGGACTTCTCTCGTTTGACTCATGTTGTTTTCGGCTGATAACGCCACTGTGTCATTGGAAACACTGAGACGTTCTTGCAAGTTGTAATGCCTAGAGGATGAGTCCCAATGGCGTTTACATTCAAACTAATGAACAAAGGAAAATGTCGCCCACCTGAGAATAGCAGTGGTTATACCATGGTACGACTGAAAACTGGTCCCATTTGATGAAGATGTGTCATGTATAGACAGCTGAGTAAGAAACTTTGGTGGAGTTTTTTTAGGAATAAAATTAGAATGATGAAAACTTAGTGTATGCCGTAACCTTCTTTTGGCAAGTTGCGCAAATGGGTCATAGTTTTGTAGTTTTAGCGAAACTAGATCGGAGTTATCCGTACAAGCTTGACATCAGGGCAAGTGTGGAAGCTGTCGGTAAAGAAGTGGACGGGAGAGGATAGCACTTGGTCGGCCTCGGAGTTTCATTAACTTTTTGAGAGAGTCAAAAATTGTTAGCTGCGAGTTTTATGACAATGTTTTCGATCCCAATGAAGTAGCTTCAACAAAAATCGACAAAAAGGAATTATCATGTCGACTCACTACATCTCTAGGTCTGACAGAAGCGATAGAATAAGAGAGATACATTGCCGAACAGATAAGTACAAAAACTTATTCTTTCTGCGCACAAGAAGCGACAACAATAAAAACTAAGCTCCACTAAATACACTCCCATTTTGCAAGTTACCAGTTAACCTCCCAAAACCTTATCCCTTACATTTTTACGCGCCTGGTGTCCTCACACTTCCTACCACATGTCCACGTGGCGGCTCGCGGGTAATATGTAAATGTCGATATAGAAACGCTAACGGTGTTTGCAACTCAAAGAAAAGGCCAGTAAAAACAATTTCGTTAACTCTTATAGAGTTTCAAATTCAGGGCGGAAATTAGTATTTTGAAATTCCAATCACTGGAACCACGATAGTGGAAAGCATTGACTTGCGCACTCTTCCGTCCGGAGATAATTTGGAGACTTTCGCGCAACTTCTACCATGCTTCACTACCGCCAAACGAATTTCCTGATATTCGGTGATCTACGCTAGAACTTTTGATCTCGTAGCGCTTGAGTAGCGATCAGATTTCCTTTGAAATAATTACGTCACTGGTGGAGTTCGAACAAGAGGCACGTGGATGGGATGATAGTACTTAAGGTACTATGCCACAACGTGATGAAGGGACGAGGATAATACTTATTAGAGAATCGGAAATTGAACTCATGATTGATGAGCGGGTTATTTCTAATCTTCTAATTACCCTATTACTGACACAAAGGATATTTCAGCACCAGAGAGTATTTAGGGGATGCATATTATTGACCAATTTTGTATAAATATGGTCAAACGGGTGTTAAGAGAATTTTTTCAACTTCCAATTACCATGTGGAACAAAGACTAAAGTTGGGCATATAATCTGTGCGTCGGTAAAGTTCTCTTTATTCCTTTCTTATTTTCTTCTCCTCTTTGTTGGTAGTCTTGGCTTAGAAGAGTCATCTACTTAGCGCTAACTTAACTACAAAATCATGGTAAATTGCTCTATGTACAGGACTCTGTAACATGTTTAGTCACACTTCCATTAAGTGTTCTTCAAGGTTATTAATTAGCAGGCCAGCGGATGCCGAACCTTTCTTCGCGCGCCCCTGGGTGATCCAGTTCCCAAAATCGCTCCACCAACTCTGTTCCAACCAATTCAGCGCAGTTTGCAAATACACGTACTATACCAACCTCATGATTTATTTTTCTGTGTACTTGTTAACTACTAAGCATGCTCCCTTAGAGGAATGCATATCTCTGTTTATAAAAACTGTTGTAGATGATTACATTTCTGCATTTTTCATTTGCTTTGGTCTCATTTTTTTAAGGCGGTAGGCTAGTTTCAAACCATGTCCAATCATATATTTGGTTGGAGTGTTTCAGTAGACACCCTACTACAGAATTATTTTCAATATTGAGGAAAGGAGAGAATTATTGAGGAGCAGAGGAAGGCTGGAGAGAGATCGCTTTTGGAGTGAGGCTTCTCTAAGGCCAAAGAATCCTCAGTTTAATGTCATGTAGGGCTGACATAGTTTAAATACGTTTGCCATTGGTATCTACTTCATTGAAGTGAGCGTAATGAATGGCTAGAACCTCAGAAACAGGTCACAAAATTTTAAGACAAACGCTTCATCTTAAATATTTTCTTTACTTTTGAATCCTATTTCGTATTTACTGCATCCGTACTCTCTCCTCGAATACATAAAAAATAAATACTGTGATATTTATACCTCCATTTGCCTACAATCTGCCCGGTCAGTACCTAACTTTCTTTTTAATTCTTTTATTTGCTGATTTACGTACCATAAAATCTCATCGCGATTTAAACAAGAATGTTTGCTCCATACTGGATTTCATTTGTTTAACTAAGTAATGGATTGATGTGTGATAAATGTGTAATACTAGCTTGAGTCATGCTCTGAATATATGCACAAACATAAATACACATTATGACGTAAAAATAAAAAAATTGTGTTGCTAAGGGCGTAAACGTACCGTTAGCCTCTGAATTCGGAAGTATATTAAAAATTCTGGAGGGCGAGTGCCAGAAATATTTTATATTAAGAATTAGAGCAGGAATTCGTCTTAAACTACGATATTATTCTTCTAGTAAGAATATCGCGAAAAGATAGCAACCAAAGGGAGTATTCCAAATAAACTAAGATTACATTTTTTTGGGTTTAAGATACAAATACGGAGTTATGATTATAGTCAGTTGCAATAACAAACCCTGTCAAATTCATCTATCATCTATTGAAATTCTGTAAGTTTCAGCTTGCGTATTTCAGTTGACATTATTTCTCTGTTTCGCTCACTTATTTTGGCGAAAAGATTTCTCTGCTAGAGCTAATGACTAATTGAATGAGTCACTTCCGTGATTTGAGTTTCTATAATTTTCACTGTAAAGCGACTGTAACCCATTTTGAACCTTAAATGTAGCTACATGACCGTTAAATGTGGGTACCAGTTTGCATTTTCTGACTTTGTTAGTGAGTCAATACCTTCAAAAGAAACAATTACATTATTTACCATTGCTGCATGGAGAGTAGCTGAGTTCACGCTTAAAAATGTTTTAAAATTATTTTTATCATTGATTAAAAAGATTAGTTAGCGTTTATATTCATTAAGTATATAAATATTTCAATTTTATAGATCTTTCGGTTTCATTTTAGTTTATCAGTCATTATCTTTATTCACAAAGGCATAATTAAAGACATTTAATGTGATAAGGGAATAAAGTTGGGTTTTTATTTTTGATTGAATCTAGATTTAGTTTTAAGCTTGGCAGAAAACGGTCAGTTCACTTGGGTTTTGAAATTTTACTGGATTGGCATACATATATGCACTAAAGGACTAAAAACGGAGAAAAACTTGCAGTTTTCTTTATCAATCAGTCTAATTGATGATATTAAAAATTCTTAATAGTTACTAGTGCGTGATTGTTCACTTTCAATGCTAAAATGTGATTCTCTAAAAATGGCTGCTGTCAAGGGCTGCTGCAAACCAATTGTTAAATCAATGACTGCTGACGCTGAATTGGCGATGGATGACGTTTCCAACTTTAACTCTCCTTTTGTCTCAAAAGCCGTGCCTGTGGCTGTCACGTTTATTAATGCCACAGTTGGCAAAGTTGTCCGCGTATTTATTCAATTGATGCCAACGCATCACTCAGCGCATCTGTTGATATGTTTCGCAAGCTGTGAACGCTGAGGTTTCCCTACTAAGATTGTGGATTCGCAGGCGCGAGTTACATGCTCTCTCCTCCATTCCTGTCACTCGCATGTTCCAGCAACTGCCACGTGTTACGCTAGTCAACCTTGACTGCTGAAATTCATCCCCTCGAATGGCTTTCTTTATTAAGGGAAAAACGGTGGCAAAAGTGTGGGTTCTCTAGTCGTCAAACCGATGTGTCTTTGAGTAGTTTAGGCTATGGTAACTAAAACTAAAAAATAGCAGCAAAAAAGTAAATTTTCCATTCACAACTGTCGTAGAATGATATTTATGAGTTGAGTTTTATGGGTATAATTCAGTCAACTTATTTTAGTTTCACATTATTATTTTCGTAATTGGCCAAGCAATAACGTATGGTAAGTATCAAATTTTTTTGACATGTTCATTCGAAATAAACTTTCTGCTTGCACTTCTCGGCTCTCGTAAATCATTTATTGTTGAGGCACTTTATTTACTAATCATATTTTGTGAAGAATTTGTTTGTATTACAAAGTATACTTAAAGTATACAAGTTGGTATTTCAAGTTAACTTAAAGATAAGCAAAGAAAATCTTCAACATTGTTTTTATATTACCAATAGAAATGCGGTATACGAAGTTTCGTGTGAAGAATGCTAGGTTTTGTTTATTTGTTATTTTTTATAATTTAAGTGTTAAAGATATCTTTGACATTGAGTATATTTTGGCACGCATTAAGATGTTTTGATGCTTTCATATTTTCACTTACAGGTTGTTATATTTAAAGAGCGCGCGACGGCTCTTGTAACATTAGTTTCCCCTGTTTCTTAATAAGCATCCTCTTTGATAATCACCTTTTAAATTTACATAGATAAAGAATACATTTACGTAGTAGTGTAGCGAAAAAGAATAGATAAACTGCGAAATATCTAGATGCTTTACGTAATTTTAGAATATTTAGTAACGAGATTACTACTTAATATTCCTGAAAGATGCGTACTTGAAGAATACTTTTCTCTTATCCATGTACAAGTGATGCTACGAAGATGCAGGACTCTGTTAGTAATGTAACACTAAGAAAGTCTATTTGACACCGTATAAATAATAATATCCATGAGTTATGGTGCTTCTGCGGCGAAAAACCATATGTTGTCTTCGTCAGTATCACTCGGTACATGGCATCGTAACACCCTTTTTGTTCGCGTGGAACTACAACTAGCAGGGCTTCCTTTTTTCCTTCAACGAAAACAAAAGCCTGGGTTCGCACGTTGATTTTTAATGAGCGTAGTCTCTCGCAGTGCATGGCGGAGATTAAATCCCTCCTCCCAACGAAACCCGCCCTCATGATGGCTCAGAGGGCGCCTCCCAGACAGATGAGCGGGGTGCTTGCGAAATCCTGGTACAAATGATATTCGCCGGTTTATAGCCCAGGATGCTGTGAGGGAGAGAACGAGAGGGAAGGCTTGGCAAGGAGAAAGAGGAATTGGGGGAGATGGAATGGAGGATGTGTGTGGGAGAGTGAGGGAGAGCGGGATAAATGACGGAAGGAGGAAGAGAGTGTAGACACGATGGAGGGCTGGGAACACCAAGAAGGGGAAGAAAACGATAAAGGAAGGGACTGACAAATTAGAGAGAATGGGGTTGGGTTGGAGTGGTGGCTAGAGAAACGTCATCCCATTGAAAATGATTCGGCTTCGAGTACCACCATGCCGGCACAGTAACTGAGATTTTACATTAATATCGTCATACCTACTTGAGACCAACTTGGAGAGTGCTTCAAGTGCAATTATCCTACCGTCGCATTAGATGTAAAAATTTGTCACTGCGAGAAAATTTTGACTAATTATAAAGTTATAAAATAAATATTGTATTTCCCCTTCATACAAACGAGACAATAAGCAAAAGAAATCCGTGGATCTGTGTGGAGCTCTGTGAGACTCGGTATTTTCCTAAGAATGAAATAAAATAATATTTACATGTAGATCAGGGTTGAAATTCGCTATGCAAAAATCATTTAACTTGACCGAGATTTGAACCCGAATTTCCCAATTGCCGTTCAGGTGTTAGCCAGTTACTCCACCAAGCCATCTTCCTTCAAGGCGAATTTCGAGGGGGGTTAATGCGAACTAGATGTTCAGGCCTCAAGTCTACATTGTAGCACATGAGACGAAGTCGTGCTTACGAAGCCGTGCTTACGAAGCCGCTGTCGCGGTGGATTAGCGAATTTCAACCCTGGTGTATATGCACCCGTGCGAGTGACTTTGTACCATATCATTTGTTAAATGCAATGTTTGGAAATTTGTCAATTTTGTCATTTTAATAACGACAATATTGGGTTTATCCACCGCGACAGTGGCTTTGTAAGCACGACTTCGTCTCATGTGCTACAATGTAGACTTGAGGCCTGAACATCTAGTTCACATAAACCCCCCTCTAAATTTGTCTTGAAGAAAGATGGCTTGGTGGTGTAACTGGCTAATAATTAAAAACATTTTTAGAGACTTCGACACATTCGGAGATGGAGATATTGGAGAAAAGAATCTGTTAACACTAAATTTTAAATTATTTCCTGCCAAGAAAAGTATAATCTTAACAGAACTAATAGCAACTTTCGTGGAAAGTCAAGCAGGTCAGAAAAATATAAGATCGGCTTTAATCGATAAAATTAAAATAGTAAATAAACAGTTACCCTCCTCAGAGCATGAAAAAGTATGGCTGCTGGACGTCTTTTAATAGTATTTTATGTAAAAAAAAATGAGATAAAAAAACTAAAATATGTAAAATATATTCATGTATGTGTCTAAAAAATACTTTAAACAAAAATGTATTATAAATGTAGGTGTCTTTGGAGCGGATCTTTTTTTTGCCCTGTATGCTAATGAATATGATATTGTTATAAATTATAAGCTAATGAATATGATATTGTTATAAAAGAAAATCATTGGAACAACACACCTGACCGGCAATTGGGATATCCGGGTTCGAATCCCGGTCAAGTCAAATGATTTTTTTCATTGCGAATTTCAACCCTGGTGTATATGCAATCAATGTTCAATGTTTGGAAACTTACATGTAGTATTAGAATTGTTCATTTATTAGAAATATTCTTAAATACACATAATAATTGGAAACTACGCCTACGATCCGCATTTTTCAAGGTATGTAGGCCGAATAGCCGTAGTTCTGCTTGCTCAATTTATTAGTTTTTACGTGATTTAATTCAATCAATTTTTGAATTTTTTATGCACTTATGGCTAATGACTAGCACTTACGGCCATACATTTTAAGTCCCATAAAAACATATTACAGAATATCTAATCGATTGATAGTTGGTTAATGTCAACGCTGGGTTTCATTCCATTTTGCCTCCAATCCCTTTACGATCCTTCCCTTACTAGCTGCTTTAATCGACTCCAACAACCTCGGTTTCCTCGTCCTATATAAGAAATACAGAGTTGAGATGATGGTGGACGGTAAACGTTGCTCAGACAAAAATCCAAGTGGGATCATTTGCGATTATCTCATCACCGACTGAATTGCAAAATCTAACGGTACTCAACTTGAAACATCGCTTTGAGGATTGAAATCGCGCATTGTCTTTACGAACGATGTGGAATTTGAACATATTAGAAGAACTCTTGGTAGCCTATTTGGGTGAGTACCTTCGTTCCGTAGCCAATCGTAACCATCGTGGAACTTCACAACCAAAAGGGGGAGCAAAAGAATGCATTTTCATGTCTTCGGAGTTGTGCTAATGGAGTGCGGGAATTACTGTCATCATTGCGTAAGAGATTCTTTGATTTTGACTGCGTACCGAGGAGCCTGTCTTGATCACATTTGCACTAATGGGCAGTTCTCTCCGCCCTCAGTCCAAGCTTTTCAATGAGGTTTGGGGAATCACAGGTTCAATAATTATAGTTTGTGTTTTATCTTGAGATCGCTCTCACATTAGAATTTTGGAAATATTATTGCCAGCACACGAAAAGTGTTTTGGTATTTTGGCGTTTGTTGTTTTGCTAACGTTTGGTATATTTGACATTCTCCAAGTTTGCTGCTCTCCGTAGCTCGTAAGCAAAAACTTTAATGAGCGGCGCTATTCAGCCTTGAACGAATGAAGGTGGGACCCCGCGAACTGATGACTTTGTTTTCGGCCAATATCGGACTCGAATCAAGATTAGCAGAAAACGAACTGCTATTTTGTCATTAAAAGTTGTTGCTTGATGGTGAAGTTGATGGGTATTCTTTAAATAGCCTAAAAGTTAATGGTGTGAAATATTGTAGAGAGATATGGAGGTGGAAGAAATGAAGTGAAAGAGTTGAAAAGGAAGCCAAAGGATGGTGTGAGAGGTGAGAATCGGAAAGTACGCCTGGTGGAGATGCAAGAGCGACAAATTAAAGGGAACGGAAAGAGTAGAGGATTAAGGGGAAGGAAGAAGGTGAAAGAAGTAAGTAAGGGATATGAGGCGATAAGAAGTGGGCAGTGAGTGGAGAGAAATTGTGAGGAGGAAGATAATAAAGCAAGGGAGTAAAAATGATATTTTAACATGTACTGTGATATAATTGATTTATGTCAAAAAAGAAGTATCTTTTGGAAATTGATAAATGATAGAGTTTATTTATATGTTTCGAAATTTCTGTAAAATTCAATTGATTCCAATATGTTTTGCTTGTAATTATTTTGTTGGGCAAACGTTAAACTCTATAAATAAATAAATATAAAAAGGCAGACGCAAGCCTGGGGGACATCGAGCCTGAGTTACTCCCCTCCGCCGTATAACCCACAGCCTCTGTAGGCATGAACTATTAAGAGAATAATTTTTTTACAAATTAAAAACATCATGTACGAAATTGTATTGCTTGAACATTAGAAGTAGAGGAGAAATAAAGGGGTACATAGTAATGTATAGCGGGAATAGAAGAATAAAAAGAATGGAAAATTAGGGATGGGAGGCGGCCGAACCAAGAGAGACTCGGTAGAGAGAATAGAGTGGGAAAGGAGCACGGGGCGAAGTTGAAAAAATAATTCGGAGGTTTAGGGCGGAGAAGATGAGAATAGTTTAAAAAAAGCGATCAGGAAGAGGGGGAGTCTGATGGATGAATTGGGTGAGCAGATGAAGGGAAGGGAAATGGAATGTGTAGGGAGAGGTTTAGAATAACGCGAAGGTGTAAAAGAAGAGGGGTGGATCGCTTTGGGAGGGAGGAGAAAGGAGAGATGGAAATAATAAAGGAAAGAGATAGACGTTGAAGGAAGAATCGGGAAAATGCAAGGCATAGTAGGCAGGGAAACACATAAAAAAGCTGCAATAAAGAGGGGAAAACCATTTCGAAAACTATTCAAGGTACATTGTGAGCGTCCCTTATTTGTAGAAGGGGAGGATTAAAAGGTGTACGCAACCCTGTGAGAATCATTGGGCCAACGGCTATTATACGTGGGGCCTGGCGAATAATTTTATACAAATGTATATTAACAATGTTTTTATATATTTAATAATAGACTGTGTCATAGACTTCCTCGCACCTTATGCCTTGAGATAGAGTGGCGGGACCAGCTAATGCCGACGATTTGTTGATATGAATGTGCATTACAGAATTTATATACGTTAATTTTTCGCTCACCAGCTATATTTCGTATTCTTAGTAATCCGGAACCAATTATCCTTTCGTAACAGTTTGTTCAACCCGAAAGTTTATGCCGTTGGATAAAAAATGAAATACTGTGTATATTACAGTACTGTAGTACTGGGAAGTATGAAGCCATTAGATTATTCGATCGGCCATAATTAATAGGTCTGTTGCTTGCTGCAACAATGCAATGTGAGCCGAAAAAATGTGTGATATTTGCAGTTTGGTCGTGGAAAACAATGATTTACATGGAAAAAATGGAGATGATTTACAATAGCGTTTCGTCCAATTTCAGCATTTCCTGGGAAATATCTAGCTGTAGCCGTAGGAGATTATTTTCTAAAAAAAAACAGGTTTCACTTTCATTCGCCAAGAAACCAGGTGCTTTTAACCTGAAATGAATTTCTTAACGTAAAGATAAGATTTTGGAGATGATGTGGGAGTAAGAAAAGGAGGAAGGGAGCGGTAGAGAAAATCGTGAGAAATAGGAAGAAGGAATGGAAAGGGATGTAAAAAATATAGTATTGTGGAGAGAGAGCGAGATCAGTCGAAGAAGGCGGTGAAGACGTGCAGAAAGAAGAAGATAGGGAGGAAAGAGATCAGAAAATAGATGCAGAGGCTGCCGCGCGGTGGGCAGCTTTGTGCGGCGCCCACCCTCCTTCGCACATATCCCATCTCATCCCACGGCCCTCCGTTATCTCGCCAAACCCAGACCCTCCACTCGAGGCTCCGAGAGAACCTCATCCTCCTCGCTCTCCATCTCACCACTTCCATCTCCTTCGAAGCTGCCTCCCCTCTCCTCCTCCCCACATCCACCTGTTTTCCATCTTTTCCTTGCACTCGTCATCTTCTCTGTTATGCTCCCTGTCCCGACGGAAAAAAAGAGAGCGGAAAAATCGCTCCCCACTCAACTTTGCCTCGATTCCGTCGACTGTGTGACCCCTCTGCGTCAAAGGCGTTTTGTGGAAGCGCCACCCCCACCCAACTTCCACCCTTACTCTCTCCGCGGAACCTGTTTGCAGGAAAGGAGCCTTTTAGTGGACATTGAAATCCTTTTCATCTGATAAAAATATCCCGGCGCGGATTCAATTTTAGGGTCGGCTTTAAACGCTTCGTCTGTTTCGTAAGTAAAAAAAAAGGCTTCGTCTGTTCCGCTCCCCCTTCCCTCCCGAAAAAAAGGAGCTGAGTGTGCCCATTTCATTTTAAGCACTTCTTAGAAATATTTATTTGCGCTGGGCTCGTGTGGAAAATCTACGAAAGTGTAGTCAAGCACCGATTCCATTTCAAGATAAAACCCACGATTGGCGCTTTGCTTTCATCAGTGAGTATACTCCGCTGCGGGATAAATCACACCTCTGTTAAGTCTAGAAGCCCCTTCAGCCAGTGAATTTTCCCGCTACAAGCTGAGGGTTACTATACAAATAGGATTGGCTCTACACATTCAATTTAAGCGGTAAAAGACATTCTGTCGCCAAGCAATTATCCTACAATAGCGTATGACAGACGTTATTCTCGATTGAATGAATCGAGACGAAGCGAAACCTTTCTCTAAAATGTGTTTTGACTGTAATGCATTATGATTGAGGAGGATTTTTATCGGTTATTTTTCGATTTGTTAGTGAATAATATCGGAATACAGTTAGGAGTTAACGAAATAATAATTCTCCTAGTCTCTCCTAGTCAATTAATACCTGTGAGGATTTTGCCTGTTAATGGAAAAACGTGGGAAGTAAGAATGGTTCTTGTCGATGCATGTTTTACCCGATTTTATTCTTTACGTGCCTCTTAAGACTTAAGTCCGAATGGTGATTGAAAACCATTCAAACTATAATATTGTGACCTGTGATGCTTGGAATGAAGATATGGAAGTACATTGAAGGTGTATAATTGTTTACGTTTTGGTGGACGGAGAATCATGCTGTTCTTTAGTCCGTAAAAGAAGAATGATTGGCAACTTGCCATCTCGTTTACAAATTAATGCCATCATTGTATTTTGGATTGACTGCAAGAATTATATTCCCTATGAGTGTTTGAGTATTTATGAGTTTATAATTATTTTAATGTGATAGAGCAACCGGCAAATCCTACTGCGATGATGACAGGACTTTTAGTCTTTTCAAGATATCTGGAAATACAAACTCATTTTCCCTTCGCCTCGGCAGAGGTTCTTCACTTTTCCACTGCACCAGCACTTTAAATTTTCTGTTTCAAAATTACTTGTTTATCCTCCTTATTGACTTGTAAAAGTTGCTAAGATAATTGTCTTCGTGGAGTTTCCCCCCTATTCTTTTCAGTAAACTCTCTGGGACGACACGTCGGACCTATAATCCAATAGTATTACGTGCTCTCCTAGTATGGCATTGAATTTATTGCCTTTCGCATTTAGTTTTCTCCCATAACTCATTTTAATTTTGCCGGTGTTTGCCATTAGCTATAAGGTTGTGTGAACTCGAGTTGTTATTTGTTTCTTTTTCTCTGCTGAACGCCATTTTGATCGTGCCAAAAACGATTTGATATCTCTTTGCTTCATAACAACAAGGGTTTAAGTAAACTTATGCATAGTCATATTCATATTGGCAATATTTATAAAAATATGTGAGGACCCCAGAAGTCAAAGGGTCTAATTAACAATATCGTTGTTTTGAGAAAACTTAAGTCAAAGTTGAAAATGTTTGGTACAACCCACTAAGTAGTTAAGAGGCATTACCCTAGATAGCATCACCGGTCAAGAAAATCACTTGGATCCCTTTACCACCTCAAAGATTTATAGTTTCATATCCCATTCCTGTACCTAACTTGTTTTTTTTAATGTCACTAGGACCCCTTGACTTCTAGGGTCCACATATATTACCTGTAATGCAAGTGATTAAAAAATAATTGAAACACTATCAACTCCAAGTGTAGAAGATATTCTCCTAAGCCATTTAACTTTATTTTCGCGGGTAGAATTTGGTTCGGAATTTTCTCTCCATGTAATGTATTTCTGTTTTTACAGGTACCATGATGTTATGATACTAAAGACAATAGAGGAGTGTTACTTGCTCCACTTACCGAGAACTCATTCTTCTGGAAAAATAATTTTGGAACTTCCAAGGCATTATGTCGTCATGTTAGAAAGAAAATGGATAAATATCCGGGGATAAGTCTGGTTTAACACTAGAAAGACGGAGGGGGTCATTTTTGACCCCTTTTCGATATTTGCCGTTCACCATTTCTTTAGTTCTGCACGGATCTTACTTTGAATTTGTGACTTTTATCCACTTAAGGTGCTCTTTAACATCCAACAATCTCGTTGGATTATTCTTGACACTTTGGCACCTGTGCGCTGTTTAACCTAGAAGGACGGGAAGGGGTAATTTTTTTGACCCAATCACTTTTTTTGCAGAACAACGTTTAATATTGTGTATTGTCTTGTATTTACTCATTTTGGTTGTATTTTATAATTTTAAAGAATATATTTATCACTAAAAACCAAATTTATAACAAGGGGTCATTTTTGACCCCCTAACATCCTTCTAGGTAGTTAGCAAAGTCCCGTCCTTCTAGTGCTAAAGTGGAAAAAAGTGAAATATTTGGCTACCTTACGCACTTGTCTTTATTCCTTTATGCATTGCTGTTCGCTCTGTCTTGGTTCGTCCTTCTTTCCCTTCTAAGTCCTCTCTCCCATGTCCCTCGGAAATAGTCTTACCCCGAGGGATACCTACCGAATTGACGAGTATTCAGATGACATTTTTCGCTGGCGATGTTTTCGGGAATGATTTTTCCCGGTTTCTATCTCCTTATCTGCTCCCTAAACCCTCCTTTTTCTCTTTCCTGTGGACCTCACAAGAACTCCCAAGAAGAGGAAACTGAACTCATCTTCACTCGGGGATATTCTCAAGGCATATTTTGGATTCAGATCTCGTGGAATGCGTACATAAATATCTCTTTTTTGCCCTTTTTCTCTCGCTTTCTTCCCTCTGAGTTTTGGTATTTTTTTAGTTGTCTTCCTGACGCTTATTCTTCCTCCGTGGCTACCGAAGCCAATGTTATAAATAGCCCTTGAGTCGTTAATTAATTTTCGTGGTTTAATTATTTCGAGAGCTTGATGGCCCGCCTTCGCCTCGACAGGCCCCATCGTTCCTGTCCAATTTTAGTCACTCCGTGCCGCTGTCATTCCTAATACGGTCACCAGTTTTCTGTGTCGGTGTGGGAACTTATTAAAAGACGCATTCGCTCTTTATTATTCATTTTAATTATATACGTCGACGCGAGAACGCTAGAAATTTTTAATTAAAAACAATAGTCCTCTAATTTGGTCTCCCCGCATTTTGCTTCATCACGTCAGACAGAGGAAAATCAGATTATTTTTTGGTGCTGCTTGTACGTAGGGGGAGAATTTGTATCGTAAAAACATTCGTTCGAGCACTAAAAAATGAATGGGATCGATAATCATGTCACCTTTTTTTATTTTTAAAATCTATTATTTGACATTTTCCATTTCTTAGCGTAGTCGCTATGTACATTTAAATCTAATTTTGGCTTACAACCTATTTACTTTAGTAAAACGAAAAACTATCCGACATTGGGTTATTTTGGAGGCTGAAGTGGAAGTCCCGCTTCCAATTATTAATATTATATGGTCTTAAGTCAGAGCATAGTTGAAACACTTTCTATTACTTTTCCTATTTTAAAATGTGTTCGAGTTAATTGTACTCGATACATGTCATTTAAATGACCCATGATCAGCATTCAAATTTGATGAACAGGCGAAATGTAAATACTTGGCTATTTAAGACATTCCGCTTTCGTCTTGCAGAATATCTTGTAATATTTTGATTGGTGCTTTAATTACTTAATTTATTGTTGTGTTGCGTGTAGGAATTCTATCGTAAATAATTAGGCTAATTCAGAAAATATTGTTTTCTGAAATTTATTAGAGATGCGAGTGGAGGTAATACAATACTCGGCGATTTTGCTTCTCCTTAATGACTCACACATGCAGTTCAATGTCCCTAAAACTGCCTGCTCCGATACCTGTTTTACCTTTGTTTTCCAAATATTCAAGGTACTGTCTGTCGATATGGCTATAAAACAGACCATACATTGCTAACTATACTGCCTTTCTGGGCTCTCTTACTGGTCAGTGCATATCAAGACAATTTGCTTTCTTGCTGTGATGGTTGACGTTCCTTTTTGTCTCTCATCATCACTTCATTATCAACTTTATTGTTGCGTCATATTTGCAAGTTCATTTTCCAAGAAAACATTTTTAGAGTATAAGTAATTTCGAGAGTATTCTTGTTGTGCAAAATGACAAAAAGTTTTAATCACATTGCACAATTGTTTATTAAAAAAATACGTGTAAACAATACGGCCGCCATTTTGCTTGATAATGGAATTTAAGCATTGAACCATATGTCCAATTAGTTAGGACAATGATCACGTGGTTAAGTTTAAATCTATTCAATTCCCTCTCGAAATTTAGTTAATTACACTTGAAGGAATTTTTTAGTGCAAGTAGGACACTCTTAATCTGTTAAAAAACGCATCCAACATTTAATGATAAACTATACCTTTAGGTCAAAAAACTCTCTTGTGATCTCTCTGAAGTATTTTACCAATAGTGGCATATGTTCACGCCAGAAAATGTATTGCCTTTGTATAATCAGTCGATTTGAAAGATGGTAGCTGTTAAAGTACTTAATTTTACACTGCCCATGCTCTATATTTTCTAGGCCGTGACTGGGACTGTAATGGCTGTGCTAGATGTAACTTTAGTCAGCAAAGTAAATAATATTATTTTTACTAAACCAGGCTTAGTTTTACTTTTTCTGTCCTCTGCAAGGAACAAAAACACAAAATGACTTCTGAAACGAGCTACACCGTTATGTCTTTTCTACCTCAGTAAATCATGTAAAATATTTGTTTATTTGATCTGCAATTGTGTAGTAAAAATGGAACAGGTTGTAAGTGCCAGAAACTAATATTTTCGGTATTCAATAAAATAAGTCTAAAACGTTGAATATTTACTAAAAAAATTTGTTATATATTTATAAAAATAGAAAAGCAATAGGAATAATATATAGTACAATTTTTTTAAAATATATAAGTGGAAACCAAAAAAAGATGGATAAAGATATAAGTGCCATCTGTTTTTTTGTGGAAAATGATGTAAGTGCCTTGCTTTATTTTTAAAAATGATGTAAGTGAAGGGTTAGTTTTAACAAAAGGATGCAAGTCCATTATTGTTTAGAAGCTTTTTAATGTATACCATAAATTCAATGTTATAATGTGTTACAAGCATGCATTATAATAAGGAACATACATCATGGCGGGTGGACTTAATCCTTCTCCGCTTCAACCCCGCACGGCTCTTGCACGGTGCTGACATCTTCCGACTGCTCTACAAACTAGGGAAAAATTTTCTGACACTTACTACCTTGTCTATCTTATTAAGCGTGGCTTGTACTTCGCTTTCACCGAAAAAGTCATTTTTTTATTTTTTGGCACTTACATCCTTTTCCATTTTTACTACAAAATTGTGGATGTTTTTTTTATGATTCCTAGGCTGAGTTAGTTTGGTTAAAATAATTTTAGACAGTTATTTGAATTTTGAAAGCTATTTTTAAAATGAAATTGTGCCTACAATTATCAAATGGTGAGAAAATTAGATGCAATATGGTCTAAATTTATCCAATCCAACGTATATCCGCGTAAATATGTCACACGTTCGTTTGAAAAACATTTGAATTATCCTTTTTTACTGAGATATTATCGTACTCTTTATTAATTACTCGTATAATGTAACAAATTTGACATCACAGCTTTTTTTCTAAAATACATATTCTGAGATACATTTAAGATATTCTATGCCCAATGGATTTCAGACTCCGACTTATTATTCCAAAAATCAAGTTCTGGAAAATTTTTCTTAAGTTTGTTGTTGTCCTATAAAACATATTCAGTTGTTTACGAAACCCGTAATTTTAATTAAAACGTGTGCCGTGACCTTAAGTCTATGATTAAATTTATAAAATAAATTTTTATTTAGTTAACATTATTTTCTTTAAGGTTTAAATAGAGTTTTCGATTCTTAGTCTACAGTGTATATGAATATAGTTGCCTGAGCATAGAAACATCAATTCCTAACTTTATGTTTTACGCCCACCCGAGCTTTTCTAAACCCACAGTACATGTAAAGAAAGACTCACGTAGAAGAAAAATATTAAGGCGCGTAAATTCTGATGCTTACAGCTAATGATACTTCGTCTGGTGTTATCACTTTGTCGTTGAATGGATTTTCGGGCCATAAAAGGATGGCTTTTTACATTAAGTTTGAACGCAATGATGATTTTTTCAGATTGATGGATGGTTCTTGGGTCCCTTGTTAGCTAGGTCCAATTCAAGGAAAAGCATCAAGTTACTTTTTACTAATTACATTTTAATTAGTAAAATTCACTCTAATTCATGCATTTATTCTATGTCCGCGGTCGGTTTCTTGTGAATCAGTGCGGATTTTCACGAAGTGTCTTCATTCAACATGAATAACCAAGCCTTGCCATCACCCACTAGCCATTCTGCCCCTTGAGACGAAGTGAGTGGATATTATTGGTCCGGCATGGTTGAAGTGGGGCTCGTAAGATCCCCACCCTCCCCTCCCACCCACTGCTCACCGGCAACGGCGCCAATGCATTCCATGAATATGCATCCACCGCATTGCATTCTGACCAGTTGGTTACCCTTCCCTGCCCTTGACTGTGCGTGCATGCGTTCTGCAGAGTGCGGAACACAGGAAAGCTAGCGTATGACGCTTAGGCGATACATCGCATGGAGTGACAGCAGGCTCCAATGTTTGAGATGTAGACGTAAAAAATGTTAGTTTAATATAGATTCGATTTGATAGATTCCCCTGGAAGAGTAGATCCATACAGATTCAGAATTAGAATTTAATTCAGTACTCAGCAGGAGTAACCCTTCTAATAAATGAGTACATTTTCGGCCCCGGTGGCGGCGGGATAAAGTCCGCTCCTGCTAACCCGAGGGTCGCGGGTTCGAGTCCCGCCTGGGTTGAATATTATCTGCCCAGGACATGGGTGTTTGTGTCTCGTACGCTACTACTGTTATCTACCCCATGTAAACTGGCCCATTGTGCTGTATTCGGGAGAGTGAAGATAAAATAAAAATAAAATAAAAACATACTTCAGTTGCAAAAAAGCTCGTGGCTCATGAGAACTGCTGAATAATTAGAGTGCCGTGTAAAGAAGATAAAAATCTTTCTTACTCGAAAATGAATAAATCACTACCAGCTGTCGAGTAGCTAGCTGGAAATTATTACCACCATTGGCAATATTGCTATGTCAATAGTGCTATGGAAATAAAAGTACCATGAAGGTAAATTACCATGTAAAGAAGTACGGTGACTAAGAATGCAAGCAAAACATCTTGCCTGAAACACTACGGCCCGATTTTATAACCAATGTGTCGACGTTTTATCGGAATATTAACCAATTTCAGTTCGTAAATAAATTTGTTTGCGATTATGATGAATTTTTGGCATTTGACATTTATGGTCACCTAAAGTAGTAGTGCAAAATATTGTGGTGATCATTTACCTTTAAGGACGCAGTGTTGACAAGTTGGTTGCGGTAAAGTTCGCGGTTCCTCCTACAGAGCATCATACAATCGGCACCCCAGGGTGTAGTTTTATGGCTACGGTGGGCGGAAATGGGTTAACTGCTCCAAGCTTAACAAAAATATCATTTAATATCAATATCCACCCAAATTAGTTAAAAATAATATTTAAAAAAGTCAACTTCACACTGTTTAGTATAAACCTGACATGAAACAGAGTTTAAATTTTAAGAGAAACTACTAATAGCACGTATCAAAATTTAGAGAAACTGATGAGCAAGCAGTAATGGTTGAATAAAAATCATAGAGGTATGGCAGAGAAAACTGCATGACACACGATTTAGGTGAGATCTTAGTGTATCTCTGTGTAACGAATTGCTTGTAAAAAATTGCTGTGTAACAAATTGCTTCAGGTATCATGATTGAACGTAAAGTCTCGCGTTGACCACTGAGGGACCAGTTTCTTATCAAGATAAAAAAACGAATAAATATGGAAGACAGGAGACGACGTTGATGTAGGAAGCGCTGTAGTGAACCGATATGAAGGCTTAATGAGTTACTATTCTGAAGAAGATTGACTCGCTTCATAAGAATATTTTTTTTGTAAAAACTGTCACCTTAATATTTCTTGTAACTACCATTGAAATCAATTCCTAGGGTCATGTTCGTGGTAAATTAGAAAAAAACAGGAATGATTACTGAATGTGTTTGTAAAAAGTGGAGTTCTTGGCATGTTTCTGATAATTTTAGATCTTAGAAGGGTTCCCATTTGGTGGACTCATATGGCTCAGAAAATATTTCCAAAAGTTGTGAATCCGTACATGATAGTTAAGAATTATCTTATCAGGAAAACATACGTTCAAGAGTTATTTATCTGGCTAAAATAAATAGCTTCCTCGTCTTTCTTTATTATGAAAGTTTCATTAGGAGGGCAAAATGTGCGTGAGTAAAGCTATAAAAGCTTTTTCGTCACTATTCTCATTTATTACTAGTGGTTTTACTGTGATAGTATACAAGGTTAGGGGGATCCAGCATACAAAAGTCACGAATTCTCCTACGTCCATCGCCTTCCAATCCTTTTCTCAAATCCCTGTTTTGACCGCTTCTTTTTTATTTCCTTGTCCTAGGATTTCTGCTATATCTTGGCCAAGCGATAGAAATTGGGTCTTAAAGAAACATCCTTCGTATTAGTATCTGAACAGCTGGTTTGATTTATCTTTAAAGTCTTGCATCTGTCTATTAATAATATTCATGAGTAAGATTTTACACTAATAATGTTCGATGCCTCATTATCATATAGAGTGTTCTAACTTCCTTTGCAGATGGGTATAGCAGTTTCGACTTTTCTGTCGGAGTATAGTTTACCACTGTTGAACCTGACGACGAAAATTTTTCTTATGTTTAGAAATCTAGGCTGTAGGTTCCGATTCAAGTTTCTATGACTTTTGAATGTATATCTCATTATATTTCCAATGATATTTTTGAATTTTACCGCGTATTAGTTTTTACATTTCTTTAATTGGCAATTGTTTGTGGCCGGCTTTGTTATCTTCCTAGGTTGCTAATTACGAATAACTATTATTTAACATATCCTAGTAGTTATTATTATCATCCCTAAATAATGTTAGCGTACCGTTCGACTGAATCACGATGTAATATAAAAAATCCTCCCTCTTTCCTGGCAATCTCTCTTGTGTTTCCGATTATTATTCTGCTATTTCATGTATAAATGGATTTTATCTCTATAACAGACATTAAAACCGTGTTTAGTTTCGTTAAAGTATTTATATCTTTCGGGGTTTCGATCCCTGAATAGTTCTAAATCCTTTTCTGGATGTCTGGTATTTGAATCTCTGAGTTAGTTCCACACCTTACTTACCATTTTAGCCTTATCATTTTGGTGATTTAATCCTCTAGAACGTCATTATGCTCGAATCAATGCTCTGTTTGAATGCATTTCTCTCATTTATTCACCCTTTGTGTCGTGCGAGTTTTGATGTACGTGTTGTTGACCAATTGCTCTCTTGTTTCTTCGCAGGTATCTGAGTGATCGCTTGAACCGGGGGGCAGCCCGTCGCTTGGATTAGCGTGAGTGGGTGTGGGATGGGCGGGGGGCGAGAGGGGGTCGGAGGCGGGGGCAGTGGCGGCGGCGGCGGTGGATGGGCGGGGGTGGGCGTCGGGGGCGGCGGGGGCGGGATACTCCTGGCCCTCCTGCTGGCCGTCCTGGCGGGCGGCGCGAGGGGCAATCCGGATGCCAGGAGACTCTACGATGACCTACTGTCCAACTACAACAGGCTCATCAGGCCGGTTGGGAACAACTCGGACAGGCTGACGGTGAAGATGGGGCTCAGACTATCGCAGCTGATTGATGTGGTGAGTACTTCCAACTGCTCGCCTTCATTTCATTTCCAACGGAGGCATGAGAGCAAGCGTTTAAGGCAACCGATTTGAGAATATTATACTGTATTTCTCCGTACATATTTTATGGAGTTTCTTATAATGTATTAGCATAAAAAATTAACTTTGTACCATACGGCAAAGTTATTCAATTGGAAATACAGCATAAACTCTGGAAGGTATTTTATATTGACGTTGGTTACTATTTTGAATCCTCGCGGCAAAAAATTCCATAATTTAGCATTCTCAAAGCATTTGTTTCTGCAAGCAGATATGTTTTGCAACTCTTTATCTTGCTAAAATTCCATTATACATTATGTTGGGTCCTAATAGAAATAATTGTTATTTAGGATAAGCAATACTATGGGATCATATATTCATTTTTGCGTATTTATTAGATAAATGGGTCTTCTGAGGGCCAATTCTCATTACGGTTTAGAAATATCAGCAGCCACGAAAGGAATTTGTGTTCAAAAGTAGCGTATAAGAAAATAATGCTTAAGGAAGAGAAGATAATTTATTGATAGTGATCAAGTATCCACATTTTCGTTCGTAAGCATGATGATACATCGGACGTCGTCTCTGGCTCTTTTTCTTGGATTTTTTTCCCTTGCGACACAATGAAAATATATTCTTCGGAAATTCGACAAAAATAATATCGAATTTGCAAAGTATATTTTTTCTTTGTGTTGCAATCATGATGAATTCTTGTGCGTCGAATTTGGAAAATATTTTGAGCTAAGTTTCGAGAACACTGCTACATATTTATTTCTAGCTGTAAAGTAAGGATGCTTGAGTTATAGGATCTCCTCAACATTTTCTAGCTCTTTGGAGCTTTCGCAAATCTTTAGAATTGTTTAGGTTAGACCTTTCACCCAATGTTCTTAATCATTATCATCAAATTGAAGTAAATCCTGCTTGTTCACACGAACGCTGTTTTTTCATGTCCTAAAATTTTAAGTTATCCATTTCTTATCAGAATCGGTGGATAATTTCCGATGCAAAAACAGTGATTTCAGCGTTCGAAGTTTACTAATTTAAATTATGGTGAATGATATTTATTTTTATGCTGTTACAATACGTAAATTCAGTTAATTTTGCCGCATTTGGTTATTTTCGATGACACACATGTTTTTCGTTGCGTTTTTAGTATTGAGCTGTGGTTATGCACCCTGAAGTGAGGAGAGATTGATGTTTTGAGCATTCTTTTTTATCCATCAACTGGAGATCACGAAGGCTGATTGTGGTATCCAAGTCGGGCATCATGCCTTGATGGCGATAAACTGATCTATGGATGGAATCATCAGATCTTTCTACATCAACTGAGAACTTTCATCACAATTTAAGTAAATGATTAAATTATCTCAGTTTGTAACAGCAAATAGGCTACGTTTAAGACTCAAAGTTACCATTTTAGCAGGAGACAAAACTTTTCGTCTCATAATTTCCGTTTAAACGAACCTCACTGCGGAGTTTCCCTGTCGCTTCGTATCCAATGCACCGAGGTCTCCCTTATCCAAAGATTGGAATCCGTCCAACGGGACAAAAATAAAATTGGGCCGGAAGTCAAAGTTGGAAAAGAGTGCAAAGGCAAAAGTATCGGAAGGAATCGAGATTGGCTTGTTTGGAGGAATGAAGATTATTACCTCCACCTCGTCTTTGATTCGGTGACGTCGCTTCCTTTTCCCCGAGAGCGGAAACCGCTTCTAACTAAGATCAACAGCCTGGGATCTCATGTCTCAAGATATATTTACCGTCTGGCCCCTCCCCTCAGTTTCCGTTCCGGGTTTAAAATTTCTTTTGAAATAAATCAAGTGCGTCGAAGCGAAAAACTTACGAGATGGGCCGCGCAGGAAAGGGCGGACGAAACGTGGGTGGTTTTCCGGGAGGGGTGAAGTTATTTAGTTTCCGTGTTGCACGATCGGCACTCTCTCTTTCATCAAAACTGGAGCACTGCAGAAGCGTGTAAGTAGCGCCCCCTTTCCGAAGCAGACGCCGGGGGATTGGAAGCGGGGAAACGTGGGGATGGGCGGAGTGTACTCCAGCAAATTTGCTCAAATCAAACAAACCGGCAGCGCTGTTGTCACACGCCGAACCCTTCCCTTCATACTGAGTTCTGGCGCGGAGGCGCGCTAGATAGGCGTGGATCTCGTGAAGGGTTGAAACGGGCGTGAGTGGAGGGTGGACGGGGGTTAGAGGGTTTCCAAGCCTTTTGAGCGGTCCTCAGGGGGAGGGAGGGTGGTGCGAAGGACGACAAAGAGGGTTGATGGGAATGAGAGTGGGAAGAGACGGGAGTTGAGGGTAGGCGATGCATCGAAGAAACTGGGGCGTGGTGTGTTTCAGACGTGGTGGTGTCTGCCGCGTCGGGGGTAAAGCGGGCTTCTGTCCAGAGTGGGTAAATAAGTGATGTGCGGAAGAGAAGGCGAGAGGGTGGGGAAGGATGGAGGAGAGGGAGAGATGTTTGGGAGGGTTTTGCTGCGAGGTATGCTAGGTGTGAGGGGTCAAGGACGTTTTGAGATATGTGTGGGATTGGAGATGCAAGGAGTGGAGATGGTGCGGAAGGCGATGGCTTGGGTAAACAGACACGGTTGAGCGAAAAGAAGCGGAATGTGGGAAGGAGAGGGGGAGAGAGGGAGAAAAAAATATGATCGGCGTAGCGCCTCACGGAGAGCTCGCGCATGCAGTCTCGAGGAAAAAAATAATAAAATGTTCCAGAATTCGGAATTGAGTCTTCGCCATTAAATATTTGCCGGATTTCGAACGCCGTCCTCTCGTCGTCCCGGAAAATGAACTCATGGTCACGTACTCTGCCATCCGGCACTCTATACGGATGCTTTGGATTTTTGCCTCCTGGGTTTCGTCCTATTGGTTTTTTTTTGTTTTTGCCGGAGGAAGTGCATCCGGTGACCGTCGGGAAGTCTGTTCATTTTGAGCACTCTCGTGGCGCAAAATGCTTATCTATGGCCTCAAAAAAACTCTTATTTATCATTTTATTTTAACTAATATTTTAATCCTAGCAGTTTGGTTTCGGGCAGTTGGCGAATTTTGCGTATCAAAAAAATATTGCTATTTCAAATATCAAACTATTGCAATTTTATGTTATTCTTCTCAACATCCAAATGAGTGTTCAATTATTTGTCTGTTGGGGCTTCAAGTAACTAAATCTATGCCCCTTATCAGTCCTACCTAAACATACTTATGTGGTTTGCGCTACTGGCAAATTGGAGCCTTGAATTGATCCGTACCTTTTTACTTCTGATTAATGTAATGGCAGATCTAAGGAAAATCATGAGAGTGGGTGCTAGTTATTGCGCCATAAACATGAATTACTCCTTGCGAGGCAAAGAATAAAATTTGTAATTATTCACTTATATTATCTTAATTAGTTTTTGTAATTTGTTCAATTTAAATGACAAGTAATCAGAGAAAAATTGGCAACCAGTTGAAAATAATACTTGTCACAATGTAATTTAAATTGAGTATTTAGCTAATTAGGATTGATATAAAATTAATAATCAATTGTTGTGGGTGATGCTAAGAATATAAGGTTCAATTATCTATTGTAGCTAGTATTAGACTCATTGCCATCATAGACACCACCAAGGTGCTTCAGAAACCCGCAAATTTAGTATTCGAGAGCAATATATTTTTAATATGGATTAATTCTATAAGTATTTTTAATATCTTCATTAGGCGCATTTACTATAACTGTTCAGTCCTATACACATCTTCTCATACACCTTGTTACGTTACTTTCACACTTACTTCATTGCAAATTATGATTATCTGGTGATTGACCAAAGTGGAGTTAATTAAAATGCAGTGCAGACCATTTATACGGAACCGAGGTTAAGAAAAAGTAATATCAGGGAAATGGAAGCGTCTTTAACGGTGCTCCACCAATTCCTGCCGCCCTCCTCTACTCCTATCAGTCAGCCAAATGTTTTGAGGAGCTGAATGCATATTCAACAGGGAGCAATAGTGGAGTACCTTTAAGACTTTGGCGGTGGATGTGAAAGGGGTGGTTAGGCGTGTAGGTGGCAGAGGTGGTGTGTGTATGAGGATGAATGGAGGAAATTTCTTCGATGGAGGAGGAGCATACGTCGGATATTTAATTCAAAAGGAGGAGAAAGACAAGAAGCGCGGAAATCTTGCGGGAATTGGCGTCGTCGGTGGTGTGAGGATGGGCGGAGGGGGGAGGGAAGGGAGGTCATGTGGGGGGAGGGAAGAGGCTGGGAGGGTAATCGTGGTATGAAAAGCTCCAGGATGGAATCACGCAAACTTTAATTACGTCGTCTTCGCGACGAAGATTGTCGGCATGGAAGGGGAGTCGGACGGATGGCCTTGTGGGAAGGGTTCGGGAGCCTTTTTTGGGGAGGGACGTTGAAGGGGGAGATGCTGAATCCGCCGCTGAGGGTTTCCACACAAAGGAGAGGGGATGAGTCCCTCACTCAGTCAAAAACCTCTCAGCTCATTCCACTTCCTGCAATCTCTCTTTCCACTCCTCTCTTTCCCAGCGATAACCCCTACTTTTTTCAGTTTCCTGCCAAAACCGTCGTTTTATAACCGACTCCCTCGAGCAACCCCCGGAAATTTCCGACGCGGGAGCTCCGTGCCATCCCACCCCCATTCCCTGACGCCTTCTTCATCCATCTCACCCTCTCCCCCCTCTCGCCCTGGTCCATCCGAAGGGAGAAGAGAAACCGAGGAAAAAAGAAACAAAATTAAAATGAGTCGGCAGGTGGCACACCTTTCGGTCTTGGTGACTTAAATTTTTCCCCTTTATCCTCCGCACTTCCCTTCTTGTTTCTTCTTCCCTCGCTTTACTCCCTCCCTCCCCCCCGCATCCGAAACCTTTCTCTCCCGCTCTCAATTAAATCCCGTTTTCCTTTTATGGTCCTCCTCTCCGCCCCCATCACCCCCTTCCCTCCGCTTACGCCCTCAAGTCATTCCTTTTTTGTCATGCTCTCTCTCTTACTCTCAAAAGGTTTCTTGATCCCTTCGGCTTCCGTCGTTTTACAGCTACAGTCATTCTCATTTCAATATCAGTCAACCTTTCCATTATGTTGGTTAATGAATAAGTTGATTGTTCCTCTGATTTTATTTGAAAGTGCCTTAAAATGCAATCTTAATTATATAAATTCAACGCATTTCAGCCGAAGACTGTACTCCTAAGAGCTTTCCACCGCAGCATAAAATTAGTAGTTGTTTTCTTTACATTACTTTACCTCCTTATGGCGCAACTAAATAATTTTATTCTTCATACCCAACAAGACGGCTCGGCCTCTTGGCCGTCCTTCGCGGCTCAAGCCCCTGATTGTTTTCTCTTTTCACTCTTGCTTTTGCCTAGAAAAAATTTTATGGCAAATAGTATTTTTTAGAACTGCAATTTCATGAAATCACTGTTTTATGATATTTTTTAAGAAATGGCCTGCGGGCTGTACATTGACATCTCCGTTGATTCTTGTTGGACATGTCTCTCATGCATTCCTCATCAATGGTTCTAGTAAGAGGCAGAAAAACCTTTGAAGATGATATAATGTATTCAAAGCTTGTTTCCAGGATCATGAGTATTAAATAAAATTTGATAATTCAAATATAAAATTTCGTTCAATATTTTTACTTATTAGAATTCTCACATAGGTGGTATCTTGTTTTTTGTTTAAAAAGAACAAATCATGCCAGCGATAAAGATTAAATCAGCGTGCATTTTGAATGGAAGTTGGTGTATAGTATCTATATATGTTGGAGTCTATCCTGAAACCTAAAATTTCCGAACAATAGCCAATTATTTTCTTGGTGGCAATATTTAATGAAGTTGAAGGATAGAAAGTTCTTTATAATCTGAGTCTTGGATTGATTGAGAACATCGCAACCATAATCTTTATCAATTTACATAATGTATAAATTTTGATCTGATTATTTATGCTAATGATATATGCGGAATCAGGTTTAAAAGTGCTTTGTTTTATTTTACATTGTGCTTAACATTTACCTGCCCCACCCTGTATTGTTAGATTGTTAGCCAGAGAGAGGTTTTGCTGTTTTTTTCTTTTGTGAGATTCACTTCGTTGGTCATTTTTATTTTTCTCAAGTAGGTTATTAAAAGTGCGGCAATTAAATTTGATACAGAGGCAGTGATTTAGCTGATATATCCCTAAATTCAAGTCAGTGATTTAGTTTAGTAGTGGTCTGTTGATAACTGCCAACGATACATGCTGATCCTTAATATATTTCACTTTTACGTCTTCGTTTAGTAGTGAGACGAGGCATGAGAAAGAATTACTTTTGTCTTGCTCACAACCTTTTTCCTTCCCCCCGACTTCCTTGAAAGTATTCAGTAGTTAGCATATTTTCAATTAGAAGGAAGCGGTTTCCTTCGTCAATATATTTTTAATAACCGTGCCGCAGATGCTGCTCGTATTTTTTGGACGCTTCCATTGTTAGTTGTTTCTTCATAGGATAAACATGCATCATCGGACTAAATAACTTATGCATGCGCTTAAAATGCCTGCCTAAAATTGGGTCACTTCTCATTGACTTAATATTTCATTTTCCAGACCAATGGCTTGAACGGCTTAGCACAAGAGATTCTGGCATGTATTGTACATGCATCAGCCGTTGCTATTCTGGCGCACACGTGTTGTCTTACCGAAGTGTGTAGCTTATTTAAATGCTAATGTTGAACTGCCTTTGATGTCTTTCAGGGAACGAAGAGATGCGCAGTTTTTTGCGATTACTCATATATTTTCGTGTACGTTTAAAACATGGCTCGTGCCCCATCTAATCTTGTCTCTAAAGCTGAACTCCGAGGCCAATTTCAGTGTCTTCTTCGCAGCTTCTGCAGATTATAATAACCAGACTCCTATGCCGTCTCTTTACTGTGTCTGTTAAAAATAAATGATAATATGTTAAAAATATTTCTGTGTTAAATATGAAGAAATATAAAAAAGTCATAAAGGAAAATACAAATTTATTGTGCGATACCGGAATGTTTGTTGCTTTTTGTGGGAGGAATACCATGTTCTTATTTAATGCTGACACCACTTACTAATGTGTAACGACGGTTACTGCTATCGCAATCAGTATTATCTGCACGAGCCACACATGGAGTGAGGTCGATATTAAAAATTCCAATTAAATTCTTTTTTTTTTAAATATCATTTTGCGTTCTTTTTTTACTCATTGAAAGTCGTGGAATGGCGTTATTAGAAGCACGTATATGTAATTGGTTGCATTAATAGCTGAAAAGTGCAATGAATGTAACCAACAATTTTGCATGATTTTATTGTCTTACTGTTCCTAGTATTCATTTTCCTAATTGTGTGTCTGTTCATAAAAGATCATTGTGACGCTTTGATTATTTTATCTAAAAGGTCTCTTACCGGATGATTTCCATCTCTACTAAGTGGGTTACTTCCGTATTTAGGTATTGGTTAAAATTGAATGGGTGTTCACCGATAAATTGATGATTTAATGCTCTCATAATGTACGATGAATAAAATCTCTCGTGAGTGATTATTAGTATCTTTAGTGTTATCTGATAACATTTGTCATTTATCCGCTGAAGATAGTAAAAGATAAATTTTGAGGATTTTGGCATTCGGTGGTGCAGTTTTTTTCTCTTGGTTAAATTGTAATTTTACACCAACGTGTTAATAGAGACTGATTTTGGTGCTAGTGCTAATATCACTGAAAAATAATTGTGTTGTCATTCAGGTCGTAATGCGAAACATCAAAAACGATGAAAGTTTCTCAAAAATTTTGGGTGACTCAGTTGTAACCGAGACACCCGAAATTTTTCATCATGACTCGGCGGAAAAAAATATCATCTCACTCAAAATAAAGGAGGGATCGACGTGAGAACAAATATTTTTTTTCTCTGCCTTTGCAGAAGAAGCGCCGAAGGGTAAAAATGGCGAATGTGCATCACAACACTCCCAACATCCGAACTTTCATGTGTTTGTATTTTCGCGTTCCCGTCTCTTCCGTTTTTTCGGGTCTTCTTTCATTTATTCGCCTCCTCTCCTTCTCCCGCGGCTCTCTCTTCCTCTTTTACATCTCCCCCACCCATTCCCCGTTTGCCCCTCACCTTCGAATTCCCCCCTCGCCTCCCTCGTGGAAGCAATCTCTTCGTGTGCGTGTCACCCCCCACCCCATCTCCCCTTTCTCCCGTCGAATCGACTGCACTGCAGATTCCGGAATCGGCTCCGGAGGATGGAAGTGTCCCGCTTTGAACTCCGTGTCCTTTCATCCCTCCCCCATTGAACGCCTCTCAGTTTCTCCCCCCCCCCCCCCCCGCATCCTTTCGCCCTTCGGCTGCCTTCCGAGCAATGATCGGTTCTCCTCAAAACCCTCCCTCCCTCCTTCCTCAACACTACCTCCCAAGCTCTCCTTTAGATTTCTCGTCTCAACCTTCAAGACCGACCCCACTCTCCGCCACTTTAATTCAAATTCGCAAGATTCCTTCCTCCGTGGGGTTGGAGAGGCAATGAGTACGGTATTTGATGTAGGCAAAGTGTGGAAAAGAATTCATTTGCATAGATTGGAAGATGGTTCCAGTTGTATTTTAACGAGAAGATGAGCAATTCCAAGTTTTCAAGTAGTCATTAATTACAAATGGAAAATGTGGGATTAAACTAGCCCTAGAGAAATCTATTGGTCATTTTTTCATGATCGTAAACCACTTAACCAAGGCCTTTCGCGTGTTTTCTGTGATTGCCAAGGGAATCGAGTATGTTCTACTTTAACCAAGTTTTCTACCACTTTTTACCGAGTTGTTTTCTTTTTAAATCATAAAATGGAGGGGATTGTGAATAAAACGGAATTGATAGACGAAAGTTTCTTAGAAGTCGAAAGCAAACATTTTCAACAAAAAGAGTGAACTTCAATCTGTGCTTTTTGTATTATAGTAACTTAGAAAAAAAGCAACATCTAAAACTGTGAGCATTATGAATTGCCTTTTATTTGGGTGTGAATGTAGACAAGCATTGATAAAAAAAATCTGTTAACTTTTGTGCTCATATTATCATGGTTGTGCTATTTTTTCGGCTTGTATTGTTCGTGTATTTTTGCCAAATACTCTTTCCATATTTCAGCATTCTAGGACGCTACAAAACTCTTTTCGGTCAAAGTGTATAAATGCATGTAGATATGTGTATGAGGAAAATGTTTGTAAATATGATTTTAGACGCCATAATATTTATTTCATTGTAGTTTTTCAAGAGTTTCCCATGAAAGTATATTGATGTAGGCAACCATTTACACAATATTTTTGTCCTCTTTGTTCAAAATCATAATGGTTAATGAATTTATTAACAAGGAGTATTGTTTAGGATGAAAGTGTATGCTAAATAGTAAAAAAAACTGCTGATTTTTTAGATATGCTCTTTAACTATACAATGGGGAGGTATTACAGTAATCAGAGCGAATATTTCCCGGCATGAGAATCCGGGATGAAATTTTGAATAAAGTTTTGTGCTCGTCCAGCTAACCGCTAAAGGAATTGCATTGGATCAATAAGTGAATAGTTAAGAACAGGGGAAAGAAATTGGTGGCAATATTTGTTAAGCAAATCACTGTGTGGAATAGTATTTAGGCACAATTTATCTCACCGAACGGACCCTTCACTTACCATTACTTTTTTATTGCCGATCTGAGGTATTGTGAGTTTTTACCGCTATAATATGCTTTGAATAATTCTACTCTATCGCCAAAGTTTGGAAAGTAATTCCTTAATTAGAACCTTGGGCAGGTATTAGACTCCCATAATTGTCCTCATTTTCTTGAATGTCAAAATAATTTTGCGTGATAATAACTTAATATTCCCAAGAAAATACCAATAACTGCATAGTATTGTGTTTTTGTATAGCTATATTGCTTTTTGTGTCGCTTTTGTTACCTCAAACATTGATAATAAATTGAAACAGTATGTTTTTTTTCCTGTCAAGTTCAATTGGGAAGTGCCACAATTCCGCCATATTGCAGCAGTTAATTGGGTTGTCGCATAGCAACAGTGGAGGAGTTGGGGTGACTAAAATTTCACTGCAGCTGCCAGCTTAATAATATGACAGGGCGTACGCATGAAAGATAAAAGGGTTCACCAGTCACATCCTCATCCATTTTAGACCCTGTGGCCCTGTTCATTTTCCCTTTTAATTCACTTAATGAATCTCCTTCATTTGCCCTATATCGAGCAGTCTAATTTGATTTCTCGAGTCCCTCTGTCAATCCTATTACTTATTTCCTTCTCTTGTAGCCCCTGACGTTTTTCAAATTGCATAATTTATATCCTCTCCAACGAGCCATTTCTCTTTTTTTTAAATAACATTCCATTTTAATATTTTCCTATTCATTATGTTTGGTAAATTACTTCCTATAATAATAGTTTCCAGCAGATGGCAAGGGAATATTTATCCCTGAGGAAGGAACGAAAGAAATTTCTAATCATCAGCTGTAAAATAGCTCTCGAGTTGGGTTTATTGTGCCAAAATCATGGTACTTCTTTGGTCACTGTCTTATTTGATCTTAGAAGACACGTTCAGCTCATGGTTCATTGAGACAGGACGCCAGGGTATGAATCACACCGTGCTGCCAAAATGAGTGCACCAATAATTTTTTAAGTCTGTGAAAGGTGGTAAATTTGTTCTCAATTTTATAACAATAAATGAGAATTAAGCATCGCACTCGTTTCTTAAAAACTAAAACATATCGACTGCTTTTGATGATTTAAAATCGGCAGCAAGCTAATCAAATGCTCTGCCGTATCAATTTCTACTTTTTGATGTCCTACCGCAGAGTCATTAGGGTAGCAGTTATCAAAATGTGTTCAGTGACTACGCCAGAAAATTTCATCCCCCATCAGCCAGTAGATTGGACTTGCAGATTTTCAGATGCGATGTCACTTTACATTTTTTAATGTGAAAAATAGGCAATAAATGAAGTTCAGAAGTTATTTTTAATAGAGTATTTCTATCTTTAACGTGATTATTGTACTTTTAATTGGAAAATGAAGACTGTAAATTATGAAATATAATTACAAAATTTTGTACTAAATACTGTCATAAATGAATGTGTTCTGGTTTATATGTATGCCTTTCTATAATATTACTTGGAAGACCTCAAATGCTCTAAGCCAATTCAGAGATATTATAACATTATTCCTTGTCATTATAAATAATGAATAAGAGAGAACTGTCAGCCCAAAACTTCTTTTCCAAGCATAGCACAATCATTATTCGCATCGTCGTTCGTTTACTTTCTATTACAGATATATTTATATCTTATTTGTCATAGAACGTAAATAGTAACTTATTCCAAGTATCTTGCGCTGCCAAATGGCTAGTTTGCCATTGATAACTGGGATACATTCGTATTTCCCTTTATTTAAATAGAATTAACATGCATATCGTACCGGAGGCAAACCTACCTTAGTTTATTTCCTCATGTTGCATGCTCTCTTTTTCTTTTTTTCAACTTAAAAATAAAGCTGCATATTTGACTCGGAATACATGATATGCATTACAGTGTTTGGAATATAACGATTTAAAGTTAAGATTGAATACATCCAAGTCATTCACGCGTCAGTTTTTTTAATCATTTAGAATAAATAATATTCTCTTCAAGTCGGGTCATTCTTGAAATGACTAAATCCAGTCTCGCATTTTTATAAATATCCACCCCTTCGTATTCTAATCGTCGCACGTCCATAGCGGGAAGACGATTTTCGAGGAAACACGTTAAAATGTGCTGAAATTTTCCTTTCAGTTTCCCTCACGTTGTATTCATATTCATCACCCGGGTGGGGGATTTCCTCCAAATTACTCACTACCATGGACTCACAGTCGCTCTTCCTCCTTCCGCCACACAAATAGGCCCTTGATTGCTCTCTTAATTCTCGGATGTTTGATTTCCGAATGATTTCCACTGGAAGGAAACAAGTTGAATATGCTGAGCAGGAGCCGGGGAGGTCTTTTTTTTTCGCATCACCGGATGAAAGGATACTTGGCCTCGTGTGAGTGCTATGGGAAAGGTTTTACAAATCGAGCTGGGAAGTGCTCTCGATCGGACGATGCTTGGCTTTTTCTCCGTTCGCTCCATCGCGCCATTCAGTGTGCCGTCGTAATCAAATAACGGGATTTGACGTCGGGTTCTTCAAAATTCAGCCGCAGAAGATGAATCATGAGCATTTCGGTGGCCGGGAGTGTCTTTTCCCTCTTTGGGGAAGGGGATAAGGGGTTCATGCATGTTTCAGAAGTCGCGCTATTCCACTCCGCTTGAACGGTGTTTTCGTATCATCTTCAGCGTAAATCGGGTTTCACCGCTGCTTTTTAAACACTCCCCAGACACGATTGGAGGGGAAAGAGGTGGGATGAGGTATCACTTTTGAATCACACAGTCTCTTTCCTTCACGGAGATTAGGTTAATATATATACCACTTGCTTAACCATGCTCAATTGATGCAGCGCGAAATTCAATTAACTGTTCCTTTCTGAATGCTTTAATTTTTTCTGAATTATGTATGATCATATCAATGGCTTGTGGTGGGCTAGTCGTTTCTGACTGAGTACCTTTGAGCAATATTGATTAATAAATAACTTTACCACATATACCGATATTTCATGTATGTATTAAATTTATGATATTGAGTATATTTATAGTTATTCTTCGCATACCATCAGAAATAGGACTATTCATTGAGTGCTACTCATTCATTCATGTTAAGTAAGTGTTATAATACATCTAAGCCTAAAAATTAACATAGTCTCACTTTTGCTCTAGCTATATACTATTTGAACCTATCAGGAATTGAATATCGTATAAAATATTAGTTTGTTCTTATAACTTTATTTTCTTACTGTCCATTCCTATTTATTGGTGCTATTGCTGTCAAAATAGTATACGACAGCAGGAAATGTCACCTCTCTTTCCGAATATTAATGGGAGGTACTCGTAGGCAATATTATAGATGAGTAAGTTATGGATCTTATTGGAATGACTTTTTTCTGTCGCTCATTACAAAGGTTTAAGTAGAAACCAAGATGCCATTAATATATATTTTCTAATGTTTGATATCTGATTTTAATTCTGACGAGCAGCATTGTGTGGTAAAACACAGTCTCTCCCGGCCACCACAGAAAATTGTACAATCCGCTCAAAATTCATTGGTTTTGTGAACAATGTTCGGGGAAAATCAACGTGCGACTATTCATACATAGATACATATAAGGTCTTGATAAGGGCTTAGTATTAAAGTGATGTTGAATGAAATGCAATATATTATACTGCAATCTGTTCCAAGTGCACGCGTTTTCCTTTCCTTAGAGGTAAAATGTGATTAAAATGATAGATGACTTGAAAATGCTAGTTGCCATTAATGCACCCAATGAGATTAAATCGACTTAGCTTTGATATATATTGTTGCATGCCATCTTTTGATGCAGTGATTGGTTCGTTTACTCAAAATTAGAGCTTGCATTCTTTTCTTCTAAAGAGTATTATCATTCTACGTTGTCATTCGCCTCTGATCCAGTATTATTTTTGCTAATCACATTTTCCTTCTACCTCATTGCACAATTTTCTTTGAATTATTTCGTCCTTCCTTGCACAAAATAAGACAATACAATGTACAGTCAACGTAGCGCTTAAAATGTTTATTCCTCGACGTAATGGTTGAGTAAAATTTATCGTCGACGGGGTTACTTTGTGGAATTTTTCCATGGTTGGAATAAAATAACTTAGTAATTTTCCACACGTTTTATTGTCCTCGAGCGGTTTCAACGCAATAGCGTCATTTTCAGAAAACCGTTTGTAACTTCTTGAAAATGACGCCATTGCGTTGAAACCGCTCGAGGACAATAAACCGTGTGGAAAATTACTAAGTTATTATATTCCAGTAATGGTTGAAGATGTTGAAGGCGAAGAAAGCATATCTGTCCATGAAATAATTATTTGTTAATCAACCTGTTAAGTTGTGAAACAGGTCTCTCAGTTTTCTTCAGTGGAAGACTTATTCCCGAAATACTTCAATATAATCTTCTTAATAAGTTAGAGCACTCTGCGCGAAATCGAGGGAACTGGGTTTGATTCCCAGTCCAGGCGAATGACTTTCCATTGTGAATTTCACACAATCGCTTCAATATAATTTACATTTAGTTCCTTTTGTTCAAATTTTAAGAAATCATAGCGATAATAAGGACGTATACTAAATCATCTCTTTTTTATGGATCTTTCATATTGAAAATTACTGAACGTGAACGGTATTTATTTATTTCTCTACCCCCAAAAAGGCTTAATTGGCCTTTCTTTCGGGTGTATTTACAGCAATAACAACAACAGACGAACACAAACACCCGTCCTGAATGGCGAAATAACCACCCACATGGAACTTGAACGTGCGACCCTCGGATTGGCAGGCGAGTACTTATCCTTTTGCTTCCGGAGCCGGCAATAATGAGGAATTTTAATAAAGGCTTCACAGTTTAGCTAAAAAACGTTTTAAAATTCTAATTTTTGGACAAAAATTGTTTAAAAGTATTTCATTTATCGAGTAAAAAGGAGTTTCAATGTATGTTTAAAAAATTTGTAATCCACCCTTTCAATGGAGAAAAACTTTGGACTATGATTTCATGGATTCGTTTCGTGTAATTATTTTTCAGCCAGAAGTCCAATTTAAGTTATCCGGTGCGATATTTAATATTAAATTAATATAGATACGTTTCTCACACATTGACTGCAATTTTACGCGCCTAAACTCTCTCATTATTTCTATTTGAGTTCTCTTTCCTTTTACATTGTAACATCTGTATAGCATTGCTGGAGTAAAGAATTTTACATTTCCATCTCTGAGGTATCAAATAACTTACTATTTTTACAAATCAATTATTTTCACTGCACTTGGTAATAATCACCCTCAAAATATTTCTTTACCTAGAATACTGTGGTACAATTGAATAGAAGACGCAAACTACGCAAACCGCGCCCATTTGAATTTTCGGCTCTGTGTTATATGGGAAATAACCAACAAAAACCATTACCGCAAAACCAAAAACGTATTTGCGACTCTCAAGTACGTCGTCAATTTGCGCATCGATGTACGTAGAGAATCGCTGCACATCCGCTCTGTTTGAGAATGGGGTGGGTTTCGAATTTTATGCCTGGAAAAGTAGGACTGATGTTCAGCCACGAAAAGGAAAAGGAACATCTATTCAAAACGGGTTTATTTTAGTTTTTTTTCCTTGGCGGGCATCTTGTTTTTTCGACTGCTGCGTCGTTAAAAAAATAAGTGGCCAAATATCAGAATGAAGGGAATGGCGGGTTGTGTAAATCCAAAATCAAATGAAAAGGAAATGTTACGACCGTTCCTCGGCGAATCATTCATCCCCCAGTCGGCCGTAAACTGATCTTCCATCACTCTTTGCTCTTTTTTTATCCACACATCCACAGAGTGTCCTCTCTCGTTTCTTTATCCGCTGACCCTTAGGATATCCCCAAAAGAACAACACTCCTCCCTCCCACCACGTGTCCATATCACACTCCGCTGGACTCCTCGCGTAAGAAAAGGAAATGTTTTTGCCCCTCTTCTGAAACGCAGATGTTTTTACTAATGGATTGGTCTATTGTAAAATTACTCGACGAGAATCCGGACAACCTCTGAATTAGCAGGAAGTCTTACAAGGTTTTTATGTGAAGTGAGACCGCCTCAACTTCTTGCTTTTTTGCAATTCTTGCTTTCCCCGGCGTACTAGATGGAAACATTCAGTGGATACCACGAGAAGAGTCCCTTTAGTAACGTATCATATTCCATTCACGCTAAGAATATTGGTTTTTCTTCCTTTGTTTATTTTATAGTAAGCACTAATGTTTAGGAGAATCATAGTTGGCTTTAAAGTGCAATATATAAGCTTAGCACTTGGAATACTTATAAACCGTGGCATTTATGTACCACGTCAGTCACATGGCATATATTTTCTCTATTTGCTAAGGAGACCTTTTAAATTGACTTTTTGATGTTGCGCATAAACTAATCAATGTTTTAACATATAATACGCGATTTCTGCCATAACATTTATTTAGTAGACACCATTTATGGTCACAAATTGATATCGGTAAGTTGAAGTGTCAACTAGTGCTGAATTTCTTTTACACCAAGGGTATTTGAAAATAAATTTCACTATAAGTTTGTCTGAAAGTGATGGTAAATGTTTTAATCTCATTTTTGACATGATTGTTGATGATATGCGCCGAAACTTTTCCACTGCGAGGAATTGTCGAAGAATTTCTTGAGGGCAAATTCTTTCCCCTGTTTGGTGAATTTCACGGTCGGACGTTTCATAATAATGACTCTGGGGGTCTATCAAGGTATTTCTAGAAGTGTTCCAGTTTATGGCAGGGCTGGAATTCCCTTGTCGAATGTAGCCGTAAAAATAACGAAAGATCCTTATCATTCATTCTAAAGGGTAATTTGAATCCGAATAAATTTAATAAAAATATTTTTATACGAGTTTTACACTTTCAATGAATTTAATATTCTCTGCCCCTCCATAACATATTCCTTTTTTGCTATAATTAATTACATCTTGGTTTATTACGTAGGATTTACGTACACTTTTGATGCGAGCATTGTGGAATGAAGAAAAGAAGAAAGAAGAACCAGATGGATTGGACACACTCTGAGACTCAATGGGCTTGTGAAAAACATAATTTAAGGTAAAATTGAGGGAAAAGTCCTTTGAGAAATAACCCAGAAATAAGATCATGGACCAAATAAAGCAGACAGGACATAGGGAAAGATACCTGGACGTAAGGACACTAGCGTTAGATAGGGAAATGTGGAGGGCTGCGATTAACCAATCATAGAATTGAACGACCAATGAAGAAGATAACGCGGAAACTGTTGTATTGCATTCGTCTAGAATGCATTTCCTTTTAGCACATATTCTCAACTCCGTTCTTGTAATGCGTGACCGAATGCCACCCCTAAATTTCCAGCGAGACTCTGCTGAAGCACCGCTCAGCCGACCAGTATCCGGGTTGAGGAAGAAAATGAAAGCAGCAACGGAATTGAGGGTCTCGGCGGGGAGTGAGGGAGTGACGGGAGCCGAGAATGGGTTGAGGAACAATTTCAAGGAAGCAACAGCTCCGGTTTTTTAACTACCAACCCCTGTCCTTGGCCAACGACGTAGCCCGAATCGTTAAGTATCCTCTGGCAACGCAAGTCTCTCCGCCTCCTTCCCCATCATCACATCATGCCAGCTCTCTCACTCTCCTACCTGTCGTCCGAGGGAGTAGAAAAAAGCCGCGGGCTGCCATTTTTTTCACCTCTTTCATTCTCTTCCTTCCCTTCCCGTTCGCCCTGCCTTTCTCACACTCTTTCCGCCCCATAATTCCCTGACGAGTGGTCGTAAAAACGGGTGGCCCTGGTGGTAGTGAAAAGCGGGCGTTGGGCGGGATGGACGTGCGGGGGCGAGCAAAGGTTTTCAGTCCCGGGGTCGGAAGGCGAGCCTTAAGTCAAGGCGCGGAACTGGAGTGCTTAAATAGAGGGTGACAGGTCCCTGGAAGGATGTGGGTTGGTGTTGTGGAATTCTCCCTTCAATGGAAAGGGGTTGGGCGGTCGGGAGGGGTGCTTGCACGGGAGAAGATGAGCGGAGGGGTGCCGAATGGACCCTGTGGTGGTGAGAGTAAATGGACCTGGGCATGAAAAAAAAGATAAAGATGAAATAACCGAAGCCATCACACGAGCATTTATGGAGTCCCTCGAGTGCTGACAAAACAATCGTTGTGACTTCACTTTTGGTGAGGTGAGGTCGGATGATCCAAGCGAGTATAACTGCGAGTAAAGTTCCTCAGCATCGTACATTACGTGGGTCGTACCAGTGTTATGGTCATCGCGGGGATGTCAACCCGCCGAGGAGACAGCCGTATAGCTCCTCCTTGCTTCTTTCAACCTCTTGCTAATTTTGATGCTTTCAAAGGATTGGTGCAAGGTGAGCTGATTTTTCGAAGTTGCTTTTTTCAAGTAGATGTTTTGCCATTCATCTTCCATGAATTTATATACACTAATTAATTACACTCTTCTCCGTATTACAATCTTTGTTTATTTACACAAATAGATATCAGTTTATTAAATTAGAAAGTAGACATCCTTAGCGAGTGTAATCTTTCATTCATCGTCCATCAAAGGTTCGGAAGATACATTTTATAACTAATTGCGATTATATTCAGTGGAATTATATTGAATAACTGGGTGCATACCGAAACGTTTGCTCTTAAAAGATCGCGTAATAACTTTTTCACGTTGTTTTTCCAACTCATTTGGCAACTTCGCTTTAATACCTTGCCATTTCGGAAGGTAGTTGAGATGATAATCGCACAAGATAACGTATTTACCAGTGCAAAATACGCATTTTTGTGAATATTTCTACAAATTTAAACCTAAAATTCACATTTAAATTAAGTGGTGACAAATATTTCCTTTTGATTTGGCAATGCCTAGCCTGTGGTTACAAGTACCCATCAAAATCTCTCTAATATAAGAGTATTTTCAGTGCCTATTATAAAATATGAGCAAGAAATATAAGTATTTCCTTTTCAGGTGATCATATTCGAATAGAATTAATATGTTTCTCATTTGTTACGATACTGGCATGTATACCAATTTTATAATTGAGAAATGCCATGTAAATTAGTGTTCTTCCATTAGTTCAAGAATTACTGACGAAGAAACAATGCGAAATTTGATCTCTTAACGATTGTAAATAATTACGGATTTTCATTTACATATCAATTACAACTTCCATCTGTTTTTCCCTTCTTTTCTAGGCGATATTTTTCCCGAAAAGATATCAAATTGTTCCTATCGGTGTATTCATTAGTCTTCGCACTCATAGATTCCAAACTCATGTCCTGTTAACCGAGCGAGTCGTGTCCGTTCTCCTCCGTTTCTTCTTTTTATCCAGGTACGCAGACGGGGACTGGACGGGAGACATTTGGATCTATTTCGTTAACGGAATTTAAGTCGGTACGAAGGGGAGAAATCCGGGGCTGACTAGACCGAGAGTGGCGGCGGCCGTAACCCACAGTGCCGACCAACACACGGGAGCAAGAACACAGACCTCGCTTAAAGCCCCCTGAAGTACTCACCAGCTCGACTTGCGCTTGTATTTTTTTTACCATTCCTTTAACCCTTTGCCCCATTTTCCACTTCCCATGTCTACTCGAAACCCTTTCTCCTACCCGCTCAAAACTTCCACCCCCTCATACACCCTTTCACTATTCCGATTTTCACCCAGACATTTCTTCCATTTTTTTTGCAATTTTTTAACGGGCACGTGGGGGTACCTGTTGAGAATTTTCTACCTCCCTAAAACTACCCCTTCTCTCCAAATAAAAAAGAAATCTATAGGTATATGTATGAAAAGGGTCGGGCAATTCCAGGTGAACTCGAGTACCAGCAATAGTCTCCGTCTCGCTTTTGTACCTCCCTCTCTCCCTACGCCAAATATTTTTAAAATATCGTTTTTTTATTTCTCTATCGCAGCGGTCGCTTCCAAACAGGGTATATATGCACGAGATCTCTTTACATTCACCCGGGTTTTATTTTCTTGAGACATATGGACGGATAGTGGCTGTAAGAAAAATAAATAAGCATTGAGTACATAGAGTGCTTCGTTTTTACTTGTATTTTTTTTTCGTCGAAGCCGCTTACTCCACATAATGTACCGTAGTTAACATTCGCGTCCAAAGAGAACACCCGGAGATCTTTTTGTGGTTCAGAGTGGGAATAGTTAATTTTTATTTATGCAAACGAGTCTCTATTTTTTAATAAAAATAAGCATCCTGGGTTTCGTTCTTAAAACTTTCTAAATTTTGTTTGGAATTTACATTTAAATTTTTTGTGTATTGAAATAATCCAGACTTTATTTTTAGACAAATGTTATTTTTATTTTTTTATTTTTCATTTTGATTATATAACCCTTCTGGGATTGAGATTAATAGTGAATTTAGGAGGTATAAATACCCGGTAGTCCCTTTAATTTCTATCAAGGTGTAATGTATTTGTCAAGTATCATCGGTCGTTATTTCCTAACATTGGATTTCTGAAACTCTTTATCCTTTCTTATTTAATAATAGTTCCCTTACCTAGTGTTGTTTCCATGTACCTACCTATTCATTTATTCGATTTGTTCATTCCTCTTGACTTGCTCCAACTTCTTTTGACCAAAGTGTGACTTTTGCATAAAGCTTCTATCTTCAACGTAGTGAGTTTTTGATCTTCTTATTTTATTTTAGAGTAAATATTTTAATTTTCATTATAGTAAATAACTATATGCATGGCACAGTCATTTAAGATATGCATTTTTGTTCATTACACATTTCATTTGCTTCCTCAAATTGCCTCATGATCTTGCCGACACATTTCCTTTATCATTCTCTCGAACGCTTTTTTCTTTCTACTGTTTAAACTTTGTAGCTTTCTAGCTTATAAACCGCTTCTCTTTGTGTAATACTAGGATTCGTTTGGAGAGTAGGTAATAAGGTAGTGCAATATCTTTCCTGAGGAATATTTAAACATCTAAATATTAAAACATATTTTTCAATTGTCAAACTGATTATAATATTCTTATTCATTCAACGGCATAATTATTTATAATAAAAAAGGACTTCAAAATTGTTATTAGTTAAACGCCATCAACTATACTTGAACAATATACAATGAACGTAGTAATGTTTGATAAGTGTTTATTAAGAGCTTAGTGGCTGAAACTACCATGGTACTATTCCAGGCTCCAATTATCAAGTAAAGGGTATCATTTAATTTGTTTTTTACTTGGATTTATATCTTGGTTGTCCTCGTTTCAAAATCATTTTGCCTTCATGTTTCATCATATTTTTATTCCTGTTAATAACAGGTGATTCTTTTGATTATATGTGTCACATTGAGTTGCAGTGTCAATAATTAAAAAAAATGATTTTTCCTGCTTTGGCTCGAGTTTGTTTTCTCTTCCGGTCAAACTATCCTACCGTAGAAAAAACTTGACTTATGTTTAAATGTACCTGAATAATGATATATTGTAATTGTTTAACTCTTATGATAAAGGCTGCTACTAAATATTTTACGACTGAACTCTAATCGTCTTCACTTCGAATCGTAATTCCAGCACTCTGAATAAATTGAGAAATCCACCTTTTTTGTATTCCTTGTTTATATCCCTCATTACTCTAGAAAGGCTAAGGGTGACAGGGATCCCAGACCGGTAAAAGTAATTGGCGATGGACTTACGTTCCTCAGACGATATGGGCTTGAATTGGTCACTAGCGAATATTCAAATGACATTTTAATTGGTATTTGTAGTTGATGTACCAGCACCATTACCGGAATTTTATTTTTGAATACGTACTAGTCCTTAAAATTGTAATTATATACATTGCGCCTCAAATATAAATGGAAAAATAAACAAATAGAATAGGAAATTCAGTAACAATTCTTGTGCTATTTTTTATTCCGAGCTTAATATATTTAGGGTAGGATGTTTTTCCATTTGTTTTTCCGCGTAATCGTTACGGTTCTAAAGTGAACTAGTCTCGGGAATAAGTAATTAGTCATAACTGTAGGTACTCTATGAACTCTCATATGTGATGGGGCCTAAATATTCACGTAGTTATTCAGGCAAACATGAACAATGTGGATGATACTTAAAACCTCCCTTTGCTTTTCAATAAGCCTCCTAATTTACCCTGAAGTTGTCTTCAGCTTGTAGTCTAGTGTATTCCCGCTTCACTCTTGCTCTATTACGACATGAAATATATAAAGAGTGCTGGTTGTGCACTCTATGAGTCCAGAAATGTTTTCCTCATTTAAAAAAAATCTGTTTCAATCTCCATTTCTCCGTGATAACTTTTCCTTTGTGCGCTATAGGTTTTCTGGCCCACCAGAAGATTTATGTTTAATTTAAATTTTTATCAATCGATCAATTCAATTTACCATAATTGGGTTCGAACGATCCCAATTATGTGATTCGAAGAGTATTTTATTTCAAAAAATTTCTTTTTTCAATTAGGTGATTGGTTTCAATACATATTGTGATTTATATTTTATTTTATCTACTTTTCTTTCGCTGTGGGCAGCCTCAGTTCAAAAAAATATATTTTCAATGGTAGAACGTGATAAATAATAGTGTTTCAATCGGTCATATATTATAATTTGACCATTTATCCTAATTCATTTTTTCCAACGTGCATCTCAACCCGTGAATGACTTACTCTGCTGACATTATCTGCTAAATTTATGTAGCCTACATGTCAAAAGCAAACTCTTTAGTAGAGAAGGGAACGTGCTTTCGAATTCAGATAAACTAGGTAAATCATAATAACCTTCACTTTCTTTTTAGAACCATTTGTAAAATAAATACTTTATCTAACTTTTTCAATGAATCCAATTTTTAAAAATTGTTAAATGAATCCAATTTGGTAGCTGTTTTGGAAATAGTGTTTTTCAAAATTTTAAATAATGTCAAAAATTGCCGATGTATAGTTGTTTTTCTAAAAATCTTGTCTTTTGGTAATAAATGCAGCCATTTTAGTAATTATTGTTCACGAAATTTGTGATTCAGTACCATTTATCTCGCAGCCAATTCCTTTTTAAGTTCTTCGTGTGTTCATGCAATTTGCGAGCCAATTGACTCTTATATTTCGTGATTATGCTATCCTAATTTAACTTTTAATGCTGGGAATATTCTTTAAATATCTCCTTATGGAAAATATCTCCTCCATTGCACTCAATTTTGAGGGTGATAATAGCTTGTCTTGACTTTTGCTTTATTGTAATTCATCTGCAATTCGGGTCAAATGGGCCAACCTACCATTAATCGTGGTAATAATTTGCTTGGAGTGTTTTCAGACGAATGATTTTTCCATTTCAATTTAAGACGTGATTTTTTAAAAGCTGTTTTCATAAGATACTCTTTATTTATATTAATGCTGCGATTTTTCATTTCCACCGCGCGTTTAAAAAACCTTATGGGCAGTAGCGTATTTGATTCATTTTATAGTATCCCTAAGCGTTGCAAATTTATCTTTTTTCTTTCCACTCTGAACTTGAATCCGTCTAAAAAGAGATTATTCCGCGCCTTTAATAGGTATCGGAGCATTTTAATCGTTGCTCAAATCACACTCCGGGACTTTCCAGGCCATTAGCAGGCAGCATTAAACGTGTCCATAACTGCCTTACTTATCCCTCGCACCCAATTGGAGCCATCTCACGGAGATCAATCTCGAGGCCATTAAGGATGGAACGGGAGACGATATAGCCGTTCTCAATGGCCCTGTTCGCCGTTCTTGGCAAAAGTCTCAGATTTCACGGAATGCATTATAGGAGTCGCGTCGCCCAGCTAACTCCATCACTCTTGAGGTAGGGATCTGATTCACGGGACTGCATTCCTGCGCAATACAAATCCCGTAGCGCAATTGTTTCTCGAAAAAATGAGCTTGAATAACGCAGATCGTGCAAACGTCCTAGCGGTAGAAGTCATGTAGGGGTGTTTTGCGAGATTTTTAAGGTGATATGCCTTCTTGATTGCGTGCGGATAAAAAAATAAGAGGATTGTTAGGGTTTTTGGATTGCACTGATTTGGAGCTTCATTCTGCAGTGTTCCGAATGAGTGAGAAACCTATTTTTAACCAGGGTCCTTAACGTGCATGGCTTCGGTTTGAGAGTAATGGAAGTGGAGTTCACTTGATGGTTAACGATTATCCGTCTGCTAATGGTTATCCAATAGATACGCTTTCGTGGGGTGTACCATTGTTGCGTTGTCAGTAGTGTCTCCACCAATGGTCGCATATAGGTATCACGGTCGAAGTGAATTTAGCTTAGCACAATATAGCTCGAAGTAAAATACCTAAGCTCTAAACTTGGACTCAGATAATGTGTTTGGAATTTAAGGATTTTTGTGTATAATTGGCTTTCCAGCTTTTTAGCTTATCATACTTCTGATCGATGCCCAGTTTGAGGATTATAAAATATGTATTTTTTGGAAGAAAATCTACGCCATAGATTAGGAAAAAATGTACTTCCCACTCTTTTTGAATTTCTAAATACATCCAAGACTCAATTTGTAATTTGGTCTTTTGAAGTTGGCATGCAAATGAATTTGCAGGATAAAAATTGAGAATATTGCCATATTATCAACCATTATCTTAATTTTTTGTTTCGATAGGAATGGTTTCACCGCTAGGAAAATATTGTTCGCTGTTCAGATAGGAATGGTTTCACCGCTAGGAAAATATTGTTCGCTGTTCAAATGGTAATTGTCCTCGGCAAATTGGAATTTGTGTGTGCGTGAGTCTGATAAACTGGTGTGTTAAGTTATGATGTATAGGCTGTATTTTGAACTAAAATAGTACATTTTCCATTATCTCCAACAATATTTGATTTATATCTAGCTGAAGTGATATTTTGTAAACATCAAAACCAAACATCAAATCCAATGGCTCTAGGCTGAATATTTCGGAAATCCGTTGGTGAACAAAGTAAAACTATAATATCTTTTTAATTAGATCTTATTATTAAACGAATAGTTTCCACATATTAGTATCATCATATGATACTTGGTACTAACGCCGATGCGTTGAAACTAGCCGTATTCTAGTATACTCCAGTAGAAATCTGGTATAAATGGTAAACAAGACATTGTAGTTTTTACTTCAGTGAACTGTCATTTTGCATATTCTGCGTAATGAAACCTTAAGTAACCTTTTTAACTTAAAATTAAATTTATTTAGATGTATTAAAAACATCGCTTTATCTACTATTGCGGTAGTTAATTTAAACGATTTTTTCTGAGCCGAAAAGAGGCATTGTTGAAGAAAATAGCATCAGTTAACGCTCAAATAGAGTCTGCTGTCTCCAAACCTTTATGTTCCAGCGATTAATCACAATCCTTAAACGGAACTTAAGATTTCCTATCGTCCAAAAGTGCTAATTTGGTTGAGGATCAATGTAATTTCCAAACTGCTCCGCATCCCTTGAGGACACAACCATAAAACTGCGGGTTGTCAGGAGATGAGACGCAATTTGCTCAAAACGCGTTGGTCGAGTCAAAACTCTCTCATCTCGATGCACGCGTAACCGGGGAGAAATACTCCGCGGTTCTATACTCGCGATCCACCGCGAGTGGAGTTGAGTGAAGGGGTGATGGGGAGGCGGGGGGGGGGGGGGGGAGGGAGGAGGCAAACGAGACAGGGTGGTGTGGTGCGGACGACATAGAAAGGAAGAAAGACCATGGAGGTAGCAGAGGCACTTCGTCTCCCTCTCTCTACGTTTGATGATGATGCACTGGGTTGAAGCCTCTTTTTCCGCGGCTATCGCACACACATAGCCGGGAATTGCTTCGGTGGAAACGGCAGCGGAGCCTAGGCTTGGCTGAGCCCCGGCGTTTCGCTCCGCTCGTAGTTGTAAAAAAAATTAAACATAAGCACGTGGATATTTTTTCGCGCAGCCGGTGTAAAATATTCCTCGGCACGCCCCACTCTGGCCTGACGATTTCGCCAACCCTTAAACGTATTCTCCCTCCCCATCCCAAATCCTTCTCACTCCCCCCCTAACCCAAATTCCTCTCCCCCCACTAAAGCTCTCCGTTTCCATGCCGACGGCGTCCTCCTCCCTTTCCTCCCCCATCATCCCTCACCGCACGTCCTGAGAATCCCAACTCTGTCTTCTTCTCCTTCACCTTTAATTTCTTCGGTGCGTCGTGGGGCGCTCTCGACGACCCCATGTCCTCTACTTCATCTTCCCCGAACGTAAAGTTCAAACGGTCCTACGATTATCTGAGCCACTCTAGAAAATGCAAATGATAATTAGGTTTCAAATTACATATGTGACTAAAATCCACGCGGAGCATCAAGCTGTGAGATAATCACCTCCAACTTTAGCGCCCCGTGCTTATCATTGAATGCATGATTGGAGCTAGTGCACGGGGTGGACGTATTTAGAATTTGGCGGTCAGTAGGAGCTCATAATAATTTTTCAAGTGAAGATTCCTCTAGAGAAGATAGATAGATGCATTAATGCACAAAGCTGCATTTGTCTTATGTTTTGAGAGAGTACGTGTCGTTTTGTTAGACGTAAAACCTTATTTTACCCCGGTTAATTTCCGCTGGCAGACTTCACTCTTGAAGTTATCCTTGATTGAGCCCTTGGTCATATTGTAGTTATTTAGGCTCAAGTTTAGAAATAAAAATTTCGCAAAGAAAATGACGATAGATTTTACGTTTTAAGTGGTATGGATGTTAATGGAGTAAGGTATATCTTTTTCAAATTCATGAAGAGCCGATTAGTGAGAGAGATAAACAAAAAGTAGTTTTTCTAGATTTTGAAGGGGTGTATTTCATGGTTTAGATTCAACGGTGTCAGGAGAATGTGGTCAGGTTAAATAACAGCATATTTTATTATGTACTTCATTTGAATCGAATGGTCTATATAAAATTGGCGGTGAATGCCTGAGGGAAGATATTTGGAATCAAATGAAGAGAAGGAAAAAGTTGTTGCTTACTGTAAAATCCTGAGCTATGTCGTCGAATTTAAAACAACTATTCCTTACAGATATTGAGTACCTGTGGTAGATTATGCTCCAAATTGCATTCTTCAGACTTGTAATGCCTGCTTGGTGTAGACCCTTTGAGTTAAACATAGGTTAGTTTACCACATTTTTTTTATAAAGGCTAATCCAATATACACCCGGAAATAATGATTTTGAAGAGAGAAAGGTGAGCATTGGATATATTGGCAAGAGGATTTGCATATTATGATGATGTAAGCCATAAATTATTCCGATGAATTGAATATGCATGAAGTTTACCTTGGAAAATATCCTCTAAAAGGCCAAAATTAAGCACAAATCTTCGTCTGAACGATATAATAAAAATATATAAGCAAAATAGAAATAAAATTGATAATTTATTGAAATATAGGAGAAAATAGAGAAATAAAAATATAATATTTGTGCGACATTTTAAATTTCTTCAACATTTTTAAACTTGCTTCGTTATTATATTATTATCTTCAATGAGTATTTTGTTGCACTTTATTTGAATTCTTTTCAGGAAATTAATTATATAGAATTTTTTCAAGCGTAATCAATTGATTTTAATGATGGCATTCGCTCATTAAAGTGAAAAATTATATGTGTAGGTTTTGCCATTTTATGATTACGATCAACACTTCACTATCATGATGAGCCTGATGGAAAAAAACATTCTCCCGACTCAACCGTATTCTATGCTACAACAGCCGTATTTATGGGTCATAGCGTTCTATCAGGTATTTTTTCGACCTCCTATAATCCTCCATATTGATTTGTGAGAAATAGTATTTTGGAAAAGGCAAGATATTAATAAAATTGCAAAAGTACTGCTTTTGTATTTTAAAAATCGCAGAGTTTTAGGCTACAATCACTACACTTTTATTTGTATGCTTATATTCACTTACATTTCAAATTCTAATCTAATGAGGTACTATTGAAGCGTGCGTTTCCAGCTGTACGTTATAATTTGCACGCTTTGTGTCGCAAAAGCACGCTTTTGGTCGTAAAACTGTCACAAACAGTAAGGTAAACAATTGATTTCGTATTATTGTAGGTATTCCTTTGCATTTTTACAATGAACGTATTCGTCGATTGGACTAACTCATGAGTACTGCCGAAGCAGCCATCTTCACTTGAGTTTGATTCAGGCCTCTTGCAACGCCGTGAAACTTAATTTTGAACACTAGCTGTATTTTCTCTATTTAAAATAATGAATTAGAATATTATATATCAATATCTGGTCTAGGTTAAATTAAAGGCAAGGGAAAGAATTCTCTTTTCCCCCTTTATTACACGTATTCTTGATGTATTGATTTCGATCTCTTTCATGAGTCCATTGTGATGGTAGATGGTGCTTAGACAAATTCAAAGGGCATAAGTGTGCGGAAATTACTGTCTCGCGATTTGCCGTAATTTGTGGCTTAACAGTAAAAGCTGGTCATAGGAAAAGTAAGTTACCAAAGATCAGGCACTGTGGAGGAAATTACTCGAATCGAAGCCAGTTTTCTCGATTTAACGTCTATAATTATGCTCTTCAAACTACGCCAACCCCGAAAGGAGACTAAATGTTAACTTGATGAGGTATTATTTAGTGGTGCCCGAAGCTTCTATCCCAAGAGCATTATTATGATTAAACACTTTTAGTAGGAATCTGATTTGACAGATACATCGGTTCTGTCATGTGTATCAATCATGCAACCGATCACTTTTTTACACGATTTGCAATCGAAGAGATGGGTGATTGGGGAAACGGGGTCATGCATGCATAGAGAAGGGATGCCTAGGAAACTCCGCATCCGCTTACTTTGCCCCACTGCACTCAGCGCCGGCTGCAAACCGCGGGTAGGGTCGTAGGATGGAGAGGGAAGGGCGAATCACTCTCAAATCAACCCTTTCGACCTCCATCCCTTGGAGCGCGTGCGATGCTTGAACTGTCGATATGCGGGAGGCCCTTGTGGACCACCTGCTTACGCCTCCGAGCCCCCGACCTTGGAAAAGAACGCAATAACCCACACTATCTGTACACTCATTTATCACCTTTTTGTACTCACTATTCTGCGACTTCTCCGTTTCGCACTTGAGAGTGAGAGCAAAATGAGTGGGAAAAGACGAAGGTCACGAATGGTATGTATCTTTACGGATGCTGCTCTGCTTTTGTTGTAGTCATTAAGAGATAGTATTATTTAATGGTCATTTAAGTGGTCATTAAGAGATTACTACAACAAAAGCAGAGCAGAATGATAATGAAGAAAGTGCTCATTATGAGCAGTCATTTGTCTGAAGATTGGTTTTGATGCATATCTCCTCTCACTCACCTCTCCGCTAGCCGCTCAAACATTTCAATTATTTTCGTTGATATCCTTATAAAGCGCGTAGTATAAAACGCGTGTTAGTTCTCCTTATTTCTCCCGATTATCCTCCCACCGACATCATTATAATTAAACTGTTATAAGCCCAATGAGTCCTGTTCGTTTGTCTCTCCTTCTTCGTAGGGTTTTCGCTAAACATCTCATATCTCCTACTCTTCCTAGTACTTTTTTCTTTGTAATTCTCTCCGCCCTTTGGATCTTCACCGGGCTTCGATATCACCACACAATTAATGCTTGCAATATCTTTTACTGTGTATAAATCACTGTCGAGGCTTCTCTTCCACATCAGAGCTCGCTCCAAACGTCTGTGATGATAAAGTGCTCCTTTACTTCTTGGTTTGTGTCACATGTAGTCAGCAGACTCCTCTCCACCGCCTAGCACAACCTTCTTAATTATTCCCCTCTCCTTGCAAGCTCGATGCTCTTCAAAGTCACTGGTTTTTATACGAGTGCGTACAGATACGACCTCCGCTGCGCCACACCGCGGACCCCATATTTATGCCAATGTAAAACCTCTCCTGTTCCCATCCTTATTTGTTTATCTATTTTTTCAAATTGCATACCTTCGCGTCCCACTCTTCCACCGCTAGGACTCCAGGCGCCACTCCCACCCTTTTTTCAGCCCCTGCCCCGCCTCTTTCTCTCCTCACTTCCCACATCTTCTCCACACCCCTCCCCGCATGAATGGCCTCTCCCCCGCTTCCTCCTCCTCCCTCCAAGGGAGGAGTGGAGATGAGGAGGTTGGGGTGATCAGGGGAGATCTGGGGCGGGGGGGCGAGAGAGGGGAAGTGGCTTTACGCAGTGACGCACGCCGGCTCTCGACGCGGGTGGGAGGAACGATAGGAAGGGGTTCGGTGGAGGAGTGGGAGGAGGGGTCCTACGTGTTTCGTTACACGCTGCTCCGTGCGACACGGTAGGAAGACGTATCGAGACGACATCGATCTTATTGCTGTATCAATGAGGTCTGCTCATCATTGGTCGTCCAATCCTAAGATTGGTTGACTGCAGCCCTCAACGCTTCCCCATCTAATGCTAGTTCCCTTTCCTCCTGGTATATCTCTTTCTATGTACTTTCCTCTTTTTTTGGTCCATGAACTTATTCCTGGGTCTTCCCCTGGAGACTTTTCCCTCTATTTTGCCTTCAATTATGTTCCTCGCAAACCCATCGTGTCTCAAGGTGTGTCCAATCCATATCGTTCTTCTTTTCTGTATGATGATCCTTATTGTCCTTTCCTCTTCTACTCTACTATACACTTCATCCTTTCTTACTTGGTCCGTCCATTTTCTCCTCAGCATCCTGGGAGGTCCACAATAGCTGATTAATCTGGAGACTTTTAGCTTCTTACGTAGATGAAATAATAATAATAATAAAAATATCTCAGACGGTTTCAGGCTTGATTATGTGGGCTATTTCCACCATAAAACGAGATGAAAAACCGCTCTTCAACATAAAAATTATTCTTCATATTATTCATATTTCGCTGCTGTAATGATATTTTTTTATCTTAGACCTTAACATAACTTAAAAAATAGTAAAACCATTTTGTCTTGACAGAAATATCCGATTGAAAATCGATTGAAAAGATAGAAAAGTCAGTTACATATACCTAATTTACATTTAATGGCATACTTATGACTAAGGTTGAGTTTTGTAAGCTCTGGTTAAATATATCCTTGGTGTAAAAACCTAATGTTATACAATCTTTCATCGTTAATGCTCATGAAAATTCACTCCTCAACAGTATGATGTAATATACAATACCGAAACCATCAGTCGATTACAAGTTAATGGAATAATGGAACGATCATACGGTAGGCGATAACCAGAGGCTATTAAACCGGGGTTATGTAACGATCCCAATATGATGAGATTTATGATAAAGAGAACTCAGTGTCTCCTCTCAAGTCGATATTGTAGTTCAAAAGACTTCGTCATGCCCACGAATCGTAAGCCACTGTGTGGAGGATAATACCAATATTGCCGGGTCAGACCAATTAACTTTGGAAATTGTCCAATCACTGCGAAAATGCAGAAATTATATGGTGCAGGGTTACGCACGTGGCTGCAATTTCACCCACCAAAGGTTTCAAAACACATTTTAAAAATTTGACTTGAATTTCGTCCTTTTTTAAAGCCCTTCCTGTTGTTATGTTTACTCCTATCATTATCAATGAGAAACATTTTGCGGAATCATAAAAAAAAAATAATTGTTTCGGGGGAACATCATCAACCAAGTTGTGAGCATGTGGCGGTGGAAGTTAAGAAAATACAGTAAATTTGAAATAAAATGTGACATGCAGTTTCAAATTAAGGAATATAATTTATACTTTTACAAGAAATAATCAAACTCTCAATGATGAAATTACGAGTAACTATCAGTTGAGATGAAATAACATTTTTCTTGTAATGATTTTGAAAGGAAGCAATATTATTCAGCTGGAAGTTTGGGAGTTTACTTCAGTGTCAGATGCAAAAGATGATTACATGGACCTGATGTTACCCTGAATAATGACGACATTATTTTGTATATTTGTTGTTTTATGGTAGTATAAATTTAAATGAGAATATTTTTGTGTGCCGTGATGAAAAAATGTAATTATTGCATACACGATTATTATCTCCAGGTGAAAAAAATATGATGGAAAGTGAAGCTAATAAGTAAAATACCAGGGGAAACCATTGATGGCAGTCCGTCATTAAATCATAGAATAAGAATAGAATAATTTCTCGGACTCGCCACCGGGTAAGCTAGTCATAGGCAGCCGACGTTTCGGCTTCCGACTCGTTACCCATTCTCAAGGCTACTCAGTAGCCTTGAGAATGGGTAACGAGTCGGAAACCGAAACGTCGGCTGCCTATGACTATCTTACCCGGTGGCGAGTCCGAGAAATGTACACTAATGTTATTCGCCGGGAAAGTGTTAAATCATACATAAGAATAGAATAAGTTTTAATATGCTCTGGGTTTCTCCATAAGAGCAAAAAAGAAATTACTTATCACATTCTGCTTTGAACGAAAAAATAACAAAAATATATACCTGGCTAACATCTTACAGTGATGTAAAACAAAAAATTTCACTGTCACAGATAATTAATACTAAATACAATGGAAAATATAATGTATAAAAATTGAAAATATAATTTCAATCAGAAAGAGATAACAAACAAGCAATAATTTTTCAGATAATTTTGGAAACATACAATTCAACAATAGGATACAAATTTTAATTATAGACATATATGCTCCTTATAATTAGAGCTCCTTATAATTAACTAGTTTTTCCTTAAAGACAGACAGAGAGGAAGAATTTTTAATAGATAATGACAAGGAATTCCAGAGATTAGAACCAGAGATGAGAATGAGTCCGAGGTAGGAGGGGTCAGTTCTAGTGGTTCTAAGAACAGAGACTGATATGGGTTTGAACCTGGAAAAAAGATAGACTGGATATTTATTGCAGAAGAGGGTGAAAAGAAGTGACCAAGTAAATACTTCGTCCCAAAAGAGATTTCATATGTTACATCATGGTACTAAAATACGGTACAGTCATATGGTACATTATTATAAATTGTGTAGGAATTGAGACTCGCGAGGAATGGCATCGCTACTGCAGACAAGAGTCTTAAGATCAATTACTGCTAGTGATAATGAAAATAATGAGTACATGCGGCAATATCTACCATCATTTTGACAATATATTTTACTCTAAAAATTGAGCTGTAAATTTAGCAGCATTCATCCATAAATTGGCTTAGAGTATCGACGGTGAGTCGATTCGGAAAATATTGTCGATACACATCGTGGATTGTAGGCTTAGTAGGAAATATATCGTCGTAATCGGCCATTCTTCACGGGATTACCGACATATCTCTGTGTTCACATGAATTGTTGCCTCGTCGACGCATCTTTACGGCCTCGGTTGCTTTTATTTTTCCTCTGAAGTCGATATTGAAATATTGAAAATTGAGAGTCGCAAAGCCCCTTCGCTGGAGAGTGAGGGCCGGGCGGGGGCCAGCGCGGGGTAGGTTGGAAAAGGCGGGAATGAGGACGAGGAGGTTTCGTGAGGAGTCTGGCAGGGTAGAGTGAAAGGAGATAGAGAGGGGGACACCTTTCTATCAACCTTGAAAGCAGGTCTTAATGATTTTTTTATTAGAGTCCTCTTTCCAGCCACCTCCGCCTCTCTCCAGCCTCGCCCTCCATCCTTCGGTCCTTTTCTTCGCTTTTAACGCTCCCCGGACCTCTTCTACTTCGTCTCTCTCTGTCTCTTGGTCCTCGGCCCTCTTCTCTCTTCCCGCTCCCCTCGCCCTGCTAACGTTTCGTTCCCGACGGAGAGCTGGGTGCTTGGCTCATCTCCTTCGCCCTCGGCCGCTAAAAGCCGGAATGCGACCAAGTGGTCGGGTGGTGGTGGGCAAAATGTAAAGAACACAGCCACTCCTTAGAGATGATCTCCCTCCTCCTTCGATGCATTTAAGAAAGATCGCCCCTACCTTGCATTTAAGGAAAATCGATTTGCACGCAAAAAAAACGAGTTACATGGAGAAATTGCGTGCCTCTGATGAAAAAACTGCTTCCGCTTACCAGAGTTTGAAAAACAGGTGATGTAAGGGCTAGTTGAAGAGCCGCTATAAACTAAGAGTCTACACCTTAGGCATAGGTTTCTAGAAAAGTTCATATGATGCGAGTTTCAGTATCACACAGGGGACATTTTTTTCGCCCCACCCTATTTTCCTTGAACTGGGAAAAAGGAATAATTAAGAAAGAGAAGCTATCAAACTGCAGGTACACCAATATTGTCTTTTACCATGCTACAGTTATGGCTAAAATCACGTGACACTAGCACACGGGGCCCTGGTCATAAAGATTTTACCAAAAAATTAATAAAATACAAAGAAAAGCAGCACAATTCGTTAAAAGCTGCTATGAGCAAGCATATAGTTTCTCGTAACTTTTAGAGGGGTTAAGGTTGGAGCCCCTAGATACTTGGAGGCTACACGCTAGGCTGGAGTTGCTTGAGAAATTCAGAACTAGTCCAGGTCTGACAGAAGTGACAAAATAAGAGGTACATTGCAGAACAGGTCGAAACAAAAACACGTTCTCGCGCACAATAAGCAACTTCATAAAATCTGAGCTCCACTAAATACACTCCCATTATACTCGTCACCATTTCACCTCCCAAAACCTTACATGTTTACTCTGCTGGTGTCCTATCACTCCCTGCCACAATATTCCATTAATATAATAATAAACTCACTCCCTCCTCCTCCTTTTGTCAATTACCTCCCCTTTGTGCATCTGAAACCCTTGCTCGGCCTGCCTCAGGCCCCCACCGCGACACTTGATATGTAGATTTAGATGAATTATGTTTTCAGATGAGTCATAGTTCGGTACGGCTTTAATATGAACACAATCAAAATATAGTGAGTATAAAATAGTATTAATATCTCATTTGGTGCGTTGATTTAAAGTATTTTGCCTCCAATATTAATACTTTACACGTGTTATCATAATTTATTCCAGGAAGTTTCTCATTTTATATGGATGACCTATCTTCATACACGTCCAACAGCGTGTTGTTTTTTCCTGTGATTTTCAGCAATCTATTTTTAACTTTATGCGTTAAAAATGATTAAACTTATGCTGGTCGCGTATGGCGCTGGTTGAAGATAATGTTTTCGTCCCCAGCACTGATTTTTCAAATTTTTATATACCTTTTAGTGGTGAGAAATGTTTGTAACACGAGACCATTTTACCTGCAGAACACGTCACTGCAATACGGGATGGTTGAATAGCATTTTTCTCTCGGCAATATTGGTTTTCGATGAGTCTCTTCAGAAGATTGGCTCACCCCACTCCTCTTCTCCTCTACTTCTTCGGCAAACATCTGAATTGGGGAAAAATCTGAATCGGTACGTATATCCGTGAAGATTTTCTCCGTTGAAGGAAAATCTTTCAATTTTTTTATTTCGCCTGGCAGGTTGAGTGGTAGATGTACTTAATCAGCCGGTAGTACGTAATTTTCTTGCGCATTCCTTCCAAAACTCTCTCACTCTGTCGATAACTTGATTCTATTGAATTTCCATGTCTATACGAATGATAGAACTTGTTAAAATCACTTGGATTAGCAACCAAAAATAAAGGATTTTGAGATATATAGTTTATCAAGTGTTTTGTTTAACATAGCGGTAAATTTATCGAATAAAATAGATGACGAAGAGGACTAGGACTAATGGAACTTAAAGGTGCAGATAAAAGCTTGGTAATTGAGTGATAATTTAGGCAAAGCAACGTGATTCTATTGCCAAAAATTATAGATCGTGCTCCCGAATTATTAATATTTTTTACTGTTGAGTTTTTTGATGAGTGGAAATCTTCTATTTAGGTGTATTTCTTAGGAATATTTTGCGAGAGGTCGGCTCTAATGCAATAGGGCTTCAAAATATTTCAGAGACTAGGGTCCTTAGTGGTTTCAAAAATGTTGATTTCCCTTCTGTGTTTCTTCAAAGTGTGTGGTCTTCCCGCAATGGTTTATTGATTTCTCCCACCATGTATATTTTATTTTCAGTGATGTACTCCATATCGCAGATAATTCTATGTTTTCTTTACAAATTATTTTTAATTTTTCTGAATTCATATTAATCCTATCCTAAATTTACTGCCTTGGAATTCAGAGAGGTGCAAATTCATGCAAATATGCTAATTAGTCATGTACTAAGCACTTAGGGAAGAGATAAGGTGAAAAGCACAGTACAATTATTTAGCGGTACAGTCTTCGTAACTAATGTAAGTGTACTGAGTTTAAATACCCCTTATCATGATTATTGGGCTAGAGAGGTAATCTACGTAATTGTGAGTGAAAGTGGTATGTTGCTAAAAATTGATCCTTAGATACCCTGCAAATCACCATTGTGTAATCTTTTTGTCTGCTGGGAACTATTAGCAGCATGTTTCTGATGCACAATTACACATGACATTGAATAAACGTATTTATTTTTCGACTAATTAAAAATTGTACTCTTCCGGGAGTATTTAGATTCATTTAAATTCTGATTCACTGGCCGAAATTATTGGATTTTTAATTTTAACATACATTTCCAAGTGGTCCCTAAGGTTCAACAAGCGTGGAACATATTTCATTTTCTTGAAGCGCATGAAAGCTACATGTACAGTTACCATCCTACACCTCTCCATTAAAATAGTTTAGAATAGATACTTATTTCAATGCTCATTTAAAACTTAATTGCTCTACTATGCCTCATGTATATTTTTACCTTGTACAATCTACGAATCGGCCAAAATTCTATCGAGGAGCGAAAATATCCACATTAATAGGGCTCGCTCTCGATTCCCACAATATTTTGCCAACAGTTCTGTCTAATCCGACAAGACATTGGGATTTACTTCATTGGGTATGCCTTCGAGGGATCCAGGTACCAATTTCAGCTCAGGGGAATAATTAATCACGGCAAATTTTACTGTCATTATTAATTGCCGGTGACTACGTAAAATGTTATACTGCGAATAGTTTGCAGTGTTATGATATTTCTTTTCACCAATACCAGAAATTTTAATGCATATTTTTTCCTGATTGAACGCCCGAGAAATAGTTTTGTAGGGAATACGTGCTAATGTCCTTCTTCGCCTTATTTCCCCGGCAAAACTGTCATTCTTCTTTATATGAATTTTGAAAGCAGTGGTGATAATAGCATTCATGTTTGTTTCCGTAAATGCATTCTAGTAACAATGATACTCAAAATATGGTACTGTCTACCAAATTTATTTCAGAATCTTACAACACGTGTTTCAACTGTCTAGCAGTCATCATCAGCTAAGTGTTACCTGATGATGACTGCTGGACAGTTGAAACACGTGTTGTAAGAGTTTGAAATAAATTTGTTAGACAGTACGATATCGTTTGAGTATCATTGTTAAATATGCTGTTCTACAATATCTCGCCGGAGAAAGTGGAGTGTATTCTAGTAAGATGTTACCTGCTTACAAGTACCAGAAATAACAAGCTAGAAATAATTACTGTTAGTTTCAGTCTACAGTTTTTCCTGCTTACTCTCACGACTACATGAGCAACCGCAACGTATGAGGATAGGTTTAAGAGGAGAATAGTTAGAAAAATACAGTAAGATGAATTAATGGGATAATAAAGCCATTTGTGAAGAAAATAATTGAAGACAAAATTGAGGGAAAAGTCCCCAGAGGCAGACCCAGGAACAAGCTCATGGACCAAATAAAGAGGAAAGTACATAGGAAGAGATACAAGGAGGTAAGGGAACTAGTAGAGGGAAGGGTGGGAGGCTGCAGTCAACCAACCTTAGGATTAAACGACTATTGATGAAGCCATTAAAATGCGAAATAGGCCAAGTATAATATATCAGTTGTGCAGATAATACGCCTAAAACTTGAATATTGATGGAGAAGTTGTCAGTGGTGATAATAATCTACAAAAATGCATAAGGAAAAAATATAAAAAAATCCAAGCATTCAAATTTAAAAAATTACATATTCAAAGCATTTATATATACATCACGTGCGATATCCATGATAGGCAGATTATTCATTTTTACAGAAATTGGCCTTGATTTTGCACGTCAAAATGCCATATACTATCACACCCACTCTTTAGTTAATTTTTTGGGCATGGTTTCCGTAAAAAGATCAGGTAAAATACTGTTTAGCGGAATGCCTCGCTAACAAGGTCTGTCGCGCTGGAATTGCTCTGCAGGCCTATTTTCGGAGCCGGTCTCGCCGACGCTTTCCCACTCCCCGCAGTGCAACGCCAAGTGCCCGACGCCGCCGCAAAACATCACGAACCGATCCGACACTCGACGCGGGCGGAGTGCAAAAAGATGACAAAACAAAATCGCAATGCAGTCATACATACCTTTTAACGTTCTGCGCTGGGCGCCAAGTATGCGGCGTGGGCCGTGGGGCAGAAATAGAACGGCATTCTTGAGGGAGGAAAATATGCGGTGGGAAGAGTTTTGAAGGAAAAGAAATAAAGAAAAGAAAATCCGTGAGGGTTCTATAGTGAGTAGGGGATGGGGGAGGACAGAGGGGAACGTGAGCTCACAGGACTTATCTGATGGCTCAAGTTTTTTTAAGGGGCTAGAGTTTCCAACCCCGCTACTCCTCCTCAGCTTGTCCCCTTCCAAGGAAGAGAGACTGGTGGGTTTCTCTACGTGTGTTCGAGTGTGCGGGCAAAGGGAGAACTCGTGAGGTGTAGGGAACGTGTGTCGAGGGGGGAGGGCCGACGTAACCGCCCCATTGCAAGCGAGCACCGCCACTCCAAAAACTAGGCAGCCCTTCGGGGTTTTAAACCCCCCACATGCACCTTCTTCCTCTCCATCTCTCCCGGTCTCTCTCTCTCTCTCAACCAGACTCCCACTTCTCGTGCCACACGTCGGAATCGTCAAGCCGCAATAGCTTTCTCCCGGAAAGGCGACCTCGCTTCCATATATTTTTTTCACATTCCCCTCCTCCGCTTCCTCCGGCTGCTCCTTGAGGAGTCTTGAGGAGCAGGACGGCGAGTGGGCGGTGGGGTGGCTTTGGGGGGTGAGTGAGGGGAGAGAGGCGGAAGGGGCTAGAGGTGAAAGGTGTTGGTCTAGGGAAAGACGCCCACGACGAGTGGGAGAGAAAACGTTCGGGGTTTGATAAACGCCAGGAGGTATCGCTCTCTATGGTCACGGGCAAGAAGTCGGAGGTTTGATTTTGCTCTTCATTCTAGAGGCGTGGCGATGTAATATTTGCACATTCTACCGAGTAGCTCGCCCTAGGGACGCATGTGTAGGGCTAGAAAACCTTGGCGGAACTTGCATGTAAGGCGTATTGATTGGTTCGACTATATGAGTGGGGTACCAAAAGGCCCAATGTTTCCTCCCGACGATCCTCCGGGTGTCTATCGGCGTACCTGATCGCTTTGTCATGCATTTAGTTCATGCATGCAAATGATAGATAATAATAAATTTATAGTTCAGTAACTTGGTGTATATGCACCCGTGCAAGTGACTTCGTACCACATCATTTTTTAAATGCAATGTTAGGAAATTTGTCAATATCGTCGTTTTAATAACGACAATGTTGGGTTTATCCACCGCGACTTCGTCTCATGTGCTACAATGTAGACTTGAGGCCTGAACATCTAGTTCGCATAAACCCCCCTCGAAATTCGCCTTGAAGGAAGATGGTTTGGTGGTGTATTTTCACTTCATACAATTTTTGCTAAATAAATATTTGGACTAATCAATTAATTATCTTCTAAATTTGTTAAACTAATATTTGAACTGATTGAAACTGTAATTGAAGTCACATTTTGAAATAAAAGCAATTGAACCTAACTGGCTAACACACCTGACCGGCAACTGGGTGATCCGGGTTCGAATCCCGGTCAAGTCAAATGATTTTTTAAAAGCGAATTTCAAACCTGGTGTATATGCACCCGTGCGAGTGACTTCGTACCACATCATTTGTTAAATGCAATGTTTGGAACTTTATTACACTTTATCACTTAATCTATGTTTTTTTTTTAATTTTTAGGATCTGCGCACTAAATATTTATTGCACTACAAGTAAGTAGGTATGAATACTGTAGAACCTTTGAGAAATATTTGCTGCTCTTTCCAGTAAGCACTGTTGACGATTTTTTTCGGTCTGAAAAATTCTGCAGTTCTATGGGCCAAAAATTACTGAGGATAATGGAAATATTTCGTTATTTTGGTCAATAAACTGAATATGTCTTCTCCTTATCGATTATCTTATCGTAATGAAACCACAAAAACTGGGTTCTTACTTTTCATAGATGAATTCCACCATCATTTGCTCTCCCTTTAGAAACCTCTTCCACTTAGAAATATTATTGATAGAATCGATGGCCGGTGACATTAACCAGTGGAATCGACTCTTTACATATCACAATAATAAAGACATGCAATCTAATTTCCCATGCCAAGAAGTGCCACTTTTCATGTTTAAGTATCTAGTTTTGATACTCTAAGATCATCAAGAAGGAAGTTACGTTGCCAGATTACTGGCTTCTTGTATTAAATCTTGCACCGATGATGCAAATTACGCTTTGTATTTTTTCACAATTTATTTTCAATGGCACGACTAGTTTCGACGTAAAGGCGTCATTCTCAGGTACAAATTTTTCGGTTGCACATCATAGTATACATAGTCAGATATCCCCCGCCTCCTCACTCCCAACACGCTCTCCTCACCTCCCCTACTCCTTACCTGACTAAAAATACTATGATGTGCAACCGAAAAATTAGTTTCTGAGGATGATATCTTTGCGTCGAAACTAGTTGTACCATTGAAAATGAATTGTGAAAAAATATGGTGTTCTTTGCATCATAATCAATTTTCACAATATTACGCCTTAACTCTCCGAGTTTACCATACACCAATATTAGGAGGGGAGCGGATTGAATACTTAAACTTAATGCTTCCTCCCGTGGACTCAGAATTATACCTACGATCGAGGATCAGGGAAAATGTGGAAACCGATCAGTTCAAAAAAGTGTGAGTAATCGCATTTTTACGCCTCTATGAAAAATTAAATTTGTGATCATTATTTCTAGATAGCTTATCCCTAAGTTTCTAGTTTTATGTGGAGAATAGTGAAAATCATGTGGAATATTACCGGAGCAAACTTTCTTATCCTTACACGATTTATTTTTCTCCTTAGCATGCGACCTAATTTTCTTTCTCTCGCCCATAAAGGCTTTCTTCCCCTGTAATTATAAAATGTAATTTGCTGCTAGTCCTCGGTTAAAAGGTGGCGTAATCTTCTCGTACTCCGTTTCTTAAGCCTGAATCTTACGATACTTGACCTTGTACAAGTCCGAGGATGCTAGCTTGCATACTAGGACTTGTGCAAGGTCAAGTATTTATGTGATACAGACTAAGCATACTGTAAATCCTGCATGGTCGCTAGCATACTAGCTGGTATCCTTGCTTTCGTAATTGGTGCGGTACTAGTTTGACACTTGCTCCTAGTAGGACCTAGTAGCCGCAGACCAATCAACTTTGCTCTTTGCAATGCGGTCGTCAATTTTTGATTGCAGCGTCTCCATAGTCCCCCGTGACAATTACAATTTCCCATGATCTACTAAACAGACCTTGTGCAAGTTCAAGTATCGTGTGATAGCTCCTAGGAAGGTTCCAAGCATGCTAGGTTTCGTACTAGAAATTCAGTACTTGCTAGCATCCTCAGACTTGTACAAGGTCAAGTATCGTGTGATTCAGGCTTTAAATCATGAAGATCTAAGAGTGTTTTACCAATTACCTTCCAATAGTTAGAAATGTTTTCACTGGTGATTTTGTGTCACATGTTAGCATACGGTGAGGTGTTAAGACCAACAATTGTGCGGAAAAAATGAGAATAATGTAAAAGAAGCACAAAGGTTCTCTGGAGCCATTATCAGACATGATATGTGCGTAAAAATAATCTTGGGAGGAATAGTTCAGTTTAAGAAGTGAGAGGGTGCCCAGAAAAATCCTCTTTGAAAGACATGATAAAAAAGTCGTGGTGTAGTAAATCTATAAAATGAAGAGGATGGAGTAAATCAAAATATTAGGCTGAATAGGTAGAACGTCATCATTAGTAATAATTTTTATTCTAAAGCTTCTGGTAGATTTAATGCCCTACACAAGTTATTGATAATTACAGTTTTTGAGATAATTGCCTACCATTATGTTATTTGTAAGTTTGTTGTACTGGAAACTAATAATCATGACATCCAGTGCGCCAATTATATTAGTACTTATTCCCTTCTTTTATCATTATTTGAACAGTTGGGTCTAATGTCCGACTAATGAGGAAATCCATTGTACTTATCATGACAAAATTCTGTCCCTCGAGTTAAAAGCATAATATCTGAAAAACAGTTGTAGCTACTTTAGTCACATGCCCATAAAATTTAAGTTTATTGATTTATGCTTTGATTGATAGGTAGCACGTTATTTCTCGTAACTGACAAGTTTGCATATAAGAAGAAACGTATATCGTTTTCTTTTTGAGTGTACATGGTGTATGTAGCAGCTAAGACTTTAAAGGTATGGAAAAATAAATGAACGTTTATTCTATTTTTTCCCTTTTTGAGATTTATCCCAGCACATGGACTGCAATTTGTACTGATTGGCATACAGGTTATTTTCTAGATCATGCTTTTTCTAGATTTTCTAGATTGCTTCCTTGTGTGTCTTGCTATTTTCCGAGGTTTTTGTTGATATATTCATCTCTATTCTGATAAAAGTAAGTCTGCATTACTTGATAGTAAATTGATAATAAGTTTTTTTCGACTATTTTCGAGTCATTTAGCTATTGAAGTAAAGAGAAGCGGAAATGCTGCATTGAAAGCACCTACTCGTCCGTTACCAAGAAGGCCGAGCCGTGAGGGAAATTTTTACGGCCAGCTACATGGCTATAATCATTGCATTTATTTTTCATCATCGCTATATGTTATGTATGGGAATGGAGAATCGTTTTTTACTGACTTTTTTGGGGCTCTAAACTGTGGCGATGTGTGTTTCCTCGTAGTTGATCATTTCAATTTGCTCCAAATGGAGAGCTTCCGTCTTTCCTCGGGCAATGCCCACTCTTTTTAAGTTCACCTTATTTTTGGAGGGCGTCCGTGGAAGTGCCCAAGGAGATAGAAGGCCCTTGGGAGACCAGCGACCAACCCTCTCTGTAAGAGTAGGGAACTTCATTTTAGAAAAAATAAGTGAAACGGGCGTAAAACGAGCGCTGCCTATTTTGGAACCCAGGGCTGTGCCATGTTTATGGCCGCTTGAACATCCGTCGACCGTCTCTGTTCTTGCCACCGCGTGATGCATTCCCTCCCCAAGTGGTCCAGATGAGGGAGACCCATGAAATGGTCTTTGGCGCGAAGTGCTCGGGTGATCACCTGCATCGGCTTGCTTCGATCTTTGCCCATTTTATTGCGAAACCGAATGACTGTTTTTGCTGAGTGAGTCTCGCTTATACCATATTCGTGCGCGTCGTGGCTCGGAGACTATTTCAAACGCAATTGTTCTATCCATTTTGTCCGATAAATTCTTGAAAAATTGATAGATCATCGGTGATACAATTCTCAGTTGTTTCAGACAGGATAGCAAAAGACATTGGTATGCATAAAACAACGTCAGGCTCCCTGAGAGTATCAGGTCATAGTTCAAGTCTCTGAACAAGTGCATCATGACGGCTTCATACAGCGGCGTGACAGCATTCTTAGGGATTGGAGCCATATAAAGAAGTTGGTGTTTGAAGTAGAAAATAAAAATATTGATCTCTGTAATCGAGGACTGAATTACTACTTATTTTTAATGCAACCATCAGCCAAATACGTAGCATTATTTGAGCTAGACTTTGATAATTATTTATTCTTTAGCTTAGCATGAATATTACTGTAAATGCTTGTGTTTTCTGATGTTTGGCATTTGTTCGAATTCTTATGCTCCAGATCAAATAGAAAAAAAAACTTATCATCGGTAGAAAGTGGAAGAAGTAATCTGATGATGTGATTCACCTGTTTTTGTTGTGGATTTCAGTATATTTCAGGAAATTAATCAACTTCAACAAGCTTATAGCTCAATGGCTTAGTTATGGAGACATTGTGACTTTACATTTCAGAATGAATGAGCTTTAAATTTCGTAGCATCTATTCCAGTGATATTGCCTTCGGCCATTCGATCGTGGATGTCCAACGGGACCCAAAATCAAGCATAATGTAAACACTGAGGGCTCAGATTGCATCTACTATCATAATTGTTCTAAAGTGCGTAAACTTCGTGACATGTTTAGTTAATTGTAACTCCATGTCTTTCCCGAGCGAAGTTGAAACTACTGATTTACACCTCATTTGTAAAATTGACGATATTCTGAATTTTTCAATCATATTTTCTTCCAAATGGTTCATATTCATTCTTAGTATAATTCTCATCCAAGTGACAACGAGCTGGGTGGAAGAGGGATTTTTTGAAATACCAATCTCTCCCTACTCATCTATTTATCACTCATCATCCTCTAAAGCATTTTTTTCGTTCATTCCGCGTGATTTCGTGACTCACAGGGGTAGGATTTTTTAAAAAACCTCTCTCCCATTTTTTTCCTAGCTAGCGCTCGTGACCCATGGAGTAGTCACTGGCGCCACTTGCGCGAACGACGTCGCGTCTGCCCGTCACGAATCGTGCACGAGTGAAGCACGGACGGGTGGGAAATAAGAGACACGTGTGTGCCTTGTGTTGTGGTTGCGTGGTTTGGGGGTCGGGTGGAGAGTGTGCACACTCTTGAGAGAGGCATGCCCCGCAGCCAGAGGCAAAGGGAAAACTCCTGGCGCTCAATTCATCGCAGGTGCAGGGGTGCCCCCTCGTGTGTGCTCTCTCAGCCAGAGCGTCCTTCAGTACTGCCTCCGAACAGCATGCGCATTCCCTTTCAGCGCGAGAAAGCGAGGCGAAATAGCTCGACGTGAAGAGCGCCCTCTCTCCAGGATAGCTCTCATTCGCTTTTCCAGTGCTTGGCTTAGCTTCTACCGTGGCTATCTGAGGTCTAAGCTGGGTCGTACTAATGGAGGGGAAAATAACTTTCATCATCATCAGTAGACATCAATCCATTGATTGCTTTGCAGCAGGTCTCTTCTCTACTCCCCCTCTTCGTCGTAGTATAATTATTCACTTTGATATCCTTCATAATTTGCCTCATGTATTTATATCATTCTTAATGTCTACCTCAGTAATCTTACCCATCAATTTCTATCATTAATTTCAATGAGTAATTGTGTCACAAAATGTGACCAATTATTGTGTTTTTCCAACTTCAAAGAGTTGTTGTTATACTGCCTTTATCTCCAAATCTTCTTGAGACTTCTTCGTAAGTAGTTCTCTCCGTAAACTTTATTATTCTTCCGTAACCCAAAGTCTCCATTATTCCCAATCATAACTGCAGTGGAGATGTTTAAAATAAACTTATAACGTAAATGTTGGCAATCCGTCTCACTGTTGTTAGGTCCTTAGACTTTTGTGTCTCAAATTATCCCGACCGCGAAGACTCATTTCCTTCGGTAGCTCTTTAAGTGCTTCAAACAGTCTAGGAATTCAATTCGTCACCTTTCTCATCTGCGCTTCCACTGCAATATCCTCTAAAATACCCAGTTCTACGAGGGTAATCCGAAAAGTAAGGTCTCCAAAGCGTTGGGTGCTGGGAAAAACTGCTCGTTTGGCTGTTGGCCTCACTATTGTGATTGTTGCTTCCTCCACTCTCATATAAGCATGTGAGTGCCTCGCTGGGACGTTCATTCTTGGATTGGCAGACATTGAGAATGAAGCTCCCATTGGATGCTACCGCCAAGTGCGAAGTTCGCGCAGTTATTTGGTTTTTGAACGCAAAAGGTTTTTGAACAGATTTAAATTTATCACCAATTGAAGAAAGTGTATTGAGAGTCGTGCATGGATGTCAAAAACGTTCGCAAGTGGTTTAGAGAGTTTACAGCCGGTCGTACCGAAATTTAAGACGAACAAAGGGCGCTAGGAGCAAGGGCATAAGCTTTTCTCTGACAACGCTCACCCACACGTCGCCAGTTAAACTGTCGCTTTCCTGGAAGAGTTTAAATGAAATATCATCACCTACGCAGCCTATATTCCGGACTTGGCACCATGTGACTACCACCTTTTCCCTAAGTTGAAAGAATATTTGGCCGGGAGGCGATTTAGCTTCGACGACGCGGTGAAAGATGAAGTTAAACGCTTTCTCAAGGAAATGGCAGTGAGCGGGTGTGACATGGGCATACAAAAACTATCACAGCGTCTGCAAAAATGCATCGACCGAAATAACAATTATGTGGAAAAATAGAAAAATGTTCAACCTGTAAAATGATATAAATTTTATAGAAAGGAAACGGATTTTTAAATTTCAAAAAATAGGACACCTTATTTTTGGGATTAACCTAGAACATGTCGTTATCCCTCATTATTTCCTCAACAAGCTTATGCCGCGCCCTTTTAATTACTATCATCAACTTTCATTCCTGACTACGCACGCAACACATCCTCATTTGTTCCAATGTTTTACTCCTTTTCAACAGCCACATCTTAAAGGTTCGTCATCGCTGATACTTTATCCGCAACGGATATGTTCCTAAACTATGTTCCTTGGATGAGCAGTGCATGTCGGTCATATTATCTCATATTAAGTTACCCAGCACAGTTTTTTACACAGATTATTACTATTCTCTCTCCTTTTTGATGAATTATTTCAATTTTTACAGCATTATATAAGGCAGATCATTACTTGCTCTAGAAACTACTAAAACCCTGTTTTTTCCAGCTGTTTACCGTCATTTTTGCCTGATCAAAACTTGATTCAGAAAGAGCTGATCAATTCACTAAATCCGAGTTTTACAAGAATATTGGTTTGATAAAATATTGGAGAGATCAGCATCAAGTGAGACCTGTCCACTTTTCCATAACTCAACTCAACTTTGTGTAGGGTGTTTGGAATTCAGTATTTTTAGAGCGAGAAAGACCAAGTCCATAGTTGGAATTTATATTTTTCTTTATATGGCAGCAGTTCTCGAGAGTACTGAGCTTATTTGACTTACAGGAGAAATATTTGTGACTTAGGATGAATTTTCCTCAATCTGCATTCCAATGAACTTGGCTCACTATAACACTGAACGCTCATACATGTAAATCACTAAAAAGTTATATATGCACGTTTCAGTGTTGTCTAAATTTCAGTGATTAGGGCGCACCAAAAAGCAAAAATTAGGAATCTTTAAAACTGAGGGAATGTTTTCATGCGTTTTGAAGAAAATCTTACACGCGAATGAGATATAACCCTTGCAAAATGTTCCTCCCTTCTTTTCTCTTGCTTCTGTTATATATTCGTTAGCTGCTCAGGTTTTCTTCCAGATTACCCCCGCACGCCCTCTCCTCTTCACTTGCTTCGGGCGCTTTCTCTCCCTCCGTTGTTCGCTAATTCTCTCTCTCTCTCCTTCACCTCTCGTCTCTTACTTTGCCCTTTCTCTTCCCCCCTGCCCGCCTTTGCTCCCTTCCTCAGTCCTTCAACCTTCCCCTTTCTTCTTTACTCTCCCATTCTCCCTACACTTTAGCCTCCACGCGTAATCTTTCCCAAAAGCCTCTCTAAAACTCCATCTCCTCCTTACACACTTTCTCAATCCCTACAGTTTCTGAAGACGCCGCGGACGTTTAAATTATTTACCAAGCTCACTCGTTCCCCGTCGTATCGATCGGAGCGATAATGACGAAATTTTGCGCCGATTCGACTAACTGTTACGGGTTCGTACTTCGTGTGGTTTGGGTCTGCTTGACATGATACTTAGACAGCGATGTACATGAAAATGATAAGGGTGATTGATCACAATGCCGTCGAACGCATCATTATCAGTAACGACGGATCTTTCTGCCTTAGCTCTTTAATCTCCCGTCTTTCCTACGTTGAATTTTTCTTTCAATGTTCGGTTTTCTTGCTTGTTCGCATGTTCTCTTTGTTTGTATACCTGTTACCATGAGCAGCAATTACGTCATCTATGGCATGCTTGGAAAATTCGTTAGTTGCTTAACGAATCTTCTGAGTTTTCGTCGATTTTGTACCTGGAGTCGGGTGATCGTTTATGTTCAACAATATAAGATCCATGTAAATTGTTTCACGATGGATAATTATACACTGCAAATTACATCACGATGTGACGATCTTAGACAGTCTTGTAATTAGCTTGCACTACTCCAAAACATACATAAGCTGAGATACATCTCTTCCAAATTCTCCGTAATCATCTCGGAAGCATTTTTCATAAAGACTTTTTCTCTACCTTTTGATAGATGGAGTGAAAAAACTAAATTTAATTTCTTCTACTCTACGAGAATGATAAATAATTATAATACATATCGTAGTAATTGGGTCAAAATATTGAAATATTGGGTTCACGCATTATATTCATTTAAGATGGCCTCATCTTTCCCTTTCCTCACAGTATCTCCACTGTTCAGTTTACCATCTCTTTTGTATTTATTTCATCAAATTTCTGTGAGCTTTTTCTAGCAATTTACTATACCATATAATCTTTTATCTGGTATGCGGATTTTAATCCTTTTTTATTCAAAATTGTTGTGTGTTCGTAGTAATTGGATTTTTAGTACTCTGTCTTGATATATCACCCATCTTCATGGAAAGGATTTGCTTAGTTTTTACTCTTCAAGCACGTTTCATTTTTCTTCTTCTTCTTCGATGGTGCTACAGCCCAAATCGGGCCTTGGCCTCCTCAATTTTCTTCCTCCATTCCTCTCTATCCTGTGCCATTCTTCTCCAATTCCTCTCACCAATCAGTTCATGTGCATCCTTGCTGAAATACAAATTTCATTACTTTCATTAATTCTTTGTTTTATATCATGTAAAACCATTAGCTGTTTTTCGGAAGAGTCCAAATTTCTATTCTTATTTTTCAGGGGTGGTACATATTTTACATTACCCTAAATACTTTCCCACATTCGAATTTAATCTTTGCATATGTATTGTTTTTCTTTAAAGGTATAAATTGCATAACTTGTGACTTTTTTACCAGAAATTTCAATATCATATCCAGTATTGCAATTTATGATCAGATTTATGCGATCTGTGAGTTCGTATGAGTCATACCGCGTCATCGCCAATCCTTTTTATGGTGTACTTCATCTCCAAGTCTTACGTAACGTTGGCGGAAAAATAGCTATGTATCTTTTTTCGCTGAGATATGTGCTTTTTTCGGTATGCAGCGGCTTTGGGGAAAATACTGACATAATTTTAATTTCCTTTGCTTGCGTTACACCTAATCTCTATAACAGCTGAGAATTATTCTCCAGGACTACTTCTCATTTGTGTACCTTGCCAGAGGTTACTCTTGAAAATTATGACTATTACTTTGATCTATTTTCAGACGATCTAATTTATTATGATTTCTTGTTTTCAATTATGAAGTTAAAAAGATCGTTAATCTCCATACCAAAATTTGGTATTTCTAGGATTTCATACGTATATTCCTCGAACCGTTACTTCCTTATGTGAATTGAAAAATCTGTCTGTCCGATAAATTTAACTAGTGGCCAAAATGTATCGATAAATTTCCACGAAAAGATCTGACTGTATTTACACTGGTATAAATTACTTTCTGCTGAAAGGCCCATATCGTCATAGTTGTGGTGAGGAAAGAGGAGTGATGAATTCAAATTACCTTTGCATATTAAAGTTTCTTAAACCAGAGAAAAGAAAATTTTCATGGTGAGTATTTCTTATAGAAATAAAGTGGCTCTTTTAATTAGCCCTGTGTTTGTCCCAATTGACTCAGCGTAATTTACGATAGCAATTGAAATGCTCGAAGAAGTGTGACTCTATGTATTGTCTCCTACTCGAGAGAGGCGATAATCAAAAACACTTTCAGGCAAGAGTGGCGCCTATGGAGGATATTTGCGCGTGAATGTTCTTCTTCTCTATCGATTGAGGTCAGTGCCGTGAGCATCGCTCCTCCTACCTATTTATTCGGTAGTTCACTCTTACTCCCCAAGTTTGATATCCCTCTCCTATCTGACGTCGCGGCGGATACATCCCCTTGGGCCTCTCCATAACCCCCGGCGACCAAGTGCGACTCAGAGCAGTAGGCTCCATCGTCTAGACTCGTGGTGAACCAATCTTCCCTCGGTAAACCTAACCCGACCCTCGCGTCTCACGAACCCTTCCATTTCCCCATCAAGTGCTACTTCTTAGTCCTCTATCCTACCAGGTCCCTGTGTCCTTAGCGCCCTGAAGTAGATGGGGGAGACAGTTTAAGCGAAAGCAATCCTTTTGTCTCGGCATCACTGCCTCTGTCGCTATTTGCTCTGCCATGTCTCTTCATTTTATTTTTTATATACCAATTGATTTAATTATCTTTTCCTGTCTCTCAGTCCCATAAGTCTGCAATATTTTTTCTTAGGCTTGTGTCTTAAGTCTCGTTCATCCTTGCAGTGTTCTGACTTGCAGTTGTTACATTAGTTTCTAAAGTAAATATACTATTTGATTGTGCAAAGTTCAGTATGTGGAATGTGAAGTCATTTGCTTAAGTAAGCTCATCATGGATACGGAAATTATTTCAAATACGCTGAGTATCTATTGGATGTAACCTGGAAAAGTAATGAACGTTTTATCATTGATAAATTATATGGAAGTTAATGTTTTTTCGAAAGCTCTATTTGGTTCTACTAGTTATGAGTATCTAGAGCCTTCTATGTTCCACTTTATCCAAGATGCAATACGATTAAAAAAGGTACCATTCAAGAAAACTTTTCAGTGCCTGTTTACTGGTGAAGTGGTTTCGGTATGAAGCGTGGAAATCCAACAAGTAGATACCGGTTTGTAATAGTAAAACTTTTACTCCCCTGTTAATGTATGAATTATAAAATTGCTCTCTCACTGATCTTAAAGGTTACTCGGGCATTCTACCGGGTCAAACTCTCCATCTTGGCCGACGTTTCGATGAACGAGTCGTGTATCGTCATCAGCGCCGTGGCCCTAATGACGATGGATGACTAATTACGACGTCGTCGTCGACGACGTTATCAAATCCAGTAATTCATCGTCAACCTCAGCAGCATAAATAGAGGAAAGTCTTAGTCTCTTTAACTGTGGTATATCCTTTAAAACTCTTCTAGTCATTGAACCAAGTGATGGCGCTGTGGCCCTGATGACGATGGACGACTCGTTCATCGAAAGGGCCCTGGCCCTGATGACGGTGCGGAAAACTTCTCTAATGTCCAAACATTTTAGAGATAAGCCCGTTGATGTAATTAAAAAAGTAGTCCATAGTCCATAGTGGGGATTCTATACAGACTTAATGAAATTACCGACCCTTTTGCCCTTAAATCTGTGTTTCTTGGTTGTGTACTGCCCATCCTTGAGTACTGTTCTCCCATCTGGTTAACTGCGTCCCCCACTACACTTAAAATACTCAACCGCCCCCTTAATTTCTTTTTAGCCATAGTCCGGCATTGCGTGCCCTCCCTTAGACACAGCTCTCTAGTTGAAATTCTTTTGTCTCTAGGTCTCTCACATCTCCCAAATCGCCAGCTAATTTCCGACCTAAAATTTCTTCTCTCTATCATGAACGGGTCCCTCCGTTCTGATCATCTTCTCTCCTGTTTTTCACTCCGCATCCCTGCCCGCACCACTCGCGATGTTAGTCTGTTTCACACACCCAAATTCCGTCTCTCCACCTCCCAACGTTCCATTTTCTACCGCCTACCTTCATTTTTTAATTCCCTTGCCAACAATAACCCTACCCTTGACCTTTTCTCCTCACGCAACACCTTTTCTTCCCAAGTTAAACGCATTGTCCTCCTCTTCTTCCCTGCCACAAAATTGATTTTTTTTCTTTCTGTTGATTATTGTTCTAATTGTTTTTACTATATATTTTTGTTTTATTTCTTAACTAATTTATTGTTTATTTAAACCCATTGTAAAGGCCCTAGTTGCTGTTTTTGGCGTTTTAATAAATAAATAAAAAATTTTGTGAGTTGGACTTTTTGTTATTGTGATATACATTTGTAGGACAAATCATGGATTTTGGATGAAATTTGAAAAATATTTCGTATATTCCTGAAACATAAAATCATGTGCCCCGGACCTTTTTACCGCGCTTCTGCTCTCCTCAAATTCTGCTACCATTTATGCCGTCCTAAATTCCTTTCTTATACTTTCCTTCTCCCTAAGCCGTACATTCCACCCGCTGTCACAACCTTCCAAATTCCATTACCTGTCAATATCTCCCGCGCTTCCTTTTTATTGCTTTTGGATTCCCTCCCATAAATTCTTCTCTTCCCTGCCTTATCCGATACATCTCTGCTTGTCTTCCCTTCATTCGGCTTGATTTCTCGATCCATTCCAAAAAAACCTCCATATACTCTTCCCCCCTCTTCATAAGCAAAATTTTAGACCATGTGGCGCTTCGATCTCGGAATATATTACAATCCTATCTTTCTATTCCTATGAAGTAAAAGGTAATATTTAACTGAAATGTCTTCATCAGAATAATGGTTGCTCCAATGATTACAGAATCTTTTTTGTATTCGTAAATCAACCCAAACCAATTAAGCACGCTCTTTTCTTCCATTTTTGTTAATAAATTTATCATATTCCCAATATATTCTGTGTATAGCCATTGTTTATAGTTATTATGGCATAGCCACACTTCTTCCATCTATCGTGAACATACCGGAAATATAAGTTAAGCCAACTTGCTCAGATACACCAACATTTGCATTCATCATCCAATAGTTATTCCCATTTCTCTTGCCAAAAAACCGTTTCTTTGGCCATCGATGTGTTCACCGTAAATGCTAATCTTTCCATTAGATCACAGTCATATTTCGAGAACTCTAGATGCCCTTGTTGGAGGCTCTAGCATAACATCATCACCTTAGACCTCTCATAAACCTCTCATAGTTACATATCCAATGAGAATGCTGAAATTCCATTGACGCTTGATTCTCAGTTTTAAACTTAATGGTATCAATTTTATTTTATACCCAGTATTTGTGTGAAAAGAATACCTATAAACTTGGTGGTTTTATTTTTTTTATACATCTCTCTGTTTTATTACAACCATAAATCTTCTACTTATACGTTTATAAAGTTACCCTGAGTCCACTTAAGCTGACTTAGGTATTTCATATATCCCTCCAATTTTTTGTGCAGATGAGGCCGTTTTCCGCATTTTTGTAATCCCCATCATAGTAGTTTAGTTTCCAAGAGTGGAATCGCTTTCATTCTTGTCTCTAACCACTGGTATTTTAACTCTCAAAGCCCCTCCAAATTTAGGTTTTCATAATTCCACTCTCATCTCCATATCCACTCTCTACTATCTCCGCAATGTTCCATGATATCCTCTTCCTTTCCGCATTAACCGACCTTAATCTCTTCGCCTCTGCACATTGCATCTTTTTGTTGTAGGATTTTCCGCCTATGCCGTTTCAGCCCTCTTATCTTCTCATACAATTAAATATATTTTATAATTTTTTATTCCTTTTAACTTTCATTAATTAAATCTTCTGAATTTAGCTTTTCACCTTGAATCCACTCCACCATTTTCCTTAAGTATTAAGTTTTAGTTTCGTTCTCATTTCATTGTTGGTAGCTTCTCTCAAAAATCTTTTTTCACCGCTGAAGAGGTGTGCAAATTTGAAGTGCCATTTTAATATCTGTTTCCATCAGTAGTATGATGGAGTGTACACCATCTTCTACATATTTACCGATCACACACTAACTCATAACGTTTAGTCATATATGAGGTTTAATTGTTTAACCATTTTTTGCAGCAGACGAATGATTTCATTTTGCAGATATAACTTATTCATCCAGCCTTTATCCTCAAGCTGACATTGAATATTTTACTTGATCTGAGATAAAAAGTGACTGATCATCTGGAAAGCCCATTGCTAATGCGTTATTTCCTTATGCAATTCACTCATAAGCAACATTGAAAAGTGATTATGTCGTTCTCAAATTTTTGTGTGACTGTAGTTTCATATTATTTACAACGCCTATTGTCGCCGTCAAAATAGTTTACACCTGGACTTTGGCGCGTTCCTCATGAACACTGAGCATGATTGGCAGGTCATATTACACATCAGTAAAAAGATATGTTATTTACCTTTAAAATGAAATATATATTGGATCTACGTCATTTTCCTGCTAAATGTAAGTCTTAATTCAGCAAATAAAAATACATTAAAAGCGTCCAGCTTCACAACTTGGTCATGTTTACAAAATTGTGGAACATCAATGGTTAATCTAAGAAACGCCAAACTTATCACAAATGGAGTATATAATCATGAAGTCCTAGACATGTTTCAATGAGCATCCATCGTCGCTCAACTGTTTGTATGCGATTAACTTAGAAATAGATTGGATAAAAATTTTTTTGCGTGAAATTTGTAATAACAGTACCTCATTAATAAATTTTTTTTAAATTTAGTGTCAGCGATTTTTTCTAAAAGCAATGAAACGGGAGATATGAATGGGACACGTCTGATGACGTCACGCCGGCTAAATGTATCGCTTCGAAGCAGTGCGCAAACCTAAAAATTCCTCATCCCATAGCACCACTCCGCTGCCCGTTTTCCTTTCCAGGGTAATTAGTTGAACTTAGTCAACTATACATAACTATTATGATGGCCGTCGTCGTCTGGTATTGGCGCTACTTCTTTTGCTGCCGTCATATGTCCTGCCAATTATGCTCAGTGTTCATGTGGAACACGTCAAAGTCCATCTCCATTCTATTTTGACGGCGAAAATAGTTTTTTTTAGAAAAATTGCACCGCACAATACCTTTGGACATTTTTTCTTCAGTATAGTTTAATTGCTTGACTTTATTTTCCCACCCACCGTTGAGGCCTCATCGCAGTCAATGTTTCTCACTCAAGCTTTCGTCCGTTTCTAATAATTCTGATAACCAAAACGACTAATAAACGTATCAGGCAGCTCTAAGATTTAGCTGTTTTGTGTGATTTGTCATATGCATCATCATTCTAAGAAGCCAGGGGTTACATCGTGGATGAGTTCTCTCTGCCTGAAAGTTTGGATTTGAACTCTGCTAGGATGAGAACTAAGAATTCTACCCCTACGTAAAAATTTATTTTCTTTTCGCAATGTATGGATTTTGCTGAAATATATTTTATTTGTTTTTCTCACCATCGAGAGGAAGTTCAAATATTAATAAAATTTAAATTTTCTCCTATTCCCTAAGTGAACTCGTTGCATGAAGGAGGCTCGGTAACATCTGTATCTACATATTTTCACTCAACCAGCAAGCCGCCGCATGGGCGTGAGGCAGGGGGGTGTTAGGACAGCAACCGTCTTAAGTTATTTAGGTTTTGGGACGTGAGAAAGTAAAATTTATGTTTGATGCTAGCACCATCGAGAGCAGATGTAACACGTGTGAATAAGATGAAGAGATACGGTTGGCAAAACTTCATATTAGATCTTTAAGGAATGAACGACTAATAATCAGAAAGGACTGCAATCAGCCAGACTATAGGCTTTAATATTACTATATTATATTTCTTGATTTACATTAATTAAGGGTAATTTTCATGATCTTCCTTCAGACGAAAGATTAAGTCCATGTTCTCATTCTTACACCTATTTCTTTACACCGATTCAACATTTGTTACTTATTTAATACATTTACGAACATTTGCTATTTTATATTACAGTTCACATACAAATATAGATTCTCAAAGTATTTAGGACGAAATACGAGGAATTAAATGTAATGACGATGAACATTTGCTGAATGGGAAAAGAAGCGGATTCTGGAAAAAATCGATGCAGTGCGAAGTAGAGATTTTTTTTATTGCCCGCCAACTTACCCATCAACGCATATTTTATCTTATTGTTGATCTAAGTAAATTTTGATGTAATTTATGACTATTATATTCTGTTCTTATTTCCAAAAAGACTTATGTAGGTATTGTATTTTTATGTGTGTGAAGTTTCATTATGTAGCCATATTTGTATTGAAAACTTTTAATAATTATTCTTACTGTAATCAATGTAAATTTCGATGCAATATTTGGCAAAATGACACAACAAAATAAATTATTATTGTATTAGCACACTTGCCGAAGAGAAAAAGAATGTATTGTCAATTTTTGCTAAGATTAAATTCAATGGAAGCATATTCCCGTATTATTTTTTTAGATTAATTGTTCAAATCAGACTTCTATGGAATTTTTCAAATCGCAAGCAAATTTGAAATGGATATATGTCTGATGTATAATGTAAATCCTCACATTAGAAGACAATAGCCATTTGATACATCAAATCATCAATGTTTTTTCCGATGAAAATTGAGTGAGTTGTGACTACTTTTATAAACATCCAAAAATCGACTACTCGATGTTGTTAGTTGACGTGGCATCCCTGCCGCCAAGACCCATTCTTGTATTTATTTTTTATGTTAGCATTGCGCTATAAAATATTTATTTTGTACTATATCCACAAGTACATTGTAATCATACGTAAAGCTGAGTTAAATCTCAAATGTTAACGAGTACATTCTCTCCAGTGACAAGACTGAATGCACCTACGTACATGGTGGGTGCAAATATGGAAATATCTCATCCATGTAGGGATTGATACAGCTTCGGCAGCAGAGGAAAATCTCACGTTAGCCCCATCCACCTTGCCTCCTCCGGAGTAACTCGTGAGCTAAATCGGAGTATGGAAGCGATAATTTCAACGGCTCATGAATGAACACAAGACTGGCGAGCAAACTCCGAACGGCGTCGCTAACGAGGTTTAGGAGATCTAGTTTGTTTGGAATGGAAAAGTTCGCCCCTCGTTCCGTCATGCTGGGAATTGAATAGTCGGAACGGCAAACTGTGTCGAAAATGCAAGCAGAGATTTATAATGTGTAGACTCGAGTGAGGTATATCTCTATGAAGTTACTCACTCGCCTAACTAAATGATACAATAAACAGTCGTGATTCATTGCCCGTAACGAAGGGGAAAAAATCGGTTCTGAAAAGACCGTGATGTAGGTTGTGACCCATTTAATTTTGGCTGTGGACGCAAAGAAAGTTGTTTATGTTGCCAGGCTAACATGAAACTCATTGCAGAACTAAAAATAAAACGGCCACATGCATGGATTGAATGCGCTGTATATTTTTCGGAAGGAAAAAGAGATAAAACATTTTATTCGTGGTATACGAAACTGCTACGGGGTATAGGTGGAAACAAGCTCTGGAGTAATGGAACGAAATTGTGCGCACCTCATGAATTATATTTTTACATGATTCTGGGGTCCGTAGGAGATGAAAATGCTAAATGAAATAATGTACATTTTGGAAAATCTACGTTTTAAAATCAGTGTTGTTTCAATGCAATGATTTCCTAAGTTTCTGAAATCTTTCTGCAGTTTGAGTCAGGTGGATTTTGAATTCCTTTTTGAACGTTTGGCACGTAAATGAGGATTGATACATATGGTGTATCAAGATTTGCAATTGCAAAACCAAATTGCAATTAATATTGAATATGACTTAGAGTGATGCTATAACCATTAAGAACTATTCCTTTCGTCAAATACATATATTGCAGATCCCATTTTAGATCGAATATTCATATTTTAGCAGATCAATCATAGATGAAGGCATAACTTCAGTGTAAGAAGATTTATGGGTGTGGAAAAATTCTCAACTCATCGTTTTTCATTGGGAATGATTTTTTTTGGCGGCCACCCAACTTAAATCCCGTAAGCCATCCCATCGAGTTTTATTCCACAGTAGCTGTTACTGCGCGTTGAGGCACAGAACTTTGTCTACCTCCGACACCGCCATATTCTTTCCTTCTCTCGCCACCAGCGTCAAAAAAACTCTTTGTCCCACGGCCCGGAAAACTTGAAGGAATACCCACTAACCAAAACGTTTCCTTTAATTTTTTTTCTTTTTTCACTCTCTGTCGATCCAACACGCTCTCCCAAACTCGACTCTCTTTTCTCTCTGATATTTTCCAAAACGCCTCGCATTCCATCTCCCGGATCACCGAAAACTCATATTCAAAACCTTCTTTCTACTCCATCTCTTCTTTTGCTGTATTTGGCGTTCTTTTTACGGATCAACAGCGGCGTCTCCGGGAAGAGTAGTGGAGACTAGGGGGTTTGGGATAGATGGCGTGTGTGAGTGTGGCAGGGGTTGCTGGGCTGTAGAAATGGTGTGGGATGGAAAAGTGAATGATGTGGCAACTTGGGGGGTGGGAAGTTGGAAAAGGGGGTAGGGGCAAGGCTAAGATTTTAGGACGAAGACTGAAGGGGGTTTGAGGGTTTGGGGATCGAAGGGAAGAAATCCGTGAAGGAAATTGGATTTTCTTATGGTTTTGCCCGTCGTTCTAAGCACGTGAGCTAGTAGGGTGTTAAAAGTACCCTCGCCGAGTACGTTTTATGTGTGTGCCGACTTGTGACTACGCGGGAATATGAATCCCGACACTCGGAACCATTTCTTCCGTTCATTTTGCGCATGATGAAATGGGAAGAGAAGTGAGATGATCGATTTTCTGAGGGAGTTAAAAATGCAGGCTACAGTCATACAAGAATTATGTGCTTTAATCAAATTTATTTCACTTATACAAGTTGCTCATATTCAATATTGATGCAGAATCATTGCCCAAAATTCCTTAATTTATTCAGTTCTTGTTCATAAAATAAACTTAAAATTGAAAATATGACGAATCTCATCTTATTTTGGAAAAATATAAAAAAAACTTCTCGGCATTGACTAGCAAAGACGAAATGTTGCCAACCATTTCCAAAATATATGTGATGGTGATAAAAATTTGGTGCATGGAAAAAAATCGGATTCTAGAAAAAAATCGATGTAGTGCGAAGCTTTGCCGACTTCTTTATTGTCCGTTACTTGCCCAACAGCGAAAATTTATTCTTATTATGATCTATGTTAATTTCGATGTAATTTTTGACTATCGTATTCTGTACTTTTTTTCTTAAGAAGCTTATTTAAGTAAGTATTTAATTTTTTGGTGTGTGAAATTTTATTATTTAGCCGTATTTGTTGTTAACTCTTTTATTATTTTTCTTATTATGATCTATATGCAAAAATCGATGCAATATTTGATTGAATCGTAGCAAGTCCGTCAATGAACACAAATATTGTGACAACAAACGTACAGAAAAAAGGAATTTATTGTCTATTTGCTATGAGTTAATTCAGTGAAAAAATATTCGCGTGTTATTTGTTTAGATTAATATCAGATGTTTTCTAAATTAATTTATAATGTTTGGCATTCTCTAGCGAATACAAAATGTTGCCACCGGTAAGAAATACTTTCATATGTATTGTTTTACATATGTTGTAAAATTATATCCATATCAACCAAGCTATTACAGTACAAGCTCCTTTTATTGCCGAGTTTTTGGTCATGAATCCCATAATTTTTATTTCTGACCTAATATTCCTGTCCCCTTTTCAATATGAAAAGGAATGTTTAGAGAGCAGCCCTGCCTTTGAGTTGCCTTTCAGGGAAATATGGATGTACAAGTTTTTGTCTCGCATTTATTTTGTCCTTGACTAGAGTTGTGCCTACTTACTAGACCTATGGTTGATAATGTAGTTTCGGCTTGTTTTTGGGGTCTTTAGTTTTCAAAAGTTTTCACCTGTGATTTTCGTTGGGATTTTGGCCAGTCGACTTCCACTTCGCTTAAATAAGAATCGCGTAAATAGGTCATATCTCTTTCATTCTCAAATAATAATGGACAACATTTTTGAGATATCAAACGAGATCAGATTAGAGGCATATTGCAATAGAGTGTCTAGAGAACACTAGGTGAGAAGGCTATAGTTTAAGCACTCAGAAGAATGGAATCAGAAGTTTCATAATGAGCTGTAAACACAAATATTAAGTACGCCGCTGTGTAATAGCTAGTGGTCTTTAGTCTTTATTTGACTTTCTTTTACGGTATCAACAACTTGACTAACAATTCAACTTATGGATTCATTGCGAGGTGAGCAATAAGAAAATTGGAGAACATTATCTTCCTTTTCCAACATTTTGAAAGTAATCAGATGAAAAAACACTTGACCGCTGCGAAATGAATGTACTACTATCCCAAAGTATCCGCCCATATTGTCTCAGACTTTACCTCATTGATACTTACTTACTTACTTACTTCCTCGGCACTACAGCCCGGTATGGGCTTTGGCCTCCCTCAAGACGCCTGTCCATTCTCTCCTGTTCTGCACTTTCTCCCACCATCTGACAATCCTCATAGCCTTTATGTCTTCTTCCACATCCTGCATCCATCTTTTCCTCGGTCTTCCTCTTTTTCTCTTTCCATCCATGTTTCCATGTAGAAGCTTCTTAGGCATCCTTTCTTCACTCATTCTTTTTACATGACCTAGCCAAGCTAACCGTTGGGTCTTCACAAATCTCACTATGTCTTCGCCTCGGATAATATTTTCTATTTCCTTGTTTGTTCTTATCCTCCAAGTTACCCCATTTGTCACGGGGCCATATATCCTTCGCAAAACCTTCCGTTCAAATATACGCAGAGCTTGCTCGTTTCCAGCGGAGATGGTCCACGTTTCTGCTCCGTATGTCACGACCGGTCTGATAAGTGTCTTATAGATCTTGAATTTCATCTCCTTAGATAGAAGAGTTGACTTCAGGAGCTTAATATTAGCAAAGTAAGCCCTATTTCCAGCCATTATCCTCTTGTTGATCTCTTCTGTCATTGAGTTCTTACAGTTTAAATTAGTACCGAGGTAGCTGAAATATTTTACAGTTTCAAAGATACTTCTTCATTCAATTTAGGCAAAATTTGAGATAAAAAAGTGACGATTATTATGCATTTAAAATTTACTTGAATGCTTAAAAATGGAAATAGATACAATACACTCTCAAGATGTAGTCGAAGGCAAAAATTTAGTCGAGATCCCACAACAAAATGCTAAATGCCAACGAGGCTCATTTGATTCATAATTGGATTAGGATTTGGATTGGAATTTGGATTATAATTCTGTAATACATTATTATATTCCTGTTACACAAGAATATTTCCCATGTATAGTGATTTATGACGATTCACGTCCTTCTGAACTTATGAAGAGAAAACTCCTCGTTCGGCTTCATCTTTAACAGCATTCGATAAATAGTGTTTGCTGGTGGAATATGAACTGACATTATCGTGATGAATATACCAAAATAGCATCGAGAAAAGTTTTCTTAAGTCATTTATTTCCCAAAGATTGAAAGTAATGGCATAACATGTAGTTTCTGAGAGAGGGAGCGCATTTGATCTCAAATACTTCATCCAGACATCTTCTCAAACATACAATAATAGTTACAATCTATCCTCCTGGTCCACTCGCTTCTCGGTTACTTCTTCGTTTCTGATTGACCGACTCGTATCTGTTAGCAAACCACGACTTCTGGCGAAGGACAAGTACAGTAAACTAAGTGGAGACAAAATCTGAATTGCGGAATTAAATCCTTTTTTTATTCCACAGTATTGAATTTGGGTTCCCTTACTCCCTTTTTCCTATTATATACTTTAACTATAATTATCCAAAAATGATTTTATTGGAGATAAATATATCAATATACGCCCATATACAAGCGAATAGTGTTCTGTAGGATTATATTATTGACAATAAGGCAATTATTGCTGGAGAGCTATTGTACGTGAGAACCTGCTGCCTAAATCCTCTGAAGCATCAGTTCTTTTTTTTTCGTCATGCAATACCTTGTACTCCAGACCGGATGTATTGATCGCAATATAGATGTCATTGACAGCGATTCTGGGTCTTTAGTAGAACCTTAACGACTAGAATTGTCGTAATCAGCATCGCTTGAACAATTCACAAATTAATCTTCATCTGAAGCGTCCATAAATTCTTCTTCCACATCTGCCCATTAACCAGGGATGCGATGAAAGAAGAATACGATTCCATCGGGAGAAATCTATCTAGCTGAGCATTTTATCTAATTGAAATGAAAAGCTCTTTATCAATCATGGAGACCGCGTCCACGCGGAATACAGATGTAAACTGAGATTGAAGGAGAATAAGTGGTGAGTTACCACACCGCAGTGTATAGAAGTGCCATTCGGTTGTTTGGAATATGAGATGATAAATTGCTAACGACCTACATGTCGAATCCCGAATTTGATTTAGGTACCAATAAAATCTCATAATGACGGAAGGTGGAGTTCGAAATGAAGCGTTGATTCCACCTGAGAATCACAGGCAGCGATATAAACTTTATGAGATGTGCACAGTATCTAATTATGCAACCATTAATATAGTAAAAATTTGAACAAAACGGAGAAACCAAAATAATTGTTATCAGTGCTATTCTTTGGGGTGGAATGGCGGCGGCGTTAATTGTATTTCTCCCTGGCTTCCTACCTTATAGGATATGGTTATATTCGCGCCAATTCATTTTTGTGTGTCTTAATGTCTTTGAATGTGTTTATTCGTATTTCCTTTTCACAAATAGTCCCGTGCGTCAGGGCGAGTTTCGCCTGCATTGTATTTATGCCTTAATTCGGATAAAATTACAGTATACGACTCATTCTCTGTATATATTTACTTACATGATTTCGATGGGGAAGAATCCATGTCATTAGCTTTGGAATATTATTTGAAAAATCCAAATTCTGCGCCCCATCTTCTTTTATACTAATGCTGTTTGAATATGCCTAGGCATCGGTCTACACTAGCAATATTAAAACGAAAAAATATCGGCAGTAATTTATTGTTGCATAGTTTAACTCATTCTTAGTAATCTAAAATTTTGCATCCTATTTTCATTACCGAGAAATAGATATGTCCTTTCAACCCTGTCTATAACAAATATTTTCATATATTAGACATGCTGTAAAGACACTCGAGAATGTGCGAAATTTGAAGAAATTCTCCATTTCGTACTGTAATGTATGAAATGTTTATGTCCAAGTCATAATGAAGCAAACGTTTACATCGGTGAATTTCTTCCTCACACATACGTTTTATATCCGTTAAGTCCTTACTCTATGTGTGCCATGCTGTCTACTTTGGTGATGCATGCTTTAAAAGCATTAAAAATATTTTTCCCCCAAATTTTCGGTCAGTTTTAATTATATTTCCATTGAGAATTTCATCCCTTGGTTTACCTTTAGCAGTGTTAATTTAAGCTTTATTCTTTCATCCCGTGTCTTAATATGTCATCACGTTGCCGATGGGTAATGATTGTGCGAGTAATGAAAAAGAGCATGATAGTGTCATCAATGTCGCTAAATTCTGTAGGCCACTATGTGGATTATTGCTGAGTTGGAGTCAATTATTATTTCAATTTGGTAGCTTGGTGAGCCAGAATTTGTTAATATAGATGATATAGTGTAAAAATCAAAAAAATGAGCCGATTTTCGTTTGTCACTCTGTGCTAATAAAATGAACCATGCCCTTTTATACTGGATATATATTCTCGGTGTTTAATTAAACTCTATAATAGGTTATTATATAAATACAATATCATTAAAGGAGCATAATTGTGAAAAATTCAAAGGAGATATTTGTGAAGAGGGTGTGCGCATAAATTAGATGATGTTAATCAGGGAGGAGACCTGTTGATCTAAGTAAATATGATGAGAGGGTAGTGGTCTAAATTTTCATGAAACCGGCTTCACACAATGCACACAATTAAGTTGGTCTCCTTACCACTTCTGGTCAAACAAAACTACGTCATCAAAGGAAATCTGGGCTTAATGAATGGGCCTCGTCTTATGCCGTAAAAGTACCCCTACGTTTCTATGGCTTTTTTTAATGAAGGAAAATGAAGCCAGAAACGTCCTTAATTGTTTTTTTCGAATCTCAAAGCCGTTGAATAAAGGGTCTGTCGTTCTCTGAGTGTCGGTGTGATTAAATTGGCATAATTCATTAAATCTCCTATCTCAACGGGACCGGTTTTGGGGATGGAAAACATAGTACGGCTTAGTTTAAAAAAATGTAATATCGATGAGCCTGTGGAAATGTGATATAAATGGCTAGGTAATGTAGTTCAACTATCTACACCACAGGTATCATTTCGGCAAAAGCTGAAAAAATACGCCATAAAATCATCCATAATTTTACCATTATTTTCAGCCCATTAATCAGGAAATAATTCAATGGTTTAGCTAGTTTGAATTTCCCAGGTCATATATCATCAAGGTTATGAGAATTGTAAATATATCTTAATCGTACAATGCAAAATCAATTGGCACAAATCTTTGAATGACATCCAAGTTATTTTCTAGGTCAAGGCTTATTGGCCTCCAGCATACAAAAATTTGGCTGAGGCTTGTTTGGAGTTAGATAAGTTCCATTATAAACTAAACTAAATAAAAACTACTCCTACAGTCTTTGCTTCTCGCCAAAGAGAGTGTAGAGGAAATGTTATTGTAAATGTGTTTGAAGTAGCTCTATAAACTATCAGTTTGTAGCTTCTTAAGGCACGCTCTTACATTGTTAAGTAATTGTCTTGGTCTCACTACATGAGCTATATGTATGTTTAAGTGTAAGCGTAACATGCTATCATTTGATGGTAGCCTTATACAGGTTCTCCTTCAAGGCTACCTAAAGTTACTCGAAACATGTCATTGTTAATGTAATTTGTGTTGGAGTAATGAACATTATTATAATTACTTTATGTAGCGTAACTGATAAATTGTGAAGAATTTAGTGTTTCGGGCTTACCAATCATTAATCGCCAATAAATGAGCTACTAATAAGTGTAATACATTTAAATTTATCAGTCACAACAATTTATGGGAGCAGTAAGAGGGCTTATTTTGCCTGGAATGTCAAGAGCAGCTTTTGAATAAGTGCAGTTCTAAAAATTAATTCTATTGGATGAAAATTTTTAATAATGATGAAATAAATTTAAAATGAAATTAATGATAGCCTTTCACAATGTGGCTTAAGTACTGCGCAAACTGACGAAAGGTACTCAACCCCAAGAAATCTGGTCCCTCAGACCGAGGCTTGTAATTTTTATTAAAAAAAATGACGCTTTCAATTCCATGAGAAGAAGCGCTTAAATGAGTGTCCACATGAGTATAAAGGAGGAAAAGTAACTTGGAGAACATGAAACGGTAAAAAAAGAGCCACAAAATCAATGGGCAATTTCTGAGACACCCTGGACATTCTACGAGTCGTATTAGACGGAGTGATAGAGGGAAAGACCCCATGGGAAAAAGTGAAGCTATGGATGCGTAGATCAAATAAAAGGACGACGCAGGACCATCTGGAAGTAAGAGGGTTAACATGGCGGAGGGAAATGGTGTTGGTCTGAATTTATCCAATCATGAGATCCGGGGGACAAAATGACGATGAAATAATTAACTTCGGGATCCGAGCGTAGTTATCATGGATATTATACGCTATGGCTCTTTTCCCATCCAAATAAAGCTCCCGCTAGCTGGTCGAGTCACTTTATTTTCCAATTGGCGGAAATGGGACAGAGAGTGGTTCTGCTTGAGGTTAATAACGCCTGACGAGGTTTTTCGGAGATTTGGGCGTCCAAGCCTCTCCTCGCAGCGCTGACTCAGCGCTTTCCCCTCTTCGCCGTTCTCGCCAGCATGTCGTTCTTCTCACTCAGACGCACGGCGAGGGAGATAGAATACGAAAATGCTCCTGCAAACCAAACTCCCCCCCCCCCTTATCCACCCCTCTCCCCAAATCCCCCCGCAGTCGCAATCAGTGCTCTCCTTACCCCGCCAGTTGGAATCGATATAGGGCCCGTACAAAGCCTCTTATGTGGCCGGGAAAAATCCCATTTTTCCTTTCTCCTTTCCTCTTCCACATCCTCGGCTTTTTCTCCTACTCTCACTTTTCCTTCCCTCCAGCCACCACTCTCAGCAGCAGATGCCGGCGTCCCACTTACTTTTTTGTGCTGATCAAGTCCCATCGAGGAGACGGCTGGACAACTGCTGAAAGAAGCCTTGACCTTTCATATTGCTTATCCAGGCCAAAAAAATATTCTCTTCCCTCTCCCTCCGTCTTTCCCAGGACTCTGTTGCCGGGGATCATACGCTGCCAACTGTATTTCAAGTGCTGTCTGATGTCAGGAGTGTACTTTTGCGAGATATGGCCCGCATCCGATTTTATTTCGCTGCCAGCGACCTAGTGGCAGCAATATACTGCTGTTGGAAGTTATTGGATTGCGCACTTTTTTATCCCTTCGACATTCGATAAAAAAACCATAGCTAAGGATAAACAAGCAGAATGGGTCGTTGAAAGGACTGAGGAGGGAATGTTTTAGATATTTTTTTCGGGTGAATGAAAGGTAGTTGCAAACTCACTAATGCTAATCCTTTCCGATCTAAATAGAATTCCATCGGATCTACATTACTCGTTACGAGACATATGACATTTACGATGGAATCAAAAATCGGGACGTGGTTACAAAAACATACCAATATGTTAAAAACGACAATTCATACTTTATCCATTTTATTTGGAAAATTTCTATCATATATAAATGCCTTTTGATGTTTCCTTTTTCCAGGTTATCTCCCGGGGTAGACCATTGAATTGATGAAATGGCTAGATTGATGGAGACATTGAAAATAGTAATTGTATAGAATACTTTCTCATATTCGTAGTTTATGAGTCCCTATATTTCATCACTATCATATATGCTGCGTTTTATTCAATAAGGTTAATTGTACCCGTGTCAACTATTCACCAGAGAATATTATTTTCCCGGCCCACCTCTCTGTATCTACTGACTTCACTGCAGCAACAGCTGGATTGGATAGCTGGACCCGTTGTATTGGCCTTGTATTTTAGTTATCACAAGGTGATACTGCCCTGGATAAAGAAATATTACTCCCTTCCTTGACATTTTACCTCTGTTGGTTCAGGATTTTTGATAAAAGATACATTTGGTCGAAAAATTCTTTCAGCGGCTGGTTTGATTCGAAGATATCACTGTATTAATAACCGTAATGAACTATTATAGCTTGCTCAACTACGATGAAAAATCCGTAATTCCATTTTTATCATGCCATTACACTACCCTATTCCTCTCCCAGGCTTACTTTTCATTTAATTCCTATTTGTACTAAAATATACAAGTTTTTTATCGAAGACTAAAGCATTAAATTGCTCTGTTTTTTAATATCCTCCTTATTTGGAAATCTTCGTTCTTGCGCAATACTTTAAGAAGTCGCGCAATTGTATAGTCTTGTTACTATCGAATATTGTATCAGAATTCTTAAAATTATGTTCTTGGCGTTATTAATAGGAATGGCAGCCAATGTGATTGGTTGGTTAATAACAGTAAGTTTTTCATTCTCACTGTTTGGATATGGATGACGATTGTTTCTCCGAAGGCCTAGGCAGAGTTCATTACAACGCGATTTTGCCCTGTGGGAAAGGAAAATATTTTGTGAGGATGTTTAATATTGTTTAAGATTAACGCGATACATTTTGTATTCCTAAGACCAGAGCTTCTTGCGATGTACTGCAGGAATCAAGTCCTCTGAAATAGTCTTGAAATCTGTTCCAGTGTCTGATAATTAGGTCCATAAGTTGTCCAGCTCTAAGTTGCAAGTTTGCCTCGTGTATATTGCTAAGCGGTGTACTGCAAGGTTAAAAGGCAAGTTGTATTTGGTCCTGCATCATGCATATCCAACCGTGTTCCTTGTTATTCGGGGTGTTTATACAAACGAGTCATGCCGTTCCCTTTTGGGGTTGTGTTGTCAATAAAGAAAAATTTTTGGCGTTAGGACCAGAAAACTGGCTTAGTGTTTAATTAAATCCTCCTTATGGCCGTATCATCACATACCACCTTTGCTAGTTTGCTCCAATTTCATTCTCGCTCTCTTATATGCGAGATTCCTAATTTCTTAATCGTAGGAGCCTCTTCCTCCAAATTCACCCATGACGTTCGTTACTTATCTCTTCCTCACTTGCTGTTGAATAAACAATCATATGCCTGATTTGTTTTTCCACTATCATCCACCTTATATGCGTAATCAAGCGTAAAAACTATGATCGGAAAAAGTGGTTGCGAGGTAGTTGGAGCAATTTTTAGAAACAGATTTTCATACGAGTACTCAATAGTACAGCAAGTCGCCTACGAAGATTCGAAGAGGTCCGGGTGAATAGATATGAATTATAAATGTAATTTAACATGCGGTTGTTAGGGAGAGTTGTTGAGCAGTGCTGAATGCAAATTAAGAGAAGATGGAGTGATCCGCTTTGTCGGCAAGTTGTGTGTTATTTCACAATGCTCAAATTCGTAACAACAGTCATATTTTTAGATAAAAGGGAAAAAGAAATTCGATGCTAATTCAACTCTTAGATTTTAAGCCAATCACTTACATCTCCCAATATTTTGATTAAATTGGTAAATATTATCTTCTCCACGCGAAACAATATATTTTAATGTATTATGACCTTTATTAAGAAATATTAAGGTGTTACGCCGAATCTAGTATCCAAAATAGCATGTGAATATCAATGAAGATTCGCCTAAATGCCGAATACCGCGCCAAATATCAAATTCACAACATTCAACTTGAATAACAACTCTTGTGTTCGTTTATATAACTGCTTGTATGATGCGTTCTAATGCATAAATGGGTGCACGTAAGGTAAATGCGGTCGATGATTTTTTTTCGATTTGCTTAAAAAATGGTTACAATCTACTCAATGGCGCACGATGAAGACGATTACGACCCACGGTAATTCCGAAGTACACGTGTTTATGTTGCAAAAACAACCACACGTGTAGTATTATTAATGATGCAAGAATGATATTTTTAAACTTTTTCTCAATAAAAACACTGTAATTACTTGAATTTATGGTGCGAAATTCGAAATTCAAAAGAAAATAATGTATAAAACCATACTTTTTCTCCACATGATGCCTTGGTGTTTGCTAGAAACCATTGAAAAAATGAAACTTAGTTTTACGGTTATTTGGTAAACTGCTTGTATGTAATCGAAAAATTTCGACATATATGCTAAATGTCACATAGCTATGTGTTGAAATGTCGTTAAATTGTCGATACACCAGTTTTTTTTCATCGGTTTTCCTTTTTTTGAACTTTTATCCATTGATATCTCTAATTAGTACAACTATGCAAAGATTCAAGCATATCTGTTAGTAAGTGAAAATTGTCGAAGGTTCCTTAAAAGTCTTTCATGGGTTTCATTCTAGGTAGGCTATCAAGTATTTCCGTCTCGCAGGTCACGAGTAAGCCATATAAGGGACGGCGACGGTGGATGAAGTCATACCGACCACACGCTCCTCCCAAGGCACCCACCCTTCCTATAGTGCTTCGGACGATTATCCTCTTGCCTCTCAATAGTTAATCTCGAGAGCGGTGGTTGGTAAGCTCACGCTCCCTGCCCCTCAATGCGCCCTAGCTCTCTCCGGCGGCGCAAGTTCTCGGTTGATAAGCGGACGGTCGGACGCTAGGTCGGATCTCCCAGGGTGCATTGCGGCGGCCCAGCGGGTGTTAAGGAGGGGGTCGAACGAATGGCCGGACGTGGCAATGCAAAGGCCCTTTTCGATGCAACTGACCTCTCTCGCTCGCCACCCCTACTCGCTCGAGAGCCCATCCTAACGCTCGCGCAACCGGAGTCCGACGCGCGGTGCTCCTCCCACGCCGTTCCCTTCGGTGTGGGCGTGGCGCTAATTCAACGACGCGGGGGTTTGTGTCGAACGCCCGCAGAATGGGGTCGGGATGCTCGGAATAGTGTGTGCGGACGGCGGCGTTACTTAGTGCGGTTGGGCGCGGAGGGCGCCGCCAGAGTTCACGTGATGTGGGGAGGTCAGCGGCATTCCGGGCGGAGAGGATATATGCAGTTTGGGCGCCCGGAATGCAACAAGTTCAAGCTGCGGCTCTGAATTCCTCGTTTATTTCCTCGCTTCGTCGTCGTCGCGGCCGTTAATTTTCGTCTGTTGGTGATGGATGCACCCGTAGGGAGGAAATGTAGTCGCCAGAGTGTCTCAAAATTGGAAAATCCGGTGTTTCATTCATAACTTTCGGGGAATGGGGAAGTAGGAGCATGTCCCATATTTGTTTTTAGCTGCAGACATTTGAAGTTCACCTTGAGCAGCATCCTTTTGCCCATTTTTGGTATTATGGTCCATAAACGAGCCATTTTCTTGCATTAAGAAAAGCATATCGACAAACGGCTCAACCCTTACGCGCCATTCTCATTTGAAAACATATTCAGAAGGACGCGTAATATATGTAGCCTGTGAAGGTGTAAAACATATGCGTAGCTTTTCAAAATTTAACTACCTCAGTGAGATATCAGTTTTCAGACTACTTGTTCTACAATAATATTAACATTGTTATTTCATCTGCCTATGAATAATAATGAAAGGAGCGTAAGAAGTTGTTGCAAAACAATGTTAACTTATTTCGTAAAACGTATAACATGCACTTGAATATGTAAGCATTTTGCCGGAGGAGAATTAAAGGAGATGATGTTTTTTCTCTGTTAATAATAACAATTTATAAATTATAAATTGCTATAGCGCGTTTAGCTTATTTTAGCGCGTATTTTATCTGTTTGTCAATAAAATGACCCCCATTTGCTGTTTTTGTATCTTAGTCACTGCCAATACTGCGGATAGTATTCAATTCCTATATTTTGTATCACCAGCCTTTCAATTTTAAAGTGCCTTGGCCTAAAAACAGTAATTATCTGATTATTACTAGTCAGAGTAAATGTAAATGTGAGATTTGGATGTAGCTTGAACAACTCTACCAATTCAGTCTCATCTCTGAATATAATAGACAACTCTGTTTATAATTCATATTTTTGAAAATTAAAAAAAACATATAACTGGAGGAATTAGCCATAAATTCATTTCTATTAAAGTCACTGTCGCAAACGATCAATAATGCTGTAATTTTCTTGTCCATAATATCGAAAACCTTTAAATCTCATCTCGCCTTGTTCTTAAGTAATTTCAATTTTTTCGCCCGGTCATCAGGTTAACATCCAGCGCCAGATGTTTTAACTTCTTGGTTGACGTAAGGTTAACTGAGTGTTTGAGTTGTATAGGTTGCTATAGATTGCCAGGTAATTGACAGATGCGTTATCAATCGGAGTGCGTGTAAATTTCGGTTTTCATACTAAGAAAATATTTAACCGGATGCTAAATAACAGCACATTAATGTGATTTCAAAGCGATAAGCTATGTGGTAACCAGAAAAGAATTGATAATAAAAATTTTAAATGCTCGGCAAAAAACACTCAAAACAATTCCGTTGTGATAGCCGGAAAGCGGGAAGAGATGTACCTTTCTTTTTTCTCCGACGGAAGAGAAAGGCGCGCGAAAGAAAAAAAATACATTCAGATCGCGGAAGGAAAAGGAATTACGGCAGGTATGTCAGGGAGAAAAGACGGGTTCTAGGGGAGTCCTGGAGAAAAAGGACAGGAGCGTGGCGAGAGAAGGGATGCTGGAGATATCGGGGAGGGGCGAGTAAGGAGGCAATCTAGGAGTAGCGGTCTGGAAGGAGGAGTCCTTTGTACAGTGGTTTCGGAATACATTTGGGATCCGTCTCGGAGGGTAATATAAGGGATGCCTGCCCGCATGCCACTGTGTCGGAAGACATCTTCCGCGCTGGGTGTTAGGCAATTTTTCAAGAAAAAAATTTAAGTAGGCAAAGCTACTCGTTTGGCTCGGAGATGGGGGATGGTTTTGCAGGACGACGCGGGGAAGAGAAGCGCCGAGTATTGCAAAGGGTGTCATGTGTAGCGCTAGGGAATTAAAGGGAAGTTTTTTTCTGAATAAGGGCACGAAAGGTGTCGTCTTACATGTCGCCTAGTGTATATTTCTCAAAAGTAGGAGTGGCGCTGAGATGGTCTTGTGTATTCGTGGTTGGAAGAACGTCGCATGATAGGAGGTATGGGTGCTCGCATGGTGATATTTTACGTTGAAAAAGGGGATATGAGATTTTTTTCTCGGAGGAACGCGTGGATACCTACGTGTCCTGCTGAAAAGTAAGGGATATTGCGGTTGCCTTCCTCGTGTGCACACGTTCTCTCTATTTTCTATTTCCTGGTGACGCTTTCAGCGTATTCCTGGGTTTGCGACGTGTCTCCGACAGAACTAGTCTTGAAACGGCGGCTGTAGCCGCCGAGTAGGTCAAGCATGATACTCGTATTTTTGTCATGCATAGGCAAGGAATTGGCTGACTTAGTCTCGTAGTGGAGCTTCCATAGCGAGATGAAGGACTGGCACAGGAGAATAAAATTCACGCTTTGCTTTTTATCATGAAAAATCACGAGTAGGATTTGAGGACGTCGAGCGAAATGTTACGTCATGCTTTGAGGAATGTATTTTTGACGTCTGGCCTTATTTCACACGCGCCTGAAATATATTTCCAGACAGCAAGATCCAATGTCAACGGTTGCTTTCCGAGAATTCGTCAGATGAGAAATTCGCGCGCCCACACACTACGCGTCCGTGGGATTCTTGGTGCATATTTCTTGGAAGAAGCAATATTTTACTCGGAATGGGCAAGTAAGTCAGAGGTTTCAGTTTTGTTGATAGGTATATGGTGAGCTCTGGGATGTGATCCGTGATGTGACTTTTTCGTTTGGAAGCTGACTTATAGCAAATTTCTGATGCTGAATAACACCGCCTCTGGTGTACGGAAAACAGAATATGCACTATATGATAAATTCATTCAAAACTTCTCAAATAGTGTGGGTGATATTTTTCCGCGTTTCTGCATTTTAGTGACAATAATATTAAGCAAAATCAAGTCAATGACGTCTTTTACTATAGTTTATAGGCTTTGATATCGAAAATTATAAATATATATAAAATAAATAAAGAGAGTTATCATTGGGTAAATGTTACGATATACACAGTGCTTCTCATTCAGTATTATCAAAGCGCATGAGTTCTCTTCGTAATTGGAAGTAGGGGTTCACCTCTTGAATGTTTTGTAAAGTTTATGAAAACTCCAGTATTAATTCAACCCATTTTAGTCGATTATTTCTTTTAATACCTAATATTACCAGTATCATAGAAAACGCATGAATATATCTTGCTTAGCTTCTCGTCTTATTATTACGATTTTTTTTGCCGCAAATGGTTTCTTTTACGTGCGCATCATGCTCAACGCGCTGATGCAATATGAAGTGAAATAAATTCAGAATACTGGACTCTTCTTTGGCGTCATTTCATGACTAAGTCTTAGTCATCTGAAAATTTTGTCATTTCTGTAATAACCCGGTAGAATAGTTGGTCAGCTAAAATTTTTCGATTTCCGTAGGCCTAAACACCTGGATTATAAACATTTTTTACCATAGAAATTCAGTTTCTGAACATTTATCAATCACCGACTTACAGTAGATGACCGACTCAGTGGTTATCAATGGAACTGTTCATCAACCACGTCGTTAGAAATGACTTATTAACGGTAGAAATAAGTTTTTAAATAATGATACTCACCGACATAGTTAGATATTAAGGGACAGTTTTTTATCCATCGGGAATAATAGTTCTTCATACTCAAAGGAGATGTTAAGTTTTTAGTAAGTTTAAAAATTGTAATAGTACCCTGTGTATCAACTTCTGTGCGAAAGTGTGAGATGTTAACTTTACCTGCAAATGAACAGGTGTACAGTACTTAAAGAAGAAACTTTGTTTTAAATTTAGTATTTCTTTCAGCCTCAGCGGTAACATACCAATCCGTGGACTTGGCAAGTGTTTTGGGATAGATCAAAAGTATTCGCGAAAACTGTGCCAATTAACTACCTCTTGGTGATGGGTTTCCTGTGATGAAAATTTTCGTGAACACACTCGTATGTTGAAGGGTCGCTTCAGGCTTGTTTGTTAGGTCTGCGAATTGATGCTTGAAATAGGAGCACAATTACTGCTCCAAATGACCTCGGTGATCCATTCATCAAAGTGCTCTAACCATCCCACACGTCAATTTCGGGGCTATTCAGGTGCACACGTGGGTACGTTCCTACTCTTCGTCCAAGTCTCATTATGTATATATGCATCACGGTTAGTTCGTTCGTAAGCTCGGCACACGGTTGGCTTGGTGTGAAATTTTCGATTCCTCCCCCCTCTCTCTCTCTCTCTCCTTGGAGCCACAAAATGTTTACAGGCGCTCGACCTAGTTTTCCCAGCATTTTCTTTTGTTGCTGCTTCCCGTTAAGCAAGCCGTAAGCTATTCTGTGCCGAGAAATATCTCAATGGGCGGTCATTGTTTCCGTTATTATATCTAAAACAAATGAATTTGTTGATTTTAAACATTATCTCAGCATTAATACAAATTTACTTCTTAATTGCATCGTTTGCCAGGTATGGAAGCTGTCAACCACAAATGTATAATGAAAACTTCAATCATAAACGATAATTCTGCCGCTTTGTTAGTAACCAAGATATCCCCAACTCACCACCAGTCCTATCTGCACCATCATCCAGTCTTCTGAAATGTACCTCTCCTTGTTAGTTCGCGAAAAAAAATTATAGCTGGCGAAACTGTTCTGCTGAATGACAACTGACGCGGATACAACCCGAGAAATGTTGAAATCATTTGTACCTCTCCTTCTTCCAGGTCTGTCTTTAATTTTTTATTAACTGGTGTTACATTAATTAATCTGTCTGAAGGTTATCGCAGGTTTTTCACTCTCCCCTTTATGTGTGGGTGTTCTCCTGCGGTTGATTTTTTCGTCAAGGCTATCTCTTCCTTGCCTACCTACTTACTTATGTTCTCCCACAAATGTATATATCGTTCTTCGAACTTATTTCATGTATTTTTTGACGAGGGGTTTGATGGAAGAAGGGACTGCATTAGCCTTAATCTCTCCCCAATAATGACGCATTAATATTATTATTATTTTCTACACGTCTTTCACATTATCTTTAAAATCACTCATCGACCAGCTGTATCTTACATGAAATACTTGTCTACTCCTTGTCATTACCAGGTAAGTTAAATTCTTCTGTAACTTTGTGAATATAGTTTGTGCTTAAGTTGTTACTTACTCTTTCATCCAGTGAAAAATTTAACTTGGGTATTTACGATTAATTTTAAAACAATACTAAATAAATTATTTCATGTAATGCTGTTGATACTTGTGATATTTCTATTATATCTGAACGAACGCAGAAAATTGTTCAGAAAATTCTTCTCTGATTTTCTGCCTCTTGCCTTTTGCCACCTGACGGATAAGCTCGCACGAAAAATAGTCTAAAAATATGGGAATATACGCAGAAAATCCGCCCCGAAACCTTGAGTGTGAGGCAGGTAATGAGATAAATGAAAGGAAGGTAATCCCGTCGTTGCTTGGTGTAGATATAATTTGGATTGGAAACTCGAATTCTATAGCATCACAGAAATATTCTTATAGTGTGAAACCTGTGACCTGTAGTGCAGAGAAATTATGTAGTCGTACGGGTATCTTCTTCTCCAACTACTCATTTGATGAAAATGCAACTTCTTAGCTTCTAAGTACGGAGTAAAGTATTCTTCACTTTATCTTAATGTGAACAGTGACATCAAAACATGTAAAAATATTTTATAATGTGCTTAGTGGCATAATGTGCTGGCAGTAGTTTAGAAGTTCCTTTTTATTGGAAGATTCTTTGCCTTCAAATTAGTTTCACACGGGGGATTCAGGTAGTCTCCACTTTGTGGTGCCCAGGATTCTTCATTTCCGTTGTCTTCCACGTGCTCTCCTCTTCCGTCCTTTCCTTTGCTAAGCTACTTCACATGCTTTTATCCCGCTACACACAAGCGGCTGATGACAAGTTTCGCTATCACTGTAGAAGGGAGTTTCTTCATGATAATTATTTAACTCTTTGAAATTGCCTAAAAAATTCTTTCTTATGTATATCCAGTAGTACTTTTAAGGCGGCAGTTGCTCGCTGCGATCCCATTATGTACTATATAGCTTTGATTGTGCCGGGGAATGCATTATTGGTGCAAAATAGAGGGGAATTTGTGGTTCGAGAGAAATCTGTCTTTGAGGAGAGGAAAAAATTATTCACATTTAAATGTCAATCTGCATATGACGCAAAGAGTTAGCTTAAAGCTACCCAAGTATATGCTAAAATATTTGGTATAATGAAATAAGCATATAATTTCGCCGTGGGAGAGACTGGGTTTTTCCTCTCTCAGCAGAATAGACTGATTTATTTGAGCGAGGAAATGTTCCCTGGACCGCTCCTCTTCACTCACTCGAATAACAAGAGATGGGAAGCGTAAGGTTTTTCCCGGAACGGAGATAAAACTGGAGAAGGTGGATATTAGGGGATTGCGTAATTGGGAACTATAGGCTGAGCAAAGATAGATAGATAAATAATTAATTTACACTGGAACATCATCTCTTAAGTACAGCAAACATTACAAAATAATTAGAAGTCAAGGTTCCAACACATAACAATAATATAATATACATTTTAAGCAAAAATAAAATATTTAAACATAAATAGTTATAATAAAGCACAAAAATAAGTAAAACCTTGTATAAAATTTGGGCGATGCATATACAGGAGACACACAAAAACAGATGGAAAGTGCCGTGTCATGCGGCGAATTTGGTCGGCCGGGGAAGAATGGCGGAAGATACGTCTTTAGTGTTCAAAGATCGGAGACTATGTTTCGTGGCGCCTGATTGCGGTAGTATTCTGTGGCAATTAATCCGGCGCATTCTTTTCCCTTCTCTTCGGCAGCGGCCCAACCTTCAGCTCGAAGGAATCTCTATAATTGTTAATTATCAAATTATGAATTAATTAAGTAAATAATTAATTACGAGTATAAATAAAATTTATCCTCACACTTTGGCGAATCTTCCCTTATTTGACTCAATTGCGGTTATTTATGAATCCCCTCACTGTAGCCTATTGCGCGAGGTACTGACGTAAGTATTTTTCTACTGATTTTAGGCCATACAAATGGTATGTTGTGTAGGTTTCCTCTAGCTCGAACAAATACCCAAAACGACAAATTACTTAGACATGTAATGATTAGAATTTGTAAAGACTTTCACACAAAGAAGACTAAACCTGATAAAATCGAGCTACTATCTCATACTTTGCGAGCCAGTTAGCTACTGTATACATACTGTGTAAGGTATCAAAGGTATAGTTAACTTTTAAGAATACGTAATACGAAAATATAGTGAAAACAGCTGAAAATTTCAAGCCCCAAGTGTGATAAGCACACGACAGAAACAAACTGGTGGGCATTTTTTGTGTAGATTTGTGCTGTACATTTTGCTGTGCATGCTGCAATCTTTAAATTTGTTATTTGCGTTTTTACTTGTTATGCTTCATATAATTGTTCCATGGTGACTATAACACTTTTCCAATCTGCAGGCTTCATGAGGATTAAATGGTGAGCGGCCTTTATCGACTTGAGCTCTGAAGACTGGTGGGCTCTCGTCTCTCTTTTGACAAATTAGTGCTACAGGTATCGAAGTATCCGAAATCCTAAACTTTTGCCTTCCCTCTTTCTCTCTCCAGTTTTCTGCCTTGTGCCCGACTGGTTTGCTTGCGTGCCACAATAAGGTTCTCAAAAGGTTACCGAACACACGTGAGAAATTCTCACATCGTTTTTCTAGACTTCCGAAATCTTTGAGGGAACGAGATAGAGAGAGAGACAACGAAACGAAATTTCAGTCGCCTTCATCCGTCCAAGCGACGCAGCGGAAAGAAAAGCCACTGTCCCTCTCACCTCGTGCGTCCGACCCTTTTCCACCCCCTTTTCGGTGAAACCCCTCGGGTACAATGGAAGACGAAAAGGATTTCGCTCCTTATCCTCATCCTCTCCCTTTTTCTCTCTCTGTCCTTCACAGTCTTTCTTAACTTCCTCCTTTTCCCCTTATCTGCCTCCTTCACTATTTCCTTTTATCCTCTCTATCCCGCCGGCATAACCGTTAAATATATGTACCCACGCTGAATGTTGCTCGAAAAATGGTGCATAAATGTTCATTGGCCCACTTTCAGGTCAGTCGAGCAATTATTTTGTTCTTTCAAGTTTGAAGTTGTGGAAATATTGCACTGTAGTTTTGGTATTATCAAAACAAAGACAATCATTGTATAACCTTCAGGTGTCTCTGTTGGATCCCAGAATGCTGTGTTGCATCCTAGCTCTTGGCCATTCAGTGGAAGGTTTATTTAAGCACATATATGAAGCATGTAAATTTATAATTTGTAAGATAAAGTGAATAATCAAATTTGGTTGATAGAATTACGATGCAAAAGAAGAAATTTCCTTTCGTAAATTTTACTGTCTACGAATAGTTGATCATTTAGATTGGTCTTCAGTGTAAGCGTCGTCCTTGCTATGTATCTCATTCATTCCCTTGTTTCTTCTCACTGACGATAACTTATTTTATAGTTTAGACAATTTTATTTAAAAAAAATTAGAATATTGAATTGGTACGGGACAAAAGATGCTTTGTAATATACTTGTGATAATGGATGATGAATAACTCTCCTCGTTTAGGGTTTATTATCATTTTCTTTGCTCCTGTCCAATCAATTTTTATTCTTCTCTATTTACACCTCCCTTGTCGTTTTCCTCCATTTTCCATTCGACAAAGTGGTTTTCGTCCGCTTTTCGATTGTCACTGTTCCTCGTTTTTCGGCCTCGTCCCTCTTCCTACGCAGAGAACCGCAAAATGCTGGGGACTCGGTTTAATTTGGCCTTTCAGTGAAGCCACCTGAGAGTGGCGTATTAAGCGCACTTAATGGGCTATCTCAATGTGGATCCCTGGCAACGGATGATACTGTGTTACTCACGTCTACCATGTTAACATAACGAAGAATGTGCTTGGTTATGTCCACTATCTTCTAATAACTACACGTTTCAACATCACTCGTTATGGGATTGCTCAACTCAATTAATTCCTCAAAGCATTAGCCTCAACGCAAATGGTTACGTCGAATATTTAGACAATTAATTGCGTCGAAGCTCAAAAGAGTCTATCCTTGGAAGCATTGTTTAGACTGCAGTTTCAATTGTATTTCCCCCATTCTTTCATCCCCACTAAAGGTAGTTGGTGGAATTGATCTACCTCTGGTGAATTCACGTACAAAAACCAAATTTCCGCCGATTTAACAGGCGGTAAAAGATTTTTTTGGGGTTTTATGCGACGAAAAATATTTTTCATAATTCTCATGGGATAATTTTATGAGCCCTCAGATATTTCAAAATTCCTGCGACGTAGAGTCGGTACAGAGAATTAAATGAGGTGATCGGATTATCTTCTTCCCACGAATTTAGGATTTTTAATTAATTACCTCAAAATAATTAAATTTTTAATTGTAAAACTCTTATGCCTGTAGTGCATACAGACATGTAAACTGATTTTTCGTCGATTCTCAAGGAAGAGGAAATAAATCATGTTTGTTTTCGCTCTTATATTTCAGCAACGGAAACTATTTTTGACATTCAGTGGATACTTTTGTTAGCCTCAGGTAACTGGACTTTGTGTTGTTGCTGAAAGAATACGACGAGGAAATAGCCTTTTCTAATTTTTCATGAATGTATCACCTGGCAGATTTGGACCAGTCTTCAATCCCGACCGGGTGATTTCTGCACTGTGAACATACCGCATTTGCGGGCGCATTGGAGCTGAAATTGCCGCCACGGTTATACCCCGCGGTTGTTTTACTCGAATCTGTCATGCAGGCTATTGGATGACGTGTGGCCTCGTTGGTGCCGTAATTCGCCCTATTCCACGTCGAACTTTCTTGGAAATCCACGACTGAAATGAGGTGGCGGAAGATCGTATGGAGCAGCATAGAGTCCAGAAGAGAATAAAATATTTTAAAAAAACGGGACTCTTTATTCGTCTTTCGTCACCCTAGCGTTCCTTCTCCCTCCCTTTTTCGCGCTGTCGCATATTTCCAATTTATTTCGCCTCGGTCCCCTCTTCACTTCACGTGCCGCTCCTTTTTCCTCGGCCCCCGAGAATCCAATCTCTACAGCCCGGAATTCTTTTCCGCCCCGCATTCACCTTTTATCCGTCTGTGCCTCAAAAAAAGACGCCGAAAAAACTAGAGGCCCCATTCATGTCCCTTGGGGGAGCAGTTCCGAATTTGCTCTTCGCGCGCCAAGCCCCTAAACCTCTTCCCGCCGACCCCTCTGTCTTCTCCGTTCCTTATGTTTTCATTATATTAATCCGACCTCTGTTCACCTATTTATCGTCGAGAGAAAGAATTCGGATAGGAATTAATTTCATTGCTCATGTTTTTATTCCCTCAGATTTAATACATAGTGAGATGTTTGTGGAGAAACGTTTGTTTCCCTTTGCTTCCCGCGTCTTTCTTCACATCAATTCTTTTTCCCCGATTTCGACTTGCCATTTTTTTTCGCAAACTTTCGCCTTTCTTTATTAATTTTTATCGAATAAATTCTACCCGAGATTTATCATTTAATTTAATGTTCTTTATCTTCCCGAGAACGAAATTTATTGTGCTTTTCTGGTTACATGAAATTACACCACTCCTTTCATCTTGAGCTCATCAAAGGGTCGTTTGAATAACTCGAATGACATCCACAGTTTAGCCCGTTGCATTAACTAAATAAAAAATATAAACAAAGGTAGAGTGTTGCATGAATGCCTCCAATCTATTGATAGAATAAAAGCTGCCTAAAAAATCTGATAAATTTTTAATTCCTCTCTTGGAATGACTATTCGTTCCATCAAGTTTTTTGCTCGGTCGCTATGGCGTTCTATTGACTTTTCTACAGTACTCTCTACATAACGAAGAAGTTCTGCTTTCTGTACTTCGATAGAACGTGTATGTTGTATTTATTACCTTTCAATGGATCTGTATGGTATCATTATAAACTCAAAAACCGGTGTGAATTGTAAATATTGCTGTTAGATTATTCTGTTGGAGAGTATTTCGTTAAGGTATCCTTTTATTGGTATTTAGTCAACCAAATTTTGCTAGCAGGAAAATAATTCAAAGTCTTCCTTCACCATTGCTAAGAGAAATACTATGGAAGGTTGTTTATTCATGTATATTGGGATATTTATGCCCTCCCTCTATCAATGGTGAAATTTTTTTCGTACATCAGGGTTATATTAGACGTGTATGGAGGCATAATTTTTAAAGGCATTAATTAGTATTTGATTCTATATTCTTGATCGTTTTCCAAGTGGTAGGTAATTGATATTTTTTGAAAAAGTGAATTGATCGTTGAAATAAGTAGTACATAGGGTTTACAAGAGGTGTCGTTCGTTTGTTTCTGGTTTTTACGTAATTGATGAAGCTTCCTCATCTTTGTATTATCTGATGTAAGACAAGAAGGTAAGGCAAGAATTGTAGGAATTCCTTTTACTCCAAATATATAGAACTGGACTTACTTTGTTGGAAAACATTCCATCGTAAGGTATTGTGAGACCTAAGAATGGGAAAAATGGAGTTTTACAACAGGTATGTTGAAATATATTAATGTATTACTAAAGGGAATTAACATTTTTAAGGAGCTACATCGGAAATTCTTCAATATAATTGATGAGTCTTAATCGTGGTCTTCAATTTTATAATTAGTAAAAAAAAACCTATTAGGACGGACATTTTTATCGTCACCCTTCGGTATTAGTTGAGTCCGGATATTTGTGATACCAGTTCCTGTTTATATGGTGTCCTGATTTGGAAGAAGATGTATTCTCTCTCGTTAAAAAAATGAATTTTCTGCATTGTTCTGCCTAAAAACCTCAAGTGTCTAGAGAATGAGGGTTTTATTATATAATAGGGATCTCTTTGGAACTATGGAGATGGGGAATGGGTGGGATAATGAGAACTTGTGTTCTTTACGTCGTCGTAAATATTGCTGTTAGATTATTCTGTTGGAGAGTATTTCGTCGAGGTATCCTTTTATTGGTATTTAGTCAACCAAATTTTGCTAGCAGGAAAACGATTCAAATTCTTCACGATTGCTAAGAGAAATACAATGGAAGTTTGTTTATTCATGTATATTGGGATATTTATGCCTTCCCTCTATCAATGGTGAAATTTTTTTCGTACATCAGGGTAATATTAGATGTGTATGGAGGCACAATTTTTAAAGGCATTAATTAGTATTTGATTCTATATTCTTGATCGTTTTCCAAGTGGTTCTGTTCAATTTTTCTGCCTAAAAACTTCAAATGTCTAGAGAATGAGGGTTTTATTATATAATAGGGCTCTCTTTGGAACTATGGAGATGGGGAATGGGTGGGATAATGAGAACTTGTGTTCTTTACGTCGTCGTTGAAGGTAAAAAATGAAGGGAGATGGGTAGTCTTACTGAACGTGCATGCGTACTGAGATTTTCAGTGATGGAAGCCTCCTCGTATGGAATAGCTTAACGTAGATGCGAGACATCAAGTGTTCAATCTCAAAGAACTCAAAAGACCGAAGCCGGTCGTTTTCATGCTGCCATTTGCATACGAGAAGTCAGACATCTTCCTCGAACTACAGGACCGTCGTCCCACTCCACGTTATTCCCATTGCGGCTTCCCTTCGGTACCCCTCTATGATAGTCTCGCATTTTATCTTTTACATCTCTTTTACATCTTTCATATCGCTCACCTTTCGCCCTCTCTCTCGTGATACAATTTTCCTTGAGTGGTTCCGAACCCGCAACGGCGTAGAGGCGACTCATGTCGGCGAGAACACCTGCCCGCCGCCTTTAATTTGTCATAAATATTTATTCCATCTTTCTCTTCTCCCTCCCAACTCACTCCTTGCCCCCCCCCCTCCCCACCACCCCGACGCGTTGCGAGTCGCTTCCCTCCCCAGTCTTCAACTTATTATTTATATGCATATATGTCACGTTTCGCCGCAGTTCTTTTGTCATCTCGTGTCCCCCGGTGTGAAAATGTACCCGCGCGTGTTTCCCCTCCGGCGTTGAAGTGAACTTATGTCCTATTTACCTTGTCGCGTCTCATATTCATTGTTTTTCTCCACGTGTTCGTTTTCAATCCGAGCTCCACTTTTATACTCATCGGTGACGTCATTTTTATTCCAGAAAGAAAGCGATCCGTCCAATTTGTGTGGAAAATTCCTTCCTACGATGAAAATTTGTACTTGAATATCGATGAAGGATTTAGTGTTTTCCCGGCGACATTGCTGATGAAGTCCTGTCTGGTTTCAAGTCAGACAAGGGCAGCAATGGCCTTCCATGCCCGGCTGGAAACCTGAGAATGCATCAACTGATTATTACTTGCGGTCATGTATATGCTCTGTACCATATTTTGCTGCTTTGGTAGCATTTATTATCCTTGAAATCACTTTAAATTGATAATGAGAATATGTATTCTGTAGTTTGCCTTGGAGCTGAGGCACTTTTCCTCTCTCTTGTCTTACTCTCTCACTGACTTATCGTTTGGAGCAACCGATTAACTAGCTCAGTAATATGTACTGACTTATACTTCTAAAACAATAGCCAAAGCTTGATTAACCCTATACGCCGATTTTACTGTCCAACATGTGCAGTCGTTTCACATGTTATCCCACTCGTGGGAGAATCAGAAACTAAAAGATACAAATAATAAATATTTTTGTTGCCAAGATGTAAAAGTTGATGTCACAAAGGTATATAGATGCAAAGAAAACTAATCAGAGACAAAAATATAACTCTTCTATATGTTACCTCTAGGTCACGCTGCGTGATAGAGGGTTAACACAAATATACCCTAGTTCAGTCAGTTGTAGAAACCTGGTTTGCGACAAAAATATTTGTAGATTTAAATTTACTTGAACATGTACCCTAGTTCATCAAATATATGCCAGCATATTTAATTACCTCTCTCCATTGGTCTGTTCAGTCATTTAAGATCAATATCAATTGATGTTAATATGAATATTGATGTCACACACAGTTCCAACGCATTCACGTTTCAGATGCCTGCTATACTTTTCCTCATCCTGGCACTTCTAAAAATTAGAGGTCACGATATTACCTAAAATTTAATTTCTCTTTCAATTTTTTTTCAAAAAGCTGTTGTCTTACAGTATATGTGGCCTGGAGGGCGTTTTATCGCGTATTTCATAGTTTTTTTTCTTTTAGAACCGTTTATTCCCTCATTTTCTTGGTCAGGGATTCTCCTATCGCATTGAAACTTAATCATTTATATAGAGTGATATTTATGCTGTATATTTCAACCCAGTAAACATTTAATTTTAAAGTGTATGTGTTGTAAAAGTATCGGGATAAATGTGAATTATTTTGGTCTTCATATGTCCAAAGCCGAAGGTATAGAATAATCAATAATTTTCTAGTGTTATTATTGGTACAGGACTGATTTCGATGCTATTATTGATTTATTTTTGGTAAATATATTTTTTTATTTTAAAGACCCTACAATTGATTATAATTTAAAACACCAAAATTGGTGGGATACTAATAATAAATCTGTGAAAAATTACTGGAATTTCCTCATGATGGCGATGGGCAGGTTCCACAATGCAACATCTTCGGAAACTTGCTCCATGAGGCTTAGACCTTTCGTTACGTCTCTGCTTCGGAGACGGGAAAAGGACGGCCTCTGCGAGACGTCCGCGTCCACAATTTCGCCCAGGCGAGGTCGTTAGTTGTGCCCTGTCCATCCCTCTGGAACTCCTGTTTGTCCTTCCGCCACTTGTTCCGGTCCAACACCCGCGCTCCTGTCTCCATAGGAAACGGAGAACGAGTGTCACTGCCCGACCCACCCTCCTCCCCTTCCCGAAGGTGATGCCTCGTATACCCAACCGTTCCAAAACTGCCTACCTGCCCCCTTTGCTCAAAAAAACCATCCTCAACCCATCCCCCTCACGTTAAGGTATGTGTCTCCCTCTTGCTCTGGATACGTTGATTCCTGTTTAACGTCGAAGGTCGCTTTTAAGGTAGTTTGAGCGAAATATTATTTTACCTAGAAATCAATGAATTTGGTCTCATTTAAAAAAAATATCTCACTCTTCTAATGATACCAAAAATTCAACCCCTAACCTCATTACTATTGGAGTTATTTGCCAAAAAGTACCAGCCCATTTACATGGGAATTGGCACGTGTATGCACTCCAGATAGACATTATTTACAAAATGAGGGAATTCTAGCACTTAGAAGTCGTAAAAAGTAACAGCGTGTAGTTTGTATGTTTTCTCGACTAGTTTTTGAAATTAATCATATTGTCTCCTCAGTATATTCTTAGGGATCACGACAAATCTTCCGTTTTGATGGAGTTTCAAACATACCGCGTGAAAAAAATAGTCAAGTTAAAGATTAATTTAGATATTTTCATTTAATTAAATTTTACTAACCATTTCTGTTATATAAAACTATATTATTACACTATTGATATTGCAATATTTAATTCATGTGTCCTACAGCTGGTGAAATTAAAACGTATCATTCGAATATGGTCTCTGTTATGTCTAGGGAACTATCTCGCTCGGACTACCTGAATCGGCACTGAAGCGATGTTCACATCGGACAGGAAGTTCAAGAGAGAGTTAGGTTGGGCTTGGTTGTGCTCAGATTTCACGAGGGAGGGGTCTCTATTTCATGGGTGATCACGGAGAGGGAGTGGGAGTTTGAGGGATTTGAAGGGGGCTTTGGTTAAACAGGAAGGGTTACAACGCGGGGGCGACGGATGGGGGACCGAATGTTCAGGAAAGGTGACCTTGGAGAGCTCTGGTTTCCGGAAGGAATCCATGCAAGTGGGGATAGGGGTAGTTAGAAACTACGGAGGGGTGGGCAGTAAATGAGGAGGAAGTTAGAAGCCCAGGGTTCACACGCCTGGCTGTTCGAAATTCAGTATTTGCTATCTACTAGAATAATCGACTATTGGTATTCAGCTTACACGAAAATATAGTTGGCAATAAATAGATTAACGTATGTCACATTCCTTATCGAGAAACAGCTAGGGTAAATTATGAAAGTGCCTTTTGCCTGATTGTGGTTTTATCGCAGGTTATCCATATCGTTCCTTCGCTTAATTACAATTACATATTTTCCTGACGTCGGTAAATCACATGGATAATATACCTACTTGTCGATGGATCTAGTAACATATTTGTATATCTAATTTAAAAGAGTATTATAGACATTACTGTTGAAAAAAGGTTGTTTGATCTTTCCGTGATCCATTATTTTACAGCGTGCTACCTTATGATATATAGTACTTACTTTTGTTTTTTAACTGTGGAATAACTTTTTATAATTTTTAATAGGCTTTTCACTTAATATTTTGGCACTTGTTTCAAATGCAAGCTTTCATTTTTAAATGTACTTCCCAATACAAATATATGTACCTAATATTCATCAACAACAGAAAAAAATTCATCAATGGGATAAAATTTTCTGGTTTTATATGAATATCATAGTCTAGTGAAAAAATTAAACTATTATTGGTGTCATTAATAAGTCATGTCGTCAAACAGTTGATTCTCTATATAAAATAATGAAGTACTTATATCTGTATCCACAGAATTAATTCGCAAATCATTCACGTCCATAACTTAAATATCTTTTAGAACACAGAATGGTTGTTAAGATAAGATGGTGATTTTTGGCGATGGTGGTATTGTCTCGTAATAGGGTGGAAGATCCGGGGTGGGTGGGGAATGGGGCGAGAAAGTGCTGAGGAGTGAATAGGAACTAAGGAGGAAGTAAGTGGTCTAGAGGTCTCGCGTTTGTTTGAGCGACTCTCAGCAATCCAAAGCGACAAAAATGATTGAGCCCATATAACTATTTAAAAGGTATAGCGCCATATTTCACCTGTATCATTATATCAAACGTATTCATGCGTCACTTTGTGGAAAGCGTGGAAAAAGTGTATATATCAACTCACTTGTTAATTCTTTACTTCATTCACCGACCTCGGTTTTAGCATGGAGTTCCCAACTCAAGTCGACAATTCTTTTGGATGATCGCATGTATGAAGGTATCTGGAAAAAGGAGGGGCCCGTGAAAGAGATCGGAGGGGGGGGGGGAAGAATAGTAGTTTAAAGAGAGTGACTAATTGTGAGACGGTTAACCTTCCCCTTGCAATCTGTAACTCTCCATAAACCATCTTTCTGTACTCCGCATGCAATTTCTCCGCAATACTTTCCTCCCTATAGATTTATACTTGAACACGCAGTCATTCAAGATAATTGTTGTCTTTAGAAATTCCATTTGTGATTTAATCTGTGTCGGTGGATCGAAATAACTGTAACTTATTAGCATGTGAAATACGAACATTCTTGCGAAATTGTGTAGAACTTATGCATGATGCATAAATGAAAAACTTTGCAATTTTCCACAATATAAATTTTACTACGACCCAGGTTTCGAAGTTTTTCCATCATCATCGATGGTTTTACATAACCATAACCCAGGTTTCGATGTTTTTACATCATCATCGATGGTTTTACATTACCATAACCCAGGTTTCGATGTGTTTACATCATCATTAGGCGATTATGATGTAAAAACATCTAAACCTGGTTGTAGTGAAATTTATAATGCGGAAAATTGCAAAGTTTTTCATTTGTGTATTAGCATGTGAGTTTATTTCAAAATGAGGCAATCGTTGGCATCGCCGATGTTAAGTATGATAAGTTTAATCAGAGAGAGGTCAAAATCTTAGACCGATATTTCATATTGCAATAACTATCGCACTTATGTAGATTCTGATAGAACTTATCATTAAATATCATTTTTCAGTTTAAGTTTTCATTTGAAAGTATTGTTCATGTTGCAATTGTTCTCGGCTCATAAAAATGAGTGTGATGCCTTAGCTATTTCTTTTTATCTTAATCTCTTGAATTTGATAGAACTTAATCCCTTTCAATTGTTAGCTCTTACTTTCAAATTTCATCTACTCTATTTTTCAAATTTCACAATGGTTTTTTTATTTATCTCAATGAGTATAAGATTCATTCTTTAATTTTAGAAAAAGTTAAACTTTGATACTTTGAAGTGTAATGGGCTTCAGTAATAATAATTCTTTTCATGAGCGCACACTCTTTTATGCTTCAGTGGCGGCGTAGATCGGCAAACAATAAATAAATCTCTATTCCACAAAGTTGAGTTGCATTCCATTGAAGTTTCACTCATGAATATGCTAAGCAATCTGCAGACATTCTTCTATTATTTCGTCGAAGGAAAGTTTTCTCGCAAAGGTCCGTTGCGCCGCCTGTATTGGCCATATTTTTCTAAAATATCACAACTACTGAGTGACATGATCTATTTTGTATTCTCAGATAAATCCGCGGATAATTCTTTCTTCATCGTCAATTTCATTATGGATTAAGTTTGTTCTCTGATCATCAAGTCATTGCAACTCTCTAAATGGATTTCCGTGCCCTCAATAGTAACTTTCCTCCTGTCTTCGTGCTCAGCGTAGCATCATATATATATTTTTTTAATATCACCCGAACTCGACAAGACTTCAACTACAAGCGTGAGATCTTGGTTACTTTTGTAGACCCACCCGAGTCTGCGTTTTCTGAAATAAAAAGAAATAAATTAAGCGAATCATTCTCGGGGAAGGCTATCGATTTCTCTCAATGCTTCGAACGCTCTATGGTGATGTCGGGAGTAACTCTGGGAGCTCTCTTGGCAATTACCTCTTGCTCCGTTTTATTCCTCACTAATATAATGAGAGTAGAATAGAGATGGGAGCACGCCGGGCATGTTACCCTGAGGCACTCAGTTTTCCGGTTCGTTTCTTCCTGCTCTTCCACGGTCCAACGAATACCAGATGGTATGTCCTTCCACTGACGCCGGAAGGTAATGCACCTTCCCGTATCCGTTTTTTTCCTCCTATTTACCTGCCTCGTTCGATCGTTTTTTCTGCTTCGACCTGGAGGTTTACGACGAATAAAAAAACGTACGCTACCGTACCCGGAGAGATTTCATCAATTTTTTCCTTCGAACGAGCTCCACGCTACGAACGTTGCTGCCCTTAATTTTTTTTACTCTTTGTATATTTTTACGTTTTCTTGCTCCCTGATTCTGAGAATTAAGGTCATGCTATCCTAAAACCGTGAAGCGCACGCTCATGTATGATCATTCGAAGCATAATAATGAGGACTCGAACATTCAATCAAGGTTGAAAATTGCAGCTTGCCTTTAGAGCTTGTGAATATCTGACGCGTAAGAGCTGGTTACTCTGCATTTACCTGTTCTTCTTGCTCTTAGTTTAAGTGATTCCACCGCTAGGTCCACGTTTTGCAGATTTCGGAGCGCTAAAATAGTGTTATGATTATCTAGGTGGAAATCGCAGCGGATCCCTTTTGCTTAATGAGTTCACGAAGCTCCTTAATAATTCTGTCGTGATATCGTAAAGTTTTACGAGAGCCCACTATAAAATCGGTCGACGCCGTGTCACATCTACATAAAATTTGAAGCGTGATGATAAATTGAGTGATTGTTGTTTGGTGGCGGTGAGGGTCAAAGGATTCTGAAATCCATTGAATTGGGCGAGTTTAATTTCTCTTTGATACGCACTCAGTCATACATCGTGCTCGCATCCATGTAACTTGCATATATATATTTGTACTGAAACTCAGTTTGCCATTTCCTTCTTAATATTGTTCTTTCCGTTTTTAGGAAAGTGAACTTCATTGGTTTTGGTGCATGATAGATTTGATAGAATGAATGATAGAAAATATTTATGAAAAGTAGATGAATTCTTTTCGAGCATATTATTTTTTTATGGCAAGTAGCTATTAAGTTAATTTTTGTAGATGTGACGATAGTATTAGAAAACAGTTATAGTAATAGTATCAGTAAATGAAACTATTCCGTCAACAGTTACTCCAAATTGACAAGGAAACGATCATTTTAAGGCTTTTTTTGCTTATTCACATTTTTTTGACAAGAAAAGGTTGAAGCGCTAGTATTAATGAATAGAATTCTAACTTAACCATTAAGTTTTCGTTTTACATTTATACGGAATCAATCAGTAAGGACTGGTTTCGTGTTTTTCCCCTACAGCTGCTTCAAAGCGTCACATAGGGTTGCAAGCTTAAATCACTGATCACCTATAGTTAGCGTTACCCTAAAGGTTTAAATAATTGTAGCTAAGAACAAATAATATTTCTGGTTTGAGAAGTGTTCTTTATGTTGGCATTTTCTTCCTCAAACCGGTAACTCTATAATTGAAATTGCGTATCAGAATCTAAGTAAATCATGACAGTGCAGATTATTACCTTTCTCTCCTTCTCCTCGAATCCATCTCGTAGTTGAACTAATAAAACGGGTGCGTTAAGACGTTCACACACTTTTCTCCCATCGAAATGGGCGCCCGAGAGTATTAAATCCGTCGCTTCAGCACGCACCATCGCCTTAATTATCACCGCCGTTTATCCCCGATACAGGTGACGGCGTGCCAGCAGGCGAGAAACGCCAGCCTCGATTAAAACGAAACACTCCGCTAAAACCTTCATCACTTAACGCGGCGGAGGAACACACTCGGGTTGGCGCGAAAAAGGGAAATTTTCCCGCCCTAAGTTCCCGCGTCTCCCCCCTCCCCATCCTCCGCCCCCATTTAACCAACACCCTCGAGTGGCGCCACGCTCCGTAAGAGCGGCGGCGGGCAAAGCAAACGCCACATGTGGTCCAGCGGCCGAACGCGAAACCTGCATGAAGCGGGAGCGGGTTGAGAAGCTGGAGATTCGGGACGAGATTGTAGGGGTGGGAGAGTAACTGACCGGTTGTCGAGCAAGAGAGGTGAAAAGATACCATAAGAGGAGGGAATAAAATGTTAAAGTGTGTCCATCTGGAGGTGGGAGGAAAAATTAATGAAAAAGTTTTACGAAGAGAGGACATTCGCGCGGGAAACGCCGGCTCGGACAAAAACGAAGCGAAAATCGTGGTATCCACCGTCGCGTATCGATCTTTTAGCATCCGCTGCGCCAAGCTTCACCGCCGCCGCTGGAAGCGAGCGGGGAAAGAGAGAGAGAGGAGGGAAGGGACACGAATATGTGTGGCACAGCGTGTGCCCGAGGATAAGCAATACGGCGAATAAGCGTATATGGAATATGTTATACCGTCCCTGCTTCGCCATTTCCCCTGGAGAGGGAGGCATGTGCCTCGAATGGAAGGGCTGCTTGAAGCACCCAGGAGCATGACATACGCATGGAAAGTAGATGAGAGGAGGAAAGTGTACCATGGGAACTACATCCGCTGACAAATCGCCGTGTCCGAAAATATTCTGCTTCACGTTTGAGATCTACTTTCCGTCGTCGTGAAAAAAAGTATTTGATTTTTTCAATCTCAGAAACCATAAAAATTCTATGTCTATTCGTATCGCATTAATAACTCATGCTAAAATCCTATTTTTTCCTCATTATAGCCTTGTAGACGTCTAATGAATAATTATCTCCGTCCGTATAACTTTCATATGGTTTTTAAATATTTCTTTGCATTTCTACGTGTACTCGTACCTACGAAGTTTTTACCTCGTAAATAACATGAATTATTTCTCTTCTAATCGGAGATATATTCATTTCTCTTCTAATTGAAATAGATTCATCTAAGTAAAGCGTTAGGAGCAGTATGATAATACCCTAGCGTTATTAACTCACTATTATTGTAGAAAAATCAAAATCGAGTGAATAGATTGCGTAAACAAATCTACTAAGGATTTTATGTTATACCACTAAGAGTGTTGCACCAGACGAAATGTCATCGGCTTTATCTCGATGGATACCGGGTACCTTATTTTCGAAAGTTTCTGTCTTGTGTTGATGATGTAGACATTCATTTCTTAATCGCTGTAACCGTTAAATTTTCAAATATTGCTGTAAACGTTCAGTGAGAAAACAGTTGTTTTTCCTAGGTACCATGTGCAGCAATTTCGTTGAGACCGAAGTCCCTACCTCGAAACTGCTGGAGTTTAAGAATTTTGCTTCTTCCTGGATAAGTGCTTGAACGTTATGATAGATCTTAGATACATTTTCATTTATTTGCTGGAATTTTCGTAAGTTTTCTGCTATCTCCTATTGTCCTCGCCCTCTCCCATGCCTATGGTTTTGTCTCTTGGAATATATTTTGCATGTACCAGAACTTAATTGTTTCATACAATTTCCAATTCAATTTTCATTGCTTGCCCTTTCTGACTCAGTCTTTCTCCCTTGTTTCCCTTGAGAACCAAGTGGAAGCCTCAGGATAGTGGATGACAGGATACACTCATGCCCGCGCATTTTATGTCTAAAAATGCTTTCTGGAGGATAAAAAATCAACGAAGCAATCTTAGGTTTCTCCTGATGAGAACGATAGATTTCTCATGTTGTAAGCTTTCTAGATAATGACACACCATGCTACGTAATTCCTACGTCGTAAACATAATCATAAATAATAAATCACTTTGGAATGTACAAAGTGAGATTTTATTTCATGCAGATAGTAATTAAATAAAAACAATGAAGTTCAGAGGCCATTTGTTTTGAGAACATTTTGAGGCCATTTGTTTTTTAGAACATTGATCAACATTATGATGATTTTTGATGCTATGGTGAACTATTTTCTTGAAATTTTCTTATTTTAGTGGATGATTAATTCTTTTGATCACAAAGTTTGAGATGGAGAAATGCATATTTTATTCATTTCTATTCACCATGGCCTAATAATCATATTTTTTATGATATAGATATATAAATTTAAGCGGAGATATTTCCTATGTATAATATTTTACGCAGTCGAACGTATAATTTCTAACTGTAGAAGCATATTTTGAAGAAGGCTTGGGGAACTTTCCGCATTCCTTGGTTTCGACAAATGGATATGCTATCCGATATATTTTTTTTTTGTACAGCGCCATTGCGCCATAAAGTCTCTTGGGGTAATGCGGAGAAAAGGAATACTTTGAGTGGAAACACTCTAGAAAAAAAATATGAGAAGGAACACGAACAATCGAGCTTCTTTGACATTCTTGCGCAGCTCTTAAACCCCACGCTTTGCGCGTGATGACTCCGTCGTCCTCGAAGGACGAGGAAATTGCTTACGTAGGCGTCTCCTCCAACCCTCCATTGTCGACGGCTTCCTTGGTGCCCTGCGTCGTTCGTTGGCGAGCGATGTTTCATGAATAAATTAGCATTGCAGTCACGACGCTATACCCCTGGCGAAGTAATCGGGAAATCAAGTATCCTTTAGCCGGAGTTAGCCGCCCCACTGGATGTCGAAGGGTGGGGGTGCAGAAGCGGTGGCACGAGTTCATATGAGTCGCAAATTAACGCGAATGCTACATATATCAGCTGTGATGGTGCCACTATCGACGATAATTCGTTCGCAAGCATGCATGTAGAGTGGTTGAGATGATATTGTGGACCATGTGCTATGATATCATCTCATTTTAAAGGCAAATATTAGTCCAATGCTCATTTATTTAATCATGTGAGCAGCAAAATGGGAAATCAAGTAGAAGCTTAGCCAAGTGAATGAATTATGCAGTTTCGCTTGAGATATTCATCAGCAGTCATCAATTCTATGATAATTTCTTAGTACTCCTCTATCCTCTTCATAGTAAAGGATTCATTGGTGATAGTGCTAATCCAAATAATTCCTTATTTAAGTATCTCACTCATGTTGTTTGACGAATTCCACCTCCGGTCTACATTGCCATCTGAAACGGCTGTAAATCATCCTTTCGCACCATCATTCTTTCAGTCTTCTAAAGAGATCGTTAAACCTCAGAAAATTTCAAATAATTTTTTCTCTTGTACTCCGCTTCGTTGGCTATTCCCCCCGTCCATTTGATATTCATTTTCCCTCTGTTTCTAACCACTCCCAATTATTCCGATCTCATTTTGTTTGTTGCTGTTATCGTGAAATTTTTACTGCATTTCAATATTAATGACTGTGGTAATTTGTACTTGAAGGTCCTCATTATATACAGAGTCATGTTTATAGCTATTATTATTTGTTATTAGGCTTTGCTCCTGATAGACGGACCTATCAAGCCCTGTCAAGGCTTTTCTTGAAATTTTACATTTCTATTCTCTCAAAGTACCATAAAAGAGTTTATTATTCTAACTTTTATCTAGCTTTATGTTGTCATATGCTTCAATTATTGCTACCCTCAACTAATTTTGGTTATTTCTTCTTCTTTCATACCTGCATATGTCTGCTTTTACGAATCCCTTAACTTTTATAATGTCTTTGTTATTCCTATGAGCCTCTTGATATTTGTTTTTTGATGGATCTTTATCTTCTGCTCTTCATCCGGAAGGCTTTATCGAGTTTATCTGTTACTTGGCCTTAGCTTATAAGAACGGATTATGTATTTATGAGCTTAGAGGCCACTTTTCTCAGCACTACCTTCTTTAATTTATGGAAAAACTCAGCTATTCGAGGAAACAACATAGAGCCATGATTCAGACAAGATTGTGAGAATGGTATCCGAAAAAATCAGATTCCGAGCTCTTTTTCACACTTGTACTATGTTTGTTAATTGAATTTTAGGTGAAGAATTTGTTTATCGATCAAACCACCAGAAACGTTTTCAATAATGTAAGCCTGGTGCTAGGTTTCTACTGTTATCAACCTTTCTAGATTCAATGACGTTCTGTGCTTTTCTGTGCACTTGTTCTTCTGGGAAGCCAGTGGAAAAACTTCCGACCTCTCTACTCCAATGAATGCATAGCCCATGTTTTTCCGCCTCGTAGCTGGTGGAGCATCTTGCCATTAATCTGCGATCTATCAAACTGAGCACAACATTAATGGCTATGATTTTACAATTAGAGAATCGATTGAATTTTCACTTACATAAATGTGATGTCCTGTCTGAATCAAATTGTATTGTAGTTTATTTTTGTTTATACTGTTCCCCCATTTAATACATGTACCCTGAAGATTTTCAAAGCTAAATTGAGGCAGAAATATCGTTAAGATCATAATTTCTGTGATACATTTCTGTATTTTAGCGCTTTTGCTGTTATAATAATTCGTATAAAGACCACTCTGTCACTCATCCTTGTTAATGATCGAAGTGAATAAGCTTTGAGTTGAATATTTATCAATTTTCTGATTCGTATTAATAGCAATACTAATTTAGGAAATGGTTCAAAAGAAACTCTTCACGAGAAAGCAACATCCCTACACGATTGTCCCAAAATTTCAATTTGCAATCGTGGGTTTCTATGGAATGAAGGAAAACGGGTTTCCCTAACATGGAAATCTAAACCAATGAGTAATGTGCCAATACATACATGCAGCATTACATTCGTCCGCTGAACAGTGTTTCTGTTCGACCGAAAATCGAATTATTGGCTGTCTCTGAGGGAAGGAACACGCTCGCTTTTTCAACCAATCCACTTCCGTCCGGCATCGATGTTTCCATTACCTGGTACATGTCGCTCGGGGCAATATTCGGAATAGTGGAAGTCCATGTTCCGAGAATGTGGCAAACCTCATCTCCCAATTGGTGATAGAAAATACATATCTGTGTGACGAGTAGGTAAATGGATCTTTATTTTCGGTGATGGAACGTAACAGGGGTTATAAAAATTGCCCAAAGGACGGAAATAGGGTGTGGATGGAAGATGGCATGTATTTTTATTGCTCATTGATATTAGACTACTGGAAATATAGCAGAATCCATTTCCGTATAATCGGTCGTAAATTTGTTCCGTCAATTCCTTGAGAAAGCGATTGTGAGACGCCAATCTCTTCTTATGTCGTTCGAAATTAGGATATAAAGTTCTAAATTATTTGTCATATAGTAATTGTATTACTGTCCCGTTGCCATCAGAAAGGTTCCTTCGTTTGTTGTAGCTATAAACGTGGGCGTTCCTGTGATTATATCGCATATAGGAATATAGTTCCAAAGAATATGTCTACATCTTGGGAATAAGTCATCAGTAATTGTCATTAGGAATTTATGACACCTGTTGTCTCGCTACTTTAATGAAACAAAAAGTTTCATGTGCAGAAATTCAATGGAAATCGCCAGTTTAATTAATTATTTAAAATAACATTCCTTTGGACTAATTTGAATAAATCTTAAGGCACAAAGAGTTTATGCGATGAAACGTGTCCAGATGCAATGAAATGAAGAAATCTCTGAGAAATTTCTAAATTTCAATGAGGATATAGAAACCTGGGTAGCGTAGTGGTCTACACATTTCTCCGCATTCCAAATGTGCTTGGTTCAATTCCCGGTCCAGGCCGATTTTTTTCACTTGGCAGTTTCATTGAATCTCTCGGATTGTCAAATGGTGCTCGGATTTGTGCACAAATACCAAGGTATTTTTTCACCTTACCTCTCCCAAGGGGGGTAACTCGGTTTATCCATAGTATTTCTTTGTTTATTCGCTTAATTTATACAAAAAATGGATTCTGTGTGATATAAATCTTAAATAAAAACAATTAAAGAAAATTGTAATAAATATGATTTATATTTAATCAAATAGCACATAAATATAATTGTAGGCTCCGATTGGAGCATCAAATTATCTAATAGGATGTCCTGTCTAGGTCTAATCGGATGTCCTGATATTTCACAACATTTGGCTTTTCATTTGCTGCTCTTTCCATACATGCACAGAAGTCAAGGAACTCGAACAAGTAAATCAGGTGTCATGTACATTTCACGGCGCAGACGGCGCAGCGCCGCGCCCCGTCGGATTGAAGGCGCCGTGATGACCACGATTGCCATCCACGGCGCGGTTTGATACATCTGAAGGCACACATAGAATCCCATTGTTATTTTTAATCTCGGTAAACTGTGCTGTGAATGGTGCATAGATCCTCAGAAAGCGGGCAGGTGAATCTGAGACGAACTGTCCCAAAAGGGGTAACACAGTAACCCCAACGCGTTTTTCAGAAATTAGAAGAAAAAAACAATCAATGAATGAAGATTTCATATGGAATCGTATTGTAAGATTTTTAAAAACAAATTCATGGAAGCATAAAAATATCAGAAAATAATTGTAAATAAAAACAGTAAAAATGTGGCGTTGGGGTAACTGTGTTACCCCCCTTGGTAGCCGAAGGGTTAAAGGAGTGTGTTTTGTTGGTTTGGCCTTGTCGAAACTATAGGAGAGAGTTATTGAAATACGTAAATGGCAGAGGAGTAAATTTTATCTACATACTACATTGCGAGCCGCCGAATGGGAGTATGTCGGGAGTGCTAGGATACCAGCCATGTAAAAGTGTTAAGGATAAGGTTTTAAGAGGTGTAAAGGTAAGGCGTATTAAGGGAGTGTATTGAGAAATGGTCAGTTTTTTTATTTTGACCACTTATTGTGTGTAAAAAAAACGAGTTTTTTTTACCAGTCTGTACGGAAAAGCACCAATCGCTTCTGTCGGACCTAGAAATGTGCAGAGGGGTCAAAATGATATTCTCTCTGTCGCTCGGAAACACACCTGTTCTGATGTCTCAAGGAAACCAAGCACAGCGTCTAGCATATGAGGAAGGCATAGATAGAAATATCTATGGGTGAATATTATGGAAAAATTTCTTCATCGGAAGAATATCAAATGTCTTTAGCATAGAAGGTCGTGTATGAAACAATGTATGAATGTAATTGAAGGGAATGAGTTATGCAAGGGCAGGGAATTATTGATTAAAGAGAGGCAATTGCCTAACTTAGTAGAAATAACTTAGCTGAAAGTTAGTTACCTAGTGTCTACTCGGTAAAGGGATGGGGTTGTACGTATATGTTGTAGTTCTGAGACATTTATTTTAACTATACCGGGCGTAAGCGAGTAGCATGCTTTTAAAATCCTGAAGTCGTAGCGCCCAGATGACGCTTGTTTATGCCAGCTTTAGTTTCTGCTTTGATATGACACCTGACCCACATTTGGGTGGTTTTATTTTATTTACCCTTTATGGTGATACTCGTTTTGATTTGCAATCATTGGAAAGAGGCCGCTCTTAAATCTTTTGAGAGCTGTTCTACAAAAGCATTTGTGTATCAGGACGAAAAGCAAACGATGGAATGGCCCCTTAGGGTAATTTTGGGAATTCCTGGATGCATGCAAGTGTGGGCGGTGGCAGAGGGACATCAGCATGGGAAGGGAATCTAACGAGAAAAGTTTCCCAATTTTAAAGCTTTTCCTTACTCTTTTTTTTTATTATTTTCATAAGTTTTTCTCGTGCGTTCGTGTTTGTGTTCCCGTGCAGCGTTCCCCGCATTTCTTTGTGGACCACTTTAGCATGCCCGGGCACATTTATTGTTTTTTTCTCCTCTCTCCCTCGTTCTCTGTTCGAGGAATAAAATTCCCTTTACCGATAGGCGGTCCTGCTAAGGTCGTCTTGGGCAGACGCCGAAGGAAGTGTCTCCAGCTCCCGTCCAGAGAGGGCACTGGCCTCCTCCTCAATGCGTATTGTCTCCGGAAGAAGACATTGTGCTTTAAACTCAGCTACCCGTTCCCACTTCTCTCCTTAACTTGGAGCTTGATCTCAAATTCCTCTTCTCCTTTAAATGGCCGCAGTTAGCTTCCTTTTTAGCCTTATCTACTTTCTCTTGGTAATTTTATAAATCGTGCATTTTTCCTTTTCTTTCATTATTTTGAACAAATTACGTTTCACTTAGATATCCGAAACAAATATATGTCATCTATGATGCCAAATACTCAACATTTATTCGCTCTAAAGGCGCGGTAAAGTTTGTTTCCATTCATTTACACTTTCAAAACTAAGTGACAAAATAATAGGTTGGTTACATTAGAAGTAATAAGAGTTTATCCGTGATATGGGAGTTGTAAAGGATAAAGGGTTTTATATAAACAATAAATAAAATCGTATGTTACTGATTTTTCTGTAACTTGCGAGTTACTTGAATTTTTGTCACTTATGTTCTAATATTAAAACTCTCAAGGGTTTAACTTCAATTGAGTTCTAACGTGATCCTATTTTTTCCCTTTCTTTCCTATTCCTTGAACCCTTGTAATAGAGTCCATTAATCATGATCACCATTTTTATCAATTAAAGTAAATAATTGTCATGGTCATTAAAGAGTCCATTAATCACGATCACCATTTTTGTCAATTAAAGTAAATAATTGTCATGGTGCTGGCATATATGTACTCACCGTTTATTATGCTTTGAAGTAAAAACTATGTTCACTGAGAAACCCTGTTCTTGATGCGATTTTAATTAACACGTCGATCACTTTGTTGCCAGATCTTTGCTCCTACCGTGGATTGAAGTATTTATCATATTAATAGAAGTGCTCAGCCCCAGATTTAGGACTCGGGGGATGGAAATGTATGAAACACGTTAAGAATTACACATTACTTCTAATTCTATTTTAGTGTGCTTCAGACATGACGAAAAAGAAAAATCTCTTAGTAAATTTCACACTTAAAATTTTTATTACCGACCAAGGTTTCGATTGCTTTGCAAATATTTTCAAAGGTTTTTAATATTTTCAAGATGAAGTAAGGCCGAAAGTAATCATATGTAATTACAGTACATCATCATCCGAACCCTTCCCGCGGACTACAACCTTGACGTGGTGGAAGGGCTTGCGCGTTCCAATGACCCCTAGAGCTGGACTGGCGGGAGCAATTTATATTGCTCCCGGTAGGGCTACCCATGCCAGATTGGTCGAAGGGTAGGAGCCAGCAAAATGTAGTCCCGTGATAGTGTCACGTAAGACACACTGTTGGGAAGCGGGGGTGGGAGTCCCCTCTCGACTATTATACTACTCAGAAATATGAATGTCGCAAAAAGAGAAATGAATCCTGGCAACTATGGGACGCCGCCCAATGGGGCGGCATCCCGTCGATCATCGGGGGAGGCAAGGCCCCCGAGATCGTCATCACACGAAATCCTTGCACAACACATTCATCACAGGATACAAGGACCAAGGAAGATAAGAAGAAAAGGAAGAAGAGAAGGAAAGTACCGATAAAAATAGGAACTTGGAACGTTAGGACAATGATGTGGGCTGAGAAGCTGGAAAATATTAAACGGAAAATGGATAGATGGAAAATGGATGCCTTGGGGCTGTGCGAGGTGAGATGGATGGACAGCGGGGACTACTGGAGTGATAGCTACAGGGTAATCTATAGTGGTGGGGTTGAAAGTCAACGTGGGGTGGCCGTAGTATTGAACGCAAAATTGGGAAGGAGGGTAGTAAATACTGAACAGGTGAACGACAGGATACTAGTGGTAGAAATAAAAGCACGCCCTACAAATTTCGTATTGGTCCAGGTGTACATGTCTACAATCAATCATAGGGAAGAAGAGGTAGATGGGGTGTATGAACAGATAGAGGAGATAATCAGAGAAGTGCCGGGCAAGAAAATTCTAATAGTAATGGGCTACTGGAACGCGGTAATGGGGGAAGGGAGAGATGGGTATGAAGTGGGAGGGTTTGGATAAGGAACGAGAAATGATCGCGGAGAGGAGGCAGTTGAATTCTGTAGGAGAAATAAATTAATAGTTACAAACACTTGGTTTAAACACCGTCGCAGGAGGAGGTACACGTGGAAAATGCCGGGAGACACTGGAAGGTACCAAATTGACTATATCATGGTTAGACAAATTTTTTGAACAGTGTGAAGAACTCACTGAGTTATTCGGGGGCTCATGCAGACTCGGATCATAATTTAATAATGATGAATTGTGAGGTTAGTTTCATAAAGCTAAACAAAAGCAGGAGTATGAAGAGGTGGAACCTGGAAGCGTTGAAAGGGGAGAAAAGGAGTGAATACCACGTGATAGTGGATGATAACATAGGATAAGCCATAGAAGCAGGAACAATCGAGGAAAAGTGGGAGAATATAAAAACAAGCATTTTAAGAGCGACTGAGAAAACAATGGGAGCAGCGGAATTGAGGAGGGTAAAGAAGCAGTGGGTCACGGAATAAATGATTAGGAAAATGGAGGAGAGACGGAATTGGAAAAATGTCAACACCGAACAGGGTAGGGTGAAATACAAGGAGCTAAATAATCAACTACGGCGAATAACCAATTGGGCGAAGGAAAATTGGTGAAGAAGGCAATGAAAGGAAATGGAGAAACTGCAAAAGGAAGGGTAAGTGGGTGCGTTATACGCTAGGGTAAAATTGCTATCGGGAGGTAAGCGAGAGCAAACGGTGCCAAATATTAAGGACAAGGGAGGTATAATGTTAACCGAGCAGGAAGGTATCCTAGAAAGATGGCGAGAATACGTACAGGAGCTATATGGCAGTGATGGTAGACCTGCTAATTTAGGTATAGAGGATGAGAGAACACTAGAGAAAGATTACCTGGGGCCAATGATACTCGACAGTGATATAGAGAAAGCATTGAAAGAGATGAAGGAAAGAAAAGCTGTAGGAGTGGATAAAATACCATCGGAATTGATAAAGAGTTTAGGAAGTAAAGGTAGGCAAGCTTTTTTCGAACTTATACGTTGAATATACGAGGAACGATTATGGCCAGAAGATTTTGTGAAAAAAGTATTGATTCCTATCCCGAAAAAGAAGAATTCATCAGAATGCGAGGACTAGAGAACAATTAGTTTTATTTCACACGCAGCCATGGTTTTACTTCGAATTATCAATAGAAGGTTGAAGAGTAAGGCCAAAAACTCCTTAGCGATGACCAGTTTGGATTCCGGAAGGGAAGGTCAACTCGGAATGTAATAGTGGTGATGAGAACACTTATAAAAAGAAACATTGAGTATAATCAGGACGTTTTCGCATGCTTCATTGATGTTGAAAAGGCTTTCGACAGAGTAAATTGGAATGAACTAACAGAGATACTGGGGAAAATGGGAATAGATTGGCGAGACTGGAGACTAATTCGAAACTTATATATGACGCAAAGGGCACAGGTGAGGGTTAATCAGGGAGGGCAACTCTAGGTCGCGGGGTAAGGCAAGGGTGCCCGTTGTTGCCATTACTTTTCAACATGTATGCTGAGGAAATGGTAAGAAAGGTATGGGAAGAACTTAAGGTTGGAGTCAAAGTGGGAGGGCATCTTATAAAATCGGTTAGATTCGCAGACGACCTGGCATTGGTTAGTGGATCTTCGAAGAGACTACAAGCTTTGGTAGATGCTTTAGAAATTCAGTGCGGGATATTCGGAATGAAGATAAGTCATAAGAAAACAAAAGTAATGAGATTATCTTGGACAAATAAAGCGAAGCTTGTGATTAAAGTAGGAGGACACAAACTAGAGCAAGTAGAACAGTTTAATTACTTAGGTAGCACGCTAGAGGAAAACGGGCATAATAGCAAAGACATACGGAGAAGAATAGCGCTAGCTAAGGAGGCGGTAATTATAGAAGAGAATTGATGACATGGACAATAGGTAAGGACGAGAAGAAGAGGCTAGTGAAGAGCTTGATATGGAGCGTAGCGTTGTATGGGGAATAAACGTGGACCCTGAGAACAGAGGATGAGAGTAGGCTGCAGACATTTGAGATGTGGGTCTGGAGAAGAATGGAAAAGGTTAGGTGGACGGAAAGAAAGACTAACGAGGAAGTGGTTGAGATGATGGGCGAAAAAGGGAAGCTTTTGAATGATAATCGGAATAGGTAGGGTAGATGGCTGAAGGATGTAATAAAGGGTGAGGGGTTGCTGAAGAGTGTGATAGAGGGTAGGATGTTGGGCAAGCGGGGTAGGGGAAGAAGGTGAATAGGTTTCATGGACGGGTTGATGAAGGGTGGATCTTATGCAAAGGCGAAAGAGGATGTACCAGAGGGAGATAGGCCCCTGACTGTGTAACAGACCGGGAGGAGATTCTCTGACATACGAAAAAACCTACCTTTACCGGTAAAATACATTATAATAATAAATCATCCGAACTCGATCATGACTTATTAAAATCTAGGTCATGATACAAGCATTATTTATCCGTAACAAATTATGTGCGGATTATTTTGTTCATACGTTAAAATTTTGCACCATATTGCCTAGACCTTCTAAATTTTTCCGGAAAGAGACAGTAATCTCATCTATCATGTTTTTCCTCACTGAAACAGCCATTTTCATAAAATTTATTCCATTTATTTTCCCTCTAAGTTTTATCGAGCTTTCTACTATTTTTTTTCCCTAAACCTTTTCTACTCTAATGAGGTATAGCTATACCAGCAAATGTGTGTTTTTTGTGTGCTTTATGCAGTAAATATGACCCATTCTTTTCAGCAATGTCATTCATTCCCACTAAATTTTCAAAAACAAAATTTGCCATTGCAAATGATTGATGCGCAGTAGGAAACAAATTTCCCTGCAAATCTACTTATGTTATTAAAGTATGCATACAATTAAATTCAGCTCGAGATATTTTTTCAAAATTATTATTCTCGATTCATCCGGCACGTAAAATTACTCATCTATCAATCCCAATAATCAGTTTTATTTGGATCGTATTTGCGACCAATCGTTCTTCTGTATCGGGGATATGGTATATTGTCTTTGAGTAGGATGAATTTAATTGTTTTTTTGTTGTTTCTTTACAGAAGAAGGAACAAAACAAAAGTTTTTGTTGTTTGTTTTCTTGTTTTTTTTACAGAAGAAGGAACATCTACTGAAATAAGCCATTGGTAGCCCTTATGGTCTTGGAGTTTACCATCAGTTTGAATTTTTAGTTACCTTGATAAACACTTGTGAGGAAATTTTCACATGGAGAATTGTCAAAGATGTGCTGGAGAAAGTAAAAATGTCTCACAAATAGAAAAACGACTTAGTTTTCTTCCACTAATTTATTTTTTCGGTGCGACATGTTTCGACACATAGAGGTCATTTTCAAGTACAAAAATGTTTGAATTTCAAGCAAATATAAACCTCACGGAAAGACGAAAACCCAGATCCCTCCCGCCCAACTCCACCCCTGCTGATAACCCACCTCTATCTTAATGACCCTTTCCAAGTCACTCACGAGTTTTTCCCCAATTCTCACCATAACCGCCACCCCTTACCTCTCTCCGGGTTCCCCCCCCTCCTAACACCACTTCTTTCACCCCTCTCCAACCTCCCCCAAGTCCCTTCCAGGTATTTTTATTTGCTTGAAATTCAAAAATTGTTGTACTTGAAAATGACCTCTATGTGTCGAAACATGTCGTACCGAAAAAATAAATCAGTGGAAGAAAACGAAGTAGTTTTTTTCATTTGTGAATATCTACTTCCACATAGTTGAGCCTGATATCATTGAACGTAAAAATGTCTCGCTCTATTTATAATTGCTGAGCTTTACTGTTGAATAGTAAATTGTTTTTATTTCATGAATACACTAAAATCACTTTCATGCATTCACAAACACATATGCCCTCTTATGACTTGCATTTAACATGCATTTACAAATGTAGTAAATTAAGTATATTGTGTCATCAAATGCATATAAAATTACGCATATATTTGCATAGTGTAATGTTTTCAAAATACAAGTAAATGTGTGATATATTATTTTCTATTATACATAATATTCATCATATGAAAGATACTGAAGAAAACTTTCATGTCACTTATACCAAATAACCAAGTTTTGGCCTCACACATATAGGTATACCATATCACCTTAGGTTGCTAAAAAATACATCAAAATATTGATCAGGCATTAGAGAGTGTATACGATTATTTTCTTGGAGCCTCATTCAGAAGGGATTTACGCGGTCAAACCACATATAATCTGTTGATACGATGTTCAAGCCCCCGACAACTCTTAACTTTTGTATGGCTCTATTCGAAATATTCGTGACTGTGTCGTCAAAATTTCATCACGCTTGAGACTTTGAAGTTCAGAGGCCATACTGAATAGGCCTCATGATGTCCGTTTTAGACATTTCAAAACTTTTGCCATGATAAAAATAACAAAAAGGGGGTCTCGGTATATTCCTCAGATGGCCAATCCAGCGCTCCGACTAAAATCAAATCACAATCTCCGATAATGCGAGGGAAATATGGAGGGGGGAGAGGTTGATGAGGAGGGATTTGAAACCAAATGGAACAAATTCCATTCAAAGGCCCGTTAAATAAGTCAAATGGCCGAGGGAGGCTAGTGGAAGGAGTGGGAAGATGAAAGAAACAAATGAATTCGCTTTATTCATCGGATGGCGAATCGATCGCTGCGGTAATATTCCTCCCATCGGCGGTCTCAGGGCTGCTGCACATATCTCCCGGCACCTCCTCCCACTCTGACCGCCACCCACTCTTTCTTCCCATTCCATGGTCGTTTTCCAATATCCGGATGATGTGAAAATCCATTTCTTTCTGCTACAAATATACGTTAAAAGCAATAGCCCGATCTTGGCGATTGTTCGGAAGCGCTGACTTCACAGAACTCTGATTTTATTTTAAGCTTGGTTCGTTTTACTTCGGCATCCCATGTAGCTTACGGACAATTTATGGAAATGACTGCGTTGATGGTTTCAGGAGTCTCAAAAGTTGAGTGCTTACTTTGGGCAGTAGAATAAGATATAGCTCGAGTTTTTAGTCAGTACGGCGGGTATGTTACTGTGTCCATATTACTTATGTATGTCAGGAAATAGTGGTGAAATCAGAAGAATTATCCGTCGTTGAATTTGTTTTAGAAGCCTCCTTAGATTAGAGGTTTTTGAAACCATTTGTATGAGGTGGATACTGAAGATCACATGGACGGGTGAAATAAAACGTGGAGATGTATATAGAAGATTAGAAAAGTAAAAGGACTTGTGGATCACTAAACAGGAAGAAGTACCAGATGAATCGGGTACAATATATTAATAAATATGTGATAAAAAATAGAGAAAAAGTCCAAAGAGGTAGGCCAAGGGATAAATGTATCGGAAAAATGAAAAAGGGAGAACAACACGAGAACCACGATGAAGAAAGGGAAGTAGCAATATATGGGAGAGGATGGAGGGCTGTGCACAACTGGTCTTATTGCTAGTATTAAACAGTCTATGTACATTTAAATTTATTTATTTATTTATTTTCACTGCCCCGAATACAGCACATTAGGCCATTTTACGTCGGGTGAACAACAGTAACAACGGACGAGACACAGACACCCATGTCCTGGGCAGATAGTATTCCACCCAGGCGGGACTCGAACCCGCGACCCTCGGTTTAGCAGGCGAGGACTTTATCCCGCCGCCACCGGGGCCGTCAATTAAATGAGTGCATCTTTTTTCCACCATTAGAAACTGCAATTAGATAAACTCGATTATAATAACATTAGATGAATTCTATTATACTTAAACGGTGATTACACTTAAACACCTCACAGTAATCATAGTTTTTGTCCCTTAGTGAAATTTTTCGATACCCTTCCCCGTTTACAGTCATTCTTATCAGGCGTTCCTTTATTTGAACCACTGCATTGCTGCACTTCTTTGCTTACTCTTCATGGTGTGTGCCTCAATACCTAGTTTATGGCCGATTCCAACGTGTAATTGATGAACCGCTTCACTGAATTTGGTGCACAAAAGGGGTTTCATGCTAATGTTAGTTTACAACGGAGTAAATGAATTGAATCGAGCTGATTCTATAGGAGTAAAAACCATGGCACTAGTTCCTCTCTTAGAATAACTCCACTCGCAGTCAGACTACATTGGGATAAAACATCTTCGTTCCATTTGCCATGTGTCTTTGATCAATGAAGTAAGAGTTGAATCCCTAAATATAGAGAAAACTTATATTGCTTAGAGTACGTTATTTTTTATCTCAGCGAAAATATTATGATCACGGGGTGTTATGCTAACAACTATGATAATGAATCCAGCGTTTAGTACGAAAGTGTCATACTGACTTGGGGAATTTTCTCGTACACTGTAAAGCGTACAGTATTCGAATATACTCATGGTCTATGTAATTATTTTATGAAAACTCGTTGCCTGAACGTTGGAATTTAATGGTTTTGCGTTACAAAATATCGATAGAGGTAGGTTCCATTGTCCAAAAAAATCTGTTTTATACAGAAATTAGTGCCCATTTCTTCCCATTAGAAACGCAAAGACAGAGATATTGATTACATTTGTTTGGTTCCACAGCCCCGTTTTATTTATTTATTCGTTTATTTTGCTTCTTTATATGCTCCGTGGAAAACATCTGAATCGACGCGATCATTGTTTTAGCAAACCTTTGCAATTAAATAATCATTCTCTTACTTTTTTATTTTCGAGTACACGTTTGTCGGCGATTATTAATGAGATTTTGTAAATTTATGATAAAATACATAAAAAACATATATCACAAAATATAAAGGTTCATTATATTCAAAATTAAATGGTAAATATTGTCTATTGTTTATTGTCCAAGCAATGCTCAGTCCCATGGTTCTAAGAATTAAATGGCCGTATATCCATCCAAACCTTATTTACTGGCTTTCCACTCTAGTCCATGCATTATTTTTTTGAGAGTAATTACTATCGTACGAATTTACTCATTTTCAATTATAAAGATGTATATGTGTGAGTATATTCGGTTGTTTCAAATTGGTGCTCTGGTAGGCAAGGGAAGGTCTTGCTCAGTCTCGATTCAGATCACGTCTATCGGTTTGTGCCAGATGAAAAACATTGTGACCGATTCTGTCGCAATGAAACGGGCAAACACGTCTCGTCATAAATGGAGTTCTTGTGAGCTCGAATTTTTGCGAACCTACGTTGATGATGACAGTCAACCAGGAACGTCCCTCGCCGTACATCAGTCACGGTATAAAGGCATGTTTGACGTGGGAATCAAGTTGACAATGCCTCGAATCGTTCGACGTCGTGTCTGTATCATTTTTCCCCAGGCTCTCTGCGTTTCCCACGGAAAACTTTCAAAAAAGCTTGGAAACGTTTGAAGGGGACGATTCAATGGACTATACATTTATCTGTAAATTTATTTCGGGGAGTTTTCACCAATGTGAAAACGCAAATAAATAAAGCAATTAGAATTTTTATTTTTTGAAATGGTTTTCCATGAAATGAGTTTTATCATGAATTTATATTTAGCCGTCGGATATTATTTCTAGTGGAGTATTCACATCGTCTTATCAACAACAAAAAAGGGCGGTTAAGACCTCATGTGAAAATGTATTTTTAACCATGACAGACTTGATTTTTAGGTCAATCCAGTGACAGATTAATATATTGAACAAAAAGTGGAAATAATGTAATTTTCATGTATGTGTTTCTCAAAATCTCGTCTATTGGTTTCCACGAAAAATTTTCTACTGAAACAATTATCTCATTACGTTTCAAAAAATTATATGCTTATTTAAATTATTCTAGTGGTCTCCACGAAAGATTTTCTACTGAAACAATTATCTCATGAGGTTTCAAAAAATTATATGCTTATTTAAATTATTCTGAGGTTCACTCATTAATAAATGAATATATGTAGATTGTTAGCGTAAGTTTCATACCATAAGTTTGTTGCTGTTTTTCTTCAAGAAAATAATGTTGGCTAATACGAATTTTTGTTCTATGATTAGCACGTTCATTTCCTTGGCTGAGGGGTTGAGGTCTACATATTACCCTTTAGCTGATTGAAATAGAAATTAAGACCATAATTAGAATGTCGAAACAATGAGTTAATAACGATAACTAATGGATGATTTGGTCCTGAAAAATAGTCAAATAAAGTATTAATAATTAAGACCGGAGACGAAAAAGAAGGCTCGTGGTTCGATTTGCCATCCTTGGGGAACTTTTTCCGTTGGCAATTTCCGACGCGCAATATCGCGACTGTCACCAGGTCTGAGGATGTCATTTTGCCCGGTGTGCGCGTTTTAACGAAGCATTTAGCTCGTCGAGACGGCTGTGTCAGCAAATTTCATTCCTCGCCTGCAGGGCAGCGTACTGGTCGTCTGGCAGTCCCCATCACTAAAGCGCCCTCGTCCACTCATCCGGGCCGTGTTCAACACTTTGCAGCCAAACGCGAGGTTTCACAGTTTCATTAGAGGAGTTTTCATTACTCACCGGAACTCCCTGCCCAGCGATTAAATTATGGTGTTGTTAAAAGGGAGGATAGTTGATGACGGCGAAATCATTAAAATCAGCGCGACGCGAAAGCTTATGGCTTCTAGCACCTTTAAAAATGCTTTAGACAGTGATAAAACGCTAGAATTTGCGAACGGTATCAATGGATACGCCTCGTCGAAAGTCATACGCTTGGCTAACATTGATCGGGGATTGATTTTCTCCGTCGCGAGGTCAGTAACATTTTTTTTCCTTTTTTAAACTTTGGCAAAAGATTGAGTCTTTACAAACAACATGGACAGCTGATGTAAAAGGTTCACGATATAAATGGATAGACACCTTTGCTGTTATGGGGCAAAGGGGTTTTAACATTAACGTCCTCTCCCGGAAATTTTATTGTTAGGGTTTTTATTGTTTGGGTTTCCAATTGCCGTAAGAGTGAGAAACAACTAAGGAAATCTATATGTCTTAATTAAAAAAAAGGATACGGTAATGTCGAATTCCTTGCGGAAAAAGTTTCTGATAAATAATTAATAAACCATGGGAGAGTGCCAATTTCATTTATATATTTTGCTCATTAGTCAGTTTTTAGAGTATTACTCACAATTCTTCCATAGGGCAACTTGGCTTTCACTCGTAGTAGTTACGATAGCATACATCTACATCTACATAATACCCCGCGAGCCACGGCATGGGCGTGTGGCAGGGGGTGTTAGGTCACCAGTGTAAAGGTGTAAGTTTTTTGGAGATGAAATGGTGACGTGTATTTAGTGAAGCTCAATATTTACTGTGGTCGCTTACTGTTCGCAGAAAGAACGGGTTTCTGTACCTATCTGTTCGTCAGTGTATCTCTCTTATTTTTTGGCATCTGACAGACCTAGAGATGTAGTGAGGAGTCATGATAATATTCTCTATGTCGCTCTGAAAAATAACCTGAACCTGAATAATCTAAAGCAACCTATGCCTAGTGTGTAGCCTCCGTGTCTGTAGGGGCTCCCACCTTAATCCCTCTAAAAGTTGTGACACATCATATGTACGCTCGTAGCAGTTTTTAACGAAGCGCGCTGACTTCCTCCGTATTTTATCAATTTTTTTGGTTAAATCTATGGCCAGGGTCCCAAATGCTCGATGATAAATTTGCTACCGTTGTTTGTTGAAAGTTGAAATTTTTTGATCTAAAGCCGCAACAACAATTTGCATTTCTGCTTCAGGCGTGTTCGATAGCACCTCGTCGTTTCTCCTTACATTGATATATACAGCAGATCTTTTTCGAAGGAAAAGAAATGGACCTTTCAGAATTTATAGTAAACGGAAAAGAGAAAGAGGATAGATTGTTCAAGTCTAGTCTTTACAAAGTTTAATGAAATATTCTACATACTACCCTTAAATCCGCCGCATGAGCGTGTGGCTGTGGGTGTTAGGACATCAGTCGCGTAAAATTGTAAAGAATTTGAATATCTACATCTACATCTACGTGATACCCTGCGAGCCACCACGAGGGTGTGTGGCAGGGGGTGAAGATCACCAAACATGCACTATTGACATGCAACTAGGATATTTAATGGAGACATACTAGATAATATGGTCACATGCAGCTAGATGGTTAGTATCTACATAATATGAAATGGATTATTGGTTGTCATTACATGCATCATGCACTACAGACTACTCTAACTATATTTCACCTACCTATCCCTTTGCTACGCTGCCTATTGTTCTCTCTTATAGTGCGAGGGAAAAATGACATTTTAAATCTATCGGTACGACAATCTATCTCTCTAATCTTTTTAATATGATCAAACCTAGCATAATACGCAGGGGTTCTAAATATATATCTAACGTCATTTGTGAACAACTCTGTTTCGAATTTACTTAAAAGGTTTAACCTAAATTTTAACCAGCGTTCTGATAGTAATTCCCATCCTAGTTCTTCTATTAACCTCGTAACACTAATATAATTATCATAACGGCCTTTAACAAACCTAGCAGATCTCCTTTGCACGCGCTCTAATTCTTTTATCAAACCTTCCTCGTACGGATCCCATATACTAGCGGCATATTCTAAATGAGGCCTGACAAGTGTAAAATAGCTTCTTTCTCGTACTCTCTCATCGCATTTCCCTAGAACCCTTTTTACGAATCCTAATCTACAGTTTGCTACACTAGTTATTTCCCTGATGTGTTTCCCCCATGACATGTCTTCAATCTTGTCTTGTATTTTATCAATGTCTTGTGAAGGATCAATAGTTACAATGTATCATACGTTAGTCAAACTGGTCGAAATTTCATGATACGTATTAGAGGACACATCAGGAGTTTTATGAATACAGACTCCACCTCTCCATTTGTCAATCATCTGCTGGAAAACTATCTGTTAGCTATTTTTATTCTGAAATATTACATATCCTCTCGAAAGGTTTAAAGATGGATGCTTTTGTACAAATCGAAATTTTTAGACTTTCAGGTTCCTTTGTAATGAGCTACTTTATCCGCATCCCTCTCTTTCATTTCATGAAATATTTCTTTCCTGTTTAATAACCTGTTTCTCCTCACAAACCCCAAAAACATGTTCCCCTGACTTCCATACTAAAAGTTTGTAATTCTCCGCACCCGTACGTTACTATCACAATTAATGAACGCATATTAAAAACCGTTGAATTTGATGATGCAATAATACTGTGAAACGCTTGTACAAAGTAAAAACTAGTAAAGCACAAAAGGATTCTTTTTGTAATAGTTACAAAGATATGAACACAATACTAGGGCTTTTCTAACTTGTGAGTTATTATTGTCGCAATCGAACTGACGTACTTTCTGAACAGCGGAATCTATTCTTGAATGCTGCGGGTATCCCAATCTAAAAAATCTGCCCTGCGACGAAACTTTGTGATTCATTCCGCATTACGTGAGCGTTTCTGTCTATACCTATGCGCATATTTGACAGGGACACCTCCTTCTCCTCTTTTCCATGGATATGAGGAGAAGAGGGAAGTTTGGTCGAAGAGCAAGCAATGGAAACGCCGAGGATGTTTCTCCTTCTTCCCCGCCCCACTCACCACGCACTCCAAACTGTTCTCTCTACCTTCCTCCCGCCTCGGCGTTCCTTGCTTGCCGCCCCCACAACAGGTCCCCGGGGGCTCGAACCCTTATTTGAAAAAAAGTGGATCCAGGCAGGAATGTCTCTGGGGAGTTCGAAAGGGAAAATGGAGCAAGGGATTCATAAGATGGTGGTTATATTCAGAGACCCACTCCCTCCTCGGGTGTGGGGGAATAGGGGTGGCGGGGGGGTGTTCACGGAGTTTGCTCTGAGGCTGCGTATTGAAGAGTTTGGAGGTCTCTGTGTTGTGCGAATATTTGCGTTTCGGCTCTCCGGGAAACTCCGTTCCCTTCGTTCGAATGCTCGCGCGGGTGTAGAGGTGATGCGGTGCGGATGGGGGGGAGGGTGGGGGTTTATGTGCCGAGTTTGTGGCACATTTCGGCTCATCGGCGTCATTAGCAGTAAACATATCGGCCATGGGCATGAAGTTATACCGTATTCCCGTCGCATCTGGCTCGCCGTTTTCCATTCCGAGTACACATCGTTAGAGTACAACCGTGTGTTTTCCTCTGCAAATTCCGCGAGTAACGTAACCTTCTGAGTAATTCTAATTTTATTTCCGTTGAAATTCATTTTTAGTATCGCTGTGCACGCTGCAACTGATGGCTCTGCGCGCTACCGAACCGAAAAAACGTCAAATAATGGGAAGCAGGTGCATCGGCACCGGGTCTACATCTACATTCTGCTCTGCAATGCTCCTCAACGGAGTGTGGTAGAGTTAGTTCTCAACAATATAATTATATACTATGCAATATATGACAAGAATTAAGGAAACTATGGCTATTAATGAATTCCGAAAAACCTGGAGATTCCTTACAAGTGGGGTTAAATTTTAGCTACCTGCTCTTAACAAAGTGCTAATATTGCTATTGTAACTAATGGTAATAGTCATATTTATGTATTGAACACCTACATAAATGCTCATCAACATCTACATCTACAAAATACCGCGCAAGCCACCACTAGGGTAGGGGCCAGCGCTTCTTCTAGGATGTGTGGCACGGGGTGATTCCATACCAGGCATGCAGCACTCATCTCAAAAGAAATCAGAACCACGCACCTTCGCCCGGATGCCAGGTGCAGGAAAAAGGCATTCAGGATATCAGTGCTCGGTCAGACCAGAAACTAGGGGAGTGCTATGTAGACGAACATTCCACCATGGAGTACATTACTAAAGACGCAACTACTGGTTAGTATTCTTAATGAGGCTAATGAATAGTACTACAAGGTACTAAGACGTGCAAGAGCTATAATATGCTGTAAATTTCATGCGGAGTAAGTTGCTAATTACGATGTTAAGATATTAAGCACAAGTACGTAACCTACTTTATCGAATGAGATGTAAAGTACCCTAGAGCTGATATGTCGCATATATAATGGTTCCTCCTTTTACGTGGAAAAAATTAATATCTAAATCTATCGAATCTGTATTCTTTTTCCTTAATCTTATGCCTGTGATTGCTTCTGCTCTAATAGTTTGGATGTAGCATATTGTGTTGATTGTCTGGCAAAAAAATAGCCTATATTAAACTTTCGAAATAAACTATATTTTTTCCTTCAATCAGATAGAGGAGAATGCTCAAAGGTAACAGAATTACTTAGAAAGAATGCCAAGCACTCAGTAGGTTCTTCGTAGCAAATTAATAAACTTTGATGAAAGAGCTAACAAAAAATTTAACTACTCAACCTTTCGACACATCTAATGGTCTCACTCGACTCATCTAATGTGAAACAATAGCAGCAAACATAATGGTCCTGCATCATTGGCAAGAAAACTTCGTTCTGAACATGTATGTATGTACCACTGTCTACTTCCAACGGGAACAGTGCTGGTGAGAGGTTGCATCCTTGTTTTACTATTTCGTTAATTTTTATCTTCCATCCGACTTCCGTCTCTCATTTCCATTGTGGCGCATTGCATCGTTTATTGTTTTTAGATTATTCTTCTGTCGTTGTAATCAATTTCGAGGTGTTTCAGCAGTATGAACATCTTGTTCCACTCAACATAGTCCAAGGCTTTCTTCAGGTCCACGAATGCGACTTGCAATGGCATGTTCACCTGTATTGTTTTCTCTACCATTACTCTCAGGCATAGTATGACCTCCCTGGTATTCCTGATCTGCCTAAATCCAAACTAGTTTTCTGAGAGCTTGTCATCAATTTTACTTTCCATTCTTCCTCTTATTATTCGTGTCAGTATTTTGGATGCATGTGACACAAGACTCAAAGTTCGGTGCTCCTAACATATATCAGTCTTTGTCTTCTTCGGTATCTCAACCATTACGCTCCTTTGAAAGTCCCCTGAAAGTGTTTCGCTTTGTTATCTATTTTCAACTATCTCGTACAGGTTATCCTTGGCTTAACTTGCTAGCGCTTGTTTGTTTGCTCCGTTGATGTCATCTGCTCCAGGTACTTTTTGTATCGAGGTTTTTTACTGCTCTATCGAATTCAATTCTCAGTGTGAGTGGGCCCCGATCTTCATCGTCAAAACGGAATTTTAGGGAACACCGAGATGAACTTTAAGAATTTTCAGTAAACTCATGAATCACAAAGATTTTTTTTGCCTCATCTACTCCGTTAGTTATGGCTGTAAAAATTTTAATCAATTTTTTCGCCCCAAATGATGTCCAATTTTGCCAGTCAGAAAAATAATTATTCCATATATCAGATGATTCTTTTACTCTATTTTTAGGAGCTATATAAATAGAGGAAGAACGATAACTTGTTGCTCTTCAAATTTGATCCACTAATTTACTTCCTTTAAGGGGGCTTGATAATTTAATTCTGTAAATTTGGGCGGATTTGTCTAGAAATTTACGCTCGACAGTGAAGCATTGCTTACAAAGGGTTATATTTATTTTCGGCTCTTGTTGTTGGAGCTGGAAAACTCCCAGCCCTTTTCCTGTTAATAAATTGCCAAAACATCCTTTATTTCCCCATTGACCTGGTAAACATCTTGTTTTCGGCACTTCTGAGAGAGTTCTCCACATGTAAGAAAAACTGACAATACTCCTCGCGCCTAAATCACGTACGAGATCAGCTAAAATGCAGGTCACACACACATGCGGAACTTTGGAGTGTGTGAACAGTGGGTAGGAGGCAGCGGTATGAGGGGAAGGGTAGAAGTAAGGAGGAAGGGCGAGAGACCCACCCCTCGCAAAGTTTTCGCCATCCGCGCGAAGCGTCTCGAGTTTGCCCGAAAAGTTTCCCCTCAGGTCAGCCCCCCTGAAACTACCTTGGCTTTAAGTTTCCTAATGAACCAGTTGCTAGGACTAGGGGGCCACCGCTTCTTAACCCACCCTGCGCAGTCCACGGTTACCCCCATACCCTTCCCCTCCCCCCAATCCCTAAGAGTCGTAGCCCGTGGCTTCCTGCCTCACACCATCGTTCAGACTCGTGCCCACCGCGTTCATTCCAGCCCCACCCAAGCCTTCCCGTCTCACTCATACACACCCTCCTCCTGCAGCCTAATTCCTTCTCCCTCCTTTCTCTCCACACTCGAACGAAAACCTTTTCTGTTTCGCTTTACTTTGCTTGGGAGTGGGTGAACTCAATAGGGCCGCCTGCCAAACTTGCTCGTCTCCGAGCCTTTGGGTGTTTCGCAAACCCGGGACTAGGGAGGGTTTTACACCGTAAGGGTATACCTACCTATTCCCGAATGGGTGTAGAGAGGGTACCGCCTCCTAAAGTACTCCTAAACATCTTGTTTCCCCTCAAGTCCTCCAGCAATCTAGTGTCCCCGTCCGCATTAGTGTATCTCAAATTTTCGCCGTGCTAACAAGCATAATATATGTGACTTATTCTTTCCATTTTTCTTTTCGGAATTCGGCCAAGTAATAGTTTTTCCGACAACGTTTCTCCTCATATCCTGGAGGCGTCTTCAGGTCGAAGATACTACGCTTCTCTCTGGTCGGGTTTATACAGTAGAGTCAGTCGCTTCCATTTATCATTACCACTTTTATCATTTTTCTCTCTCCGGTTTGTGCTAGTACTCTCTTCCACTTAGTCGTGTGGAAGAGAGTACTCGCTCTAGTATGAAGAGTAGAATACGTGGAAGAAAGTACTAGTACAAGCCGGAGAGAGAACAATGAAAAATGGAAGAGCAAAAAGAATTTTGGCCCAGAAAATGGCAGCCGATCAGAAGCGACTGACTCTACTATATTAACCCGACCAGAGAGAAGCGATGCATCTTCTACTCGAAGAAGCCTCAAGTGTAGGCGGAGAAACGTCGGAAAAACAACGACGCGGCCGTATCCCTAAAAGTAAATGGAAAGAATACCTGCTCACCGTGGAAACCTGAAACACAAAATCTGTAATTTATTCTTTACCTTTTATACCTCTATACTTTATTGAAGGGTTTCGGAGTTTTTCCGAATGAATTAGGGTGTTTTAACTCCAGTTTTTGATTTGCATTTCCAGCTCTTGATGACCAAAGTTAGGGTGTTTCAACGCTATCTAATCTCAACTTTTCCTGCCCGAAACACAAATTGTGAGTTAACCCAGCAAGATCTTTCGTTACTCTGGAACTGGCATCCAGAGACGTTTGTAATACTTTCCATTACTGTCGTCGGTAGTATGGAAAAATACTTTTTCTTTCATTTTGAAATCGCTATTTGCGGTAAAAGATAATAGTTGAGAAGTTTCCGGAAATTTTAATTTGTTTCGTATTTTTATTGTCAGCCTTGCTCTTATGTCTCCTTCAAAGGAAAAAAGTTCTACCGGTTAGAGAATAGTCTATCAGAGTTAACCTACTTCTACGAGGCTTTGTTTGAGTTCAAATATTCATTCGACTTGCACAGTCTCAGAAATTCTGTGAGTAGATCAACCTTAAGTTTCGGAGAGTAAAGATTGGCTGAGGAGCATTTGCCTAATTGAGTGAACTAGTCCACGACCTCCCTCGGCATTTTATATGCTAGTCCTTGAAACTATCAGATAGGAGCAAGAGTCAGTGGTTACTAGAGAAATGGATTAATAATCACTAATAAATATCGTGTCACGTTTGTTATTTCCTTATAAATTCTGCAGTACAAAGGCCTACCAGTAAAATTGATTGAGCAGATTGTATTAGGTATGACTAGGTTGAAACAATGGGTACTCATTTTCACGAGAAAATACAAACGTGAAAGCTATCAGAGTGGAAATTAGAATGTTTGTCATCTCAATATTGATTAAAACTAAATACTCCAGCCTCAGAGGCGGTTAGTTTTAATTTTATTATTAATATTCCATACGACGTAAGTTATCCAATTTTTATCTTATCAGCGCATAAAATCTGAAGAAAATTATTTTTAAGAAAATTCTAATCTTCATGTGAATCACTAAATGAACCAATTTCATATTCATGTTTGTAGTATTGCTCAATAACAGTTAAGTAATTACTTAAATTCTCTAGTAATTCTGCCAATGAAATGAATTTACTGATAACATCATGGTTAACAGTCGCGAAATCCGACAAACTTTGATGGAATTGTTTTCCTCAGCGGTAATGCATTTAAATTAGTTACTCGATGTCAGAAAATAAATTTTCCGTAATTCCATATCCCTTTTGTATCTATTTTCATGATATATCATGCAACCGTTTTTGTCAGGTGTTTGTTCCTTTCCTTTTACGTATTCATTACAGAAAGTAATTTCTCTTAACTACGTTTAAGTACGTATTTGATGATTCAATATGCTACTTGTTTTACAATACAAAGAATATTCAACTCATTCTCTAGTATCAGTCTTCATAAATTTAGAACTATAGATGATATGATATATCATGCAACCGTTTTTGTCAGGCGTTTGTTCCTTTCCTTTTACATATAAATTACAGAAAGTAATTTTTCTTAACTACGTGTATGTTTTTCACGATTTAATATGCTACTTGTTTTACAATACAGAGAGCTTTCAACCCATTCTCCAGTGTCAGTCTTCATAAATTTAGAACTATAGAAGCATTACGTTTCCCTCTGATAACAAGAAAATATTATTTTTTATCCACATCGAAAATTAGAGCCAATTTATGAGACCTTACGGATTATTATTTTTCTTGATCAGCGTTCATAATTAAGTGGTTTTAGAGGAAATTGGAGAGTTCATGTCAGAGTTGGACTTGGAAATAGAAGCAAACTTGACTTCTTGAGTGTTAAAACTTATCCATTTTTGGAGAGTTGAGATATTTGGACAATATTTTTATTATCTCGGTTATTCCTCACTTTTACAAAAGAATACGTTTTAATACGCGAATAAGGGTTTTTTTCCTGATTTACTTTGTAAATGTTTAGAGCGAATTATCCTTTTTCTTCTCGTGGGGTTCTTAGTCATGGAGATAGTATGCATATTTTCTATGAATATATTAAAAGCGCCATACATTTCCTACGTATTCCTACCTTACGTATTCCTACGTCTCTCTTGCCATGTTTTTGCGTTAATTTTTAGTTTTTAATTTCCATTACAAATAATGATAATTAATTTAACTCTTAATAGATCGTTCTGAGTTAATAGGTCGATCGATTTTCTTCCAAATTGTGAATAAATGCGATGTATTAGAATTACTTTTCTCATAAGCTTTATAACTCGTAAAATTTACGGTAAAAAGTCAAATTTACAGTTCAAAGGCGCTTTTATATATGCTGTTCTCATTTATTGAGCTGAGAAATAAAATATTTCTCAAATCCTTATCTTGTGCTTGTCTTAAGTGTATACTGAAGCCTTCGGAAAATGTTAAATATTGATCTGTCGTGAAGATAGAACATGTATTGCCAATATAGCACAGATTTATTATTTTATTTGGTGTACAATTTAGAAGTGTCGCTCACCCGAACTATAAAAAAATGGAGGTTTCGTCATGGCAAAATTAATGAGAAAGTTTGCTCTTTATGGAGTCATTGTTTTACTTCACCCAGTAATATTAAATGCGTAGAAGTTTGTCATATGCACATCCAAGTATCTGGGTTTTTGGGATGAATTGCTTCCATTATACCTTCCACGTTCTTATTAACGAAGGTGTAAGCTAGAGAGAGGTATTAGTACATGTGTCTCGAAAATTCGGTGGCAAGCTCTGAATAGAAGCCTTCGGGAATGAAAACTGGTCGCCATTTCTTGAGTTACATTTTCAATAGAAACCCATTCAAGACTTGACTCTTTCTGCTGGCTTTTGCCCGTATTCACCAGATATAATTTTCTCGCGGTCCAGTGCAATTACGGCGACTTTCTAATTCAATCTGGAATGTGTTCGATTTTCTTGCTACAGGCCTTTATCGAATTCTGAGCAGACACGGCAAGGGTTGTCGAAGGCTTACAGTTGAATCCTTTCCTGGTTAAAATCCCCCTTCTCTTTTTGCCGGGCACATATTTTCATTCGTAACCGACCTCTTCATAATCCCGAAACTCCTTCTCTTCCCACCTCTCCCAAATCTTCCCTTTTCCATCGACCCGAAATCTCAGGCGAAGAAAAACGAGTTTCTGCTCTCTCGCCTCCGTGGTCCCCTCCTCTCATTGCTGTTTCACTCGCTCTACAGCCAAACGCTGCGAATTGTGTACATTTCTCCAAGCCATAGGAAAACATCGCGAAATTCCGTTATTTCATTTTTTACTCCGGAGCGTAAAAATCGCCTCAAAATAATGAGTTTTGCGGAGATTTTTTCTCACATCTATCCAATCCCCTGGACCATACAATCGTGGTAAGAAATTTTGATTGAATTCGCGTAAAAGGGCAGTTTCTATGTGTGGCAAGATTTTCATAGCGCCAAACTGTAAGGGATACAGTAAAATCTCAGTATTTAACCTTTGTTTGATGATATATTGAAAGTGTTACAATTTTACATAAATTTAGAGGATTTGGAAGGTAGTTAAAATGACTTTAATGATTAAAATGATTTTAAATGAATTTCGTTGAAATTGAACGTGTATTCAACTGCAAACCTTCTCCTTTTGATATTCCTAATGTTAACAAATTTAATAAACATTTGAGAGGGTCTAACTCTGCACAATAGCTGTCAATATATATAGCTAATATCCCTTGTAAGTGTACTTCATTGAATCCACTTGCAAGTGTGCTTGTGCAGCGTTGTCAATATTTCCATATCAGAAGAAAAAATGTCATGATTAATCTATATGATCAGTCTGTGGCTTTGTTTCGTTGTTGTGTTTAAAGTTACTAAGTCATAGTGTTTACCGTAGAACACATATGCCACGTTGCATGAACCTAATCAAATGAAGTAATTTTGAAACTATTATGGTTGGATCTTCTTGACTGAAGTTGAAGTGAGACACCAGTTTTCATTTTTTCAAATGTAATAATAAAGTTCTAGCAATGATTTTCAACAGAATTTATTAAAGGTAATTTTTCTCATAAAAGGAAGCCAACTTAGTCGCATCGCCGTTTATAAATTAACTATGGCATTTACTATTGAATACAATTATTATACAGCCATTAATGATATGACATTTATTATATTTTCTCTAAAGAAGCGCTCCGCGTCTTTTAAAATATTTTTTTACGTTTAGCCCATTCCATCCGCATGGGATGCGATTTCGTGTTTGTTTTGTGGACAAACTTTTTTTGTGTTGAGGTAAGGTAAATTTTCTCAAGCGAAAATATATGGCGGTTACTTACCTCTGCAAAAATAAAAAAAAAGGAACGAAACTTTCATTTTACGATCCTGCTCCATCCAACAATGGCTCTCTGAATATCCTGCGCGGCAGATCGAGTAACTTTTGGAGTTAAAGTCGCGTGAGGACCATCCTGGGTTACCATCCGCTCATTCTCCCTCTCCTCCCTCTCGCCCCTCAGTCGTCCCCGCCCCCCTTTGTGTCCTTTGTCCCTTACATCTATCTGCCTCTGCCTGTCTGTCCCTCTCCCGGACCGGATTCCACGGAAAGGGTTCTCAGGAAACCCTCGTCGCTGTAAGGGAGACGTGTTCCCTCGTTCTTCCTTCCTTTCCCTTTACATCAGTCGACCGCCTCCTCTTCTCTATGAGTGGCATCGCTACGCAACGTGATTTTCTTGGGGATCTGTGTGGTGCCTTAAGCATTTCGAGCGTCCACAACTTCTTTATTGCCATGAATAGAAATCTTGTTCGATTTGTCTTTAGTATTAAAATATCAGGAGGCCGTTCAATCCTAAGATTGGTTGACTGCAGCCCTCTACCCTTCCCTATCTAATGCTAGTTCCCTTATTTCCTGGTACCTCTTTCTATGTACTTTCTTCTTCATTTGGTGCATGAACTTATTCCTGGGTCTTCCTCTGGGGACTTTCCCTCTAATTTACCTTCAACTATGTTCCTCACAAATCCATTGTGTCTCAAAGTGTGTCCAATCCATCTGGTTCTTCTTTTCTGTATGTATGGTGTTCCATCTGGTCCTTTCCTCTTCTACTCTTCCATAAACTTCATTATTTCTTATTTTGTCGGTCTATTTTATCTTCAGCATCCTCCTTCAGCACCAGGTTTCAAAGGCTTCTAGTTTTTTTCTGGTCAGCTTTTCCTGTGGGCCATGCTTCCGATCCATAGAGTGCTACACTCCAGGAGGCCATATATACTCAATTTTTTTTGCACTGTCTCAGTCTCTCTTCGTCCCTCCCATGCTACACACCGGGGTAGACTTCGCCGTAGATTTAACCTTTTCCGTGGAATTCCGGTATCACTTGGGCATCCGTTGAAGAGAATTTCAAGTGTGGCCCTCGGATCGTCGGTAGGGACACCCACGGAGGGCCCTGGTGTGCTCCGTTACGCACTGGATGATACCGACGAATGTCACTCCAATCCTTAATGAATTTCCTAGTGACCCTTCTTTTAATGACCTAAATTAAGTTTTCCTCTCATATTCATAGTGGCATATGTCCTTAGTAGTCGGTCTTATGCCCAGCCGACCATAAACCATTTAGACCCGCTTTATTCCCGTATCATCTTCCCAAGCAAAACACTGCGCATGATACATATTGCTCGACACTTTTTCGTATAGTTAGGCAAATATTTTGCTTACCTATCATTGTTACATTACTCGAAAGTCCTGTAAATGTAAGCGATTTCATGTTGGCCTCAAGATCCTCAATATATCACTCAAATTAAGCAAATCAAGCAGTCTTCTTGCTACTTTAGCGATAGTAATGAAGCAAAAAATTGGAGAGACAATGATGCCACATTGAAATGAATCTACATTTTATAATTGGTAATTCTTACCTATCTCTGTTACAACTAACTTCTTAAACGCTAGACCTTTGCGCTTATGAAGTACAACGGGACAACATTATTTAAAGTGAGGAGTTATGAAAAAAATAGCGGTCGATATTTTTTGCCCGCCTGTTACTTCGCCTCGCTTCATCCCATTCCATCTTCACTCCTATCAACCCCCTTCCCATCTTTTCCATTCTCTCCTTCGGCGAGCGCTCTCACGCGCTAAAATGGAATTTCAGTTCCAAGCGGTTGACACGTCGTTGAAATTCTCCACCTTATACTTTCGGGAAACCGAATTTCTAGCAAATTTGAGGGAGCATCGTGGAGGGGACGGATAAGTTGTCGGGTTTGTAGAGCCCTGTGGGGTGGAGGGTAGGTTAAAAGGGGGTGGAGAGGTCCCTTGGTGCGTGGCACCCTACACCCGGGGAGGATGGAGAGAGAGTAGTGTAGTTCTAGGGGGAAGAATGGGAGTTTGGGAGCATCTCCATCGTAGTCTTAAGGACGTTGGAGAAGAGGCGGTGTAAGGGGGATTTAGGGGTGGCCTGGGTCCCTAGAAAAAGCGCTCGCGTTGGGGTCGCGACATGAGTTGGGTGGGTGCAAAGGATTCTCCGGGCGATGGGTGACACAAGGGGGAGTGTGGCGTGGGATAGGGAACGAAAAGGGTTGATCTGTGTGCGGTCTCGTGCGGAAAATGGAACGAAAGGCAAATATGGGCGCCGAGCGAGGAAAATGTCGAGTAAGGAAGGGAAGTGCGAGGTTTTTTGGTGGAATGGGTGAATTGGCGAAGACGTCAGGAAGTGTGCCCTTGCCCTCCGAGGGCTGACACGCACGTCTGAAAGCGCTGGGGCGTAATTTCTCTGGCCTAAGAGTTGCTCCGTCAGTTTCAATGTAGAACTTTTAGGTCGGCGAAGTTTTTCTCCTTTGTTTGGAGAATCCTTGGGCTACTAAACTCATGCCTTATGAACTATTTCTTAGGTTGTAAGTCGTCATATATTTCTCATTTTGGAAGAAAAAGAGGAACTATGGATTAAAAATGAAGGAAAATGAAGAGGATTTTAAGGACTTGGAGACTTCAAAGGTATTTCCTCCCCAGAAAGAAATTGCTTTTATGTTCAAATTTTTAGGATTTCCAAACAATGGAGTGAAATGAAATGTATAGTCTTTCCACATACTTCTAATACATTGCTGTTTGTCTAAATGAAGCAGCTAGACTTCCGGGTCATCTTCCCTGTCGTATCATTTTAATGACTATAAAGTTTTGCTCGCGTTGCAGAAGACAATCTTCAAGTTTGAAGTCTTGCAGACCTGGAGATGCCGGCTGCAACGGCGTAGAAACTGTAGTCAGAAATATGATGCGACGCGGAAAACTACCCGGGCATTTAACTCTGCTTAGGCCACAACTTGCTGATGCGGCTTGACTTCATGTGTGGCCTAAGCAGAGTGTAATAGCATCTCTCATTCACTTTTTCATCCCAGGGTTACTTCACGGTTAATTTATCCTAGTTCCCCTTATGCAATGCCGCCAAGTCTTAAAGTATATGGAGAAAAATGCCTGTAACCAAGAGGAAGTGTAATTAAGAGCTGTAGCTCATGTTTGGATGACTACTGGTGCTGATATTTATGGTGACCATTTTGATGAATAATTACTACAGCAATTAAAAATGTATAGGGTATATTTGCTATGCTTCAAATCATGATTTTGTGAATATTCTCGGAGCGTTGATAAAATACGCTTTCGGGCTAAAGTTAGAGAGAGAGGAAGATTGGAAATTTATTAGTGCTTTGGTACTACAGATGATGTTGTATTCCGTTCCATGTGATAGTACCCTCTAGTACCTCGGTGAAACTATCTCCCACGGAGAAAAATGCATACTTTTGTAATGCCTCGTTAATATTTAACTAATATTTAACCAGTTTTCACCAGCACTTTAATGTCACCTTCCTCACGCTGACAGACTATTTTTTTTTCTCTGTAAAAATGACATAAAAGTTGCTTATTAACGTAAAATTTTTAAATTCCATGCCGCTATGCATTCCATATTATAATTTAGGAGTGCACATGAATGCTAAGTGATACAAAGTAAGAATTTCCGGAATTACTTGTTAATTACCCGGAGTAACTGCGTCAGATAGCTTTGAAATACTTGCTTCCTCTAATTTTCGTTATTCCTTGTGGTATTACTTGTAAAACTGCATTATAGAAAGAAGATACGTATTCCCCAAAAAATCGTCGCATTGTGGTCATTTCCCTAAATTTATCTCTCTTATCGAGATCTTAAGACTGACAGCCGTACAGATCCCATCATAAATCCAAAGAGACGCGCTTCAAGCACAAATGAATATTGAAAAGAAGACTCACTTCATGAGTTGACTATAGATCTCGGAAATATGTCCTTTGAGACGCCAATAAATGTAATCTTGCATTTAATCCCAGCCGGATCATTTTCCATTAGTCATTTCCACCTTATCCCACCTCCAATAAGGATCTCGTTTCTTCTCAGTGGGTTATTTTCCTTCTACCTAGAGGATATAAAAGGGTCTTTCTTCAGAGGACATCCCCTTTTCTTATCTCACCCCTAGCCTTTTTTGTCCAGCTCGTCCTGAGCTTCTTTGCCCTCTAACCCTCGGAATCAAATGTCGTTTCCCCCATACAAGATGACAACAGAGCCAGCCCATAGCTATTTCTGTGGATTTACCTCCTTTCTTAATCTGTAATATGCGGATCACGCTTTCTTTGTGGAATATAAATCTTGACTTCCTGGATTTCGTCAACCATTCATATTTACTAAATCAATATTTTTCTCCACTTTTTTAGGTTCGATTGAATAGGATCACTATTTATTAACCCAGAGTCCTCGCCCAAAGCTTTTTACAAATCCATTTTTCAACCCTCTATCCCCTTCCTTCGATAAAGCCACTGCATTATGATACTCCTCATACAGCCATCTCCTCCAAAAGCACCAATAATCCTCGAATAACTGTATTACTTTGTATGCCAAGCCCAAAAACTGCTCACATTCCCGCACCTCTCCACTCTTCTATAATTCCACTAAATTCACTAAATTTTTTGATCGGCTATTCTTTAGGAACTTGCATTGCAAAACTGTACAGTGCACCTTACTGCATGTTTCTGCTATCTTCTTCTACAGATGCTCCTAACCATATCTTCCATCATTTGATCTCTTTATCACACCCCATATCATTTTAGACGGTGACAATTTTGTTGACATTAATCTCTTTACATGCTAAGTATTCAGCTTTATTAATTACATAACCTTTCTACTGACGTCATCAACCGTCATTGCCTTCATTTCAGTATCTCATCACTTTTGCTATCGTATATTTTCATCATAAGTCAGTTAATAGTAACTAATGGAATCAAATTATGGAAAAATGATGTTTAAACCAGGTAATTATAGTATTAAGTGCATTAAAGTACTAGAGTCCCTTCTTGCTAGCCAATCATGGTGATGCTGTCAAGTAGCTGTTTGTAAGTGAACTGGTAGAACTATCATTTTGCTTGTGAAATGTTAATGCATGAAGAATAAAATATTAAAAATTAATTTCAGAGGCGAGTAGTAGTGATTTTATTTCTTATATGAAGCTGCCTTTAGTGCAATTCTTCCCGCTTTTAATGATCATTGTCTCTTAAATAAGCCATCTTAGAAAATACCATTAAAGTTAGAAATAGCTACCTAATCATAATTATTTATGAAGGTAAAATAATCACCGAAGCTAATCGAACTCAAAAACATCAATCTTAATCGTTTTATATGGTAGCCTTATTTAGCTTTGCCTTATTTCATCGTTTTTAATGAATGCGATGAATATTAAAGGCAATTTAATACTATGGACTGTAGCGCGGTCACATGTCACTTGAAGAAAAAGAGTTGAGGGCTAACGGGCTAAGCTAATGGAAGCATGTTAGATGAATTTGTGTAAAAGTTTGTAAACCTCAACGCTAAAACTTGGATTCATAAATATTTTCCATCCTTTATTGTAATTGGTCGTGAAATCTTATGAACACTTTCGACCATGTTGCATTCAAATAATGAATCTCACGGAATGTAATATATACTGGGTGGATTTTTTGTGTTACCTTTTTATGGCTTTTATTCAAACTTTCAAGTTTTAATGTGTCAATATCTGCAGTAAGATTTCATGAGAACAATAATTTAAAGTTTGTGTTTCAGAATTTTTTCTACAGACGTGAATTGTGTAATGAATTATACACACAAATAATTCACGCCACAACGATGGCTGCTCCTTTAGTGGCCACAACGACTTGTACACGTACCCGCTTGAGAGTGAATTTGGATTACCTTGTTTTGTGATAAAAAACCGTGTTGTTATAGTACACCGTATTTATGGTATGATAAGTTTTTGTAAAGACCTGGTCTCTTCACTTCTCACCCCCACGACGATATATTATTACTTCCATCCCGCCGAACCTATCTTTTCAAATACAGACTTTTTAAATTTTCCTCATGGCCTTATTCACATTTACACTGCCTTTTGCAAGAAATTTATATCTCCTTTCTCCGTTTCTTTCCCTCCATTAAATCCTGCCTCTTACCCCAAATGTCTTTCCTAAATTTCTCCCTTTTTCCTTTTCCATTGCTGCTCCATTGACTTTTTCCTACCATGACTGATGCAGGAGTAATTGATTGCCATGTTATGATCTCTTTTTAGTTGAATATAAGATCTATTTGGTAATTTTAAACACACGTCTTTACAAATGATTAAATTCATTTATAGCTGGGGATCGGGTTGGTGTGGTGACTAGAGTACTGGTTAACCATACGGACGGCCAGGGTTCAAATCCGTGAAGAGGAGGATGTTTTTCAGAGGAAACCCAATCCTTAATTTAGTGTCTTGTGGAGGGCACTTCAAGTACAGTACTCCGTCTGTCGGATGAGACATTAAGCCGTGATCTCCTTGGGGCCCTTTTGTATAGAGCAAATGCCGACGTCAGGTTTCTCTCCATCCTTCCTCCCTTAACTGTACCCTATGGCGCAAATAACCTTAGCTGTCGGCCAGCTCCCCAAATATCCAATCCAATCATTTATAGTTACCGACTAAACAGAGGACGGTTAGCGGTTGACGTCAACTATAAACGCCAATCGAGAATGAATGTTAGTCCACGACTTTGGTTTACAATTTGTCGTCGACTGAAATGTACGTCGGTATTTTCCGGTTTTACTTTTTACTTTACTGCTACTGGCAACCGCTGCATCCGATGTTTATAAGCGCCTAGCCCCAGATTTCGTTAATTTGTTCAATACCTACGAAAAAGCGGGATCACAAACGAGCAATAGTATTATCAGCAATTTATTTCTGTTGTGCCATATTATGCTTGTAAGTGGTATACAAATAGGACTGTCTAAAGCATGGAGTAAATGGAGGTACTCCGTGGCCAGAAGGCTCACGATTAGAAAAATTTCAGCGTGGCAGATAAATGAGAGATGATAACTGTTGTACATATTGCGCATGCCCAAACATTAACCGTAGACGTGAAAGATGAGCCTTAACTCTTAAATACTATCATGCTTTTTGGCCACGTAAACACTTTCGAATCGCTCGTAAACAAGAACCGTCACCCGCACTGTCTCAAGTTCAACTGGCTCGCTCCTCCCTCCCCAAGGATTACATTGTAGCCAAGGTTGCTGCGAGCGGCAGTTTTACCACTGTAGCAAAAAATTTACGTCGGGACAAAAAAGACCCGACGATAGCAGTTGAGGGATAAACTGTTGCCCTAGGGTGATTGTTTTCGTAAATTGAATCATGAAACCCATATTTAAGTAACAAGCTTCGGCAATGTTTATGACTTGGTGTTGGAAAAACCGGAGGATTGTCGGAAAAAGTATATAAAATTGGCACTGATCGGCTGATTTATTTATCGACAATGAATGGTTGATTTAAAAATAGTTTCCTCAAAACAGCCCTGCCCTTTATTTTAATCAGATCATCAGCTCGCTCAAATGTGCAATGTCTTTCATCCTTACCCCTGTGTTTAATTGCAACTATTGGTGCGGACTTCAGTCACGTCTTCTTCTCAAAGAGATTCTAGCAGGGGAATGATCGAAGAATTTGACACAGAAATGCCAGTCAAAATTCGCATTTATACAAGAATATACAGAGTTAGAAAAATTTAAATTCACTGACTATTGGAACAAGCATTTACTGTGCTGTTCTGAAAAATTGCATGAATCATTCATGAAAAAAATCACGAAATGAATGGTCTTTAAACACAGACTTTACTCAACTTAAATAGAATGATTTACGTCTTAACGCGATCATAAACGCTCACATAAGAACCAAAGTATTCATCTCGAAGTTCAAGTTCACGCCAAACATACCGACTTTAACTGGGGTACATTTCTCGAGTAGCCATTTAAAAATGTTCGTTATCTACATTTCAGAGCATTGATTTTCACGGGAAAGTGGCCATTTGTTTCTCATATGGTTCAAAATTCTTCGTTCATCTAGAAAGGCTATCCAGTCCTCCATATGTCACTTGCCCAGTAATCCTCTCCTCTCTCGTATCCTCTAGTAATCCGCGTTCTCTAACAGCTTGCTTCATAGACCTAATCTGTCTCCTTATGACCTTCACAAGCCAGAATCTCTCATGAATTCCTAAAATTTGAGTTTTACGTGACCACTTCTTTACTTTTGTGTATTTTTTGTCCATCTTCCTTTCCGTATCCTTCTTTACCAATCCTGTGTATCAAACCTTTTCTTAAGGAGCGCCTTCATAGCTTGAATTTAATGGAAAATATATTGATTTAAGTTTCTGGCGTTTTCATTTCCACTGAGGCGAGAAATTGGTAAAAATATGTGCCTAAGGTGGGCTCAACTGGTGAACATAAAAATTTTCTCATTTAATTTAATTTTTCCCTTCTGCCGAACTTAAGGTGACTTTTTCATTCAAGAAAGAATTCCCATTTATGTCTCGTTCCGGAAACAGACTTTTGTCATTTGCTTTTCAGTTTCCCTGTCCACGTGGAAAAGAACAGTAGATTTTTTCTCAGAATTTCCGGCGACTTTAGAGTTTTTTTATAATCAAATCTACTCTGTACAGTTATTTTTCTTGGAAGCAGAAATTTATTCGTAATTATACGTTTTTTTTCTTTTCTTATTCAGAATTATGTTTCTCAAATCTTCGTGTTACATAAGTAAGCAAGAGAGGTATATGAGTTGATGAACTTGGGTAGCCATAATTATGGATTCAGAGTATCTGGATTTAAATCTGCGGCTGGAAAAATAACTATTTTTCATTGAGAATTTTGCACATTCTGTGTATTGATCGATATAATTAACTAAAGATAATCACTGCTCAACTGTGGTTAAATTTTACCTTCAGGTAAACATCGAATTATGGTAGAATACGCAACATATGTGATCCATTTATAATAATAAAGTAATCCCGATCACGTAATTAGTCGCACAAATAAAGAAAGAGGAAAATACGCTCTTAGCGGGAATTCAGTTAAACCAGGGTAATTAATTTATTGTAGAACTCTTCTTGGTTTAAGATAAAATAAGTTAAAGATTCAAGTTCGTGAGGTTTATTTAGGAAAGCAAAAATCTCAGTGAACGAAGGTGTCCATCTGTTCATCCCTCTGCGTTACTTCATTGTGTGAGAACCTGAGTATGTTAGAATATGTATGAGCTGCTAATTTCCACAGTTAAAGTAAGAGGGCCAAATACTGCGGGAATTGAGAGCCTTTGAAGTGTTCACAGCAGATCTAGGATGGATTGGGCTTGGAGTGAGTGGGTGATCAAATTTTATGTTTGGTTTGATACTCAAATAATGGACGTAATTGAATGGAGTTAGCTGACAATTTGAACATGCACCGATGCTAATTTGAGGGAATGAAGGAAAGGCGAGTAATGAATCGGATGTATCTGAGAGTGGAGTGAACGGAACGAGAGGATGGGATGGGAACGTCATTGGTGAATTTTGTGGGACTTTAAGGAGGAGGAATATGTGAATTTTCAAAATTCGGAGAGCGTGGTTGAAGCAGTGAATGAATATAGTCGGGGAAAAGGAGGTTTGCTAGTTTAAGGAAGTATAGAGGAGATTATCAATTCGGAATCAGATTTACAATCAGCGGGAATGTAACTTTTTCACTTCGTATTTAAGATGGAGCTCTCTATGTTAAATGAAGTTCCTTCATTGACATAGATGGGAGGATATCAAACCTAAGCGATCGTCAGTTGCTGTGTTTTCCCACCGTGGATTTCTGGTAGAAAAGGACTATTCTAGGCTTGCTCATGTTTATGAACTCCTACTTGCGATATCGTGACGGCAAACGTTGGCTGTCTATAGGAAATGGAACGAGTGTCTTTGATCTTTCACTACCCTCTCATAAAAAAATGAGTTTGTCTGAATAGCTGAGATCTATCTTCATTTCAATCAACGGATATCTCGCATAACTATAACAGGCGCATTTTCCAAAGGCAACGACGCAATGAGCTGTTTTTTGCTTCCATATTTACGTTAAATCATTTACTGGCACGGGTTATTCCAGGTGAGGTGATTGAAGCAGATGATATCTCCGTCTCTTTTCACCTGGGACTATTTAATTTCTCTTCCGATTACCGCACCCTTTAGGATATCTGATTCCGCTCTCTAGCTTTTCTTCGATATTTCAGCCCGTCTCCCATCTCTCAGAGTCTCGCGCCTCCCACGCTTCTCCTCCTCCTCCCGCCCCCCTCCCCGCTTCGATAACCCCTGCAACACATCAAGAGGCAGAGGGGGTGCAAGGATAGAATCCATTCGCGGAAATTGGGACCCCGTTTTGAGGATCTTCGCGGAATATTTCAAACGGAGGCGGGGCGGAGGGAGATTCGAGGGTTGGGGGGAGCGAAGAAGTGAGCGGCGGAACCCAAAGGTGAGAGAAGATTTGATAACGCTGAGGATATATGGAGGAGGAGGCGGCGGAAGAGTTTGAAATACGAGAGGTTTTTCGAGAGGGAAGAGGAATTATTAGAGGATAGAACGAAAGAGATGAAGGGCTGCGCGATATTGCGATACACGAAAGTCGATGTTTCCACTTTTCGATCTGGGGTATAATCTCGAAATTCCGTGATAATTATCGCATGGGAATAGGTAAAACCTATTGAATGGTTTCATTTAATCAGTGTTCTCAGGCCGTCATGCACTCTTCGCACGCGATAGATACACATTTTTGAGTGCCGAGTGCTCAAATTCCACGTAATGCATCTATGAAATAATACCAAATTTTACTTTTTTCGCGTGCGATAATTATTAATTTATCGGGAATCAATACACTGGTCCATATATTTACCCAAAGTAAGCAAATTGTATTAAATTAACAACAATTTTTGGCGAGAAATTATGATTGGGTTTAAGCGTCGTTTACTGCAGTAACAGGGAATCTACGAGATTGAAAATATGTGACTTTTGTATGATTTGTGTCTGTGAAGAGGGGTGGAAAAATTGTGATAATTAGAAAGAAAAAAGCAAACGAGGAAGTACTCTGCATGGCGAGTGACGGTAGGGTATTTCTAGAGGATATTTAGAGAAATCAGATTTATAGCTATCCGGGACTAGCTACGGAGTTCCACTTTTACGGAGTCACCCGCAATGCACAATTATATATCTTAAGTTATCGTCATTAGTTACATGCAAATTCGTGGAAAAAAAAATCATAGTTAAAACTACATTAAATATGATTTAGGTATTGAACATCAGAACTCTGTGGAGATGACAAGTCTCAATATTCGTCTCTAAAAGTGCGATGACGTAGAAGATATGTAAGGACGATAAGATAGAAGAGATCCCTATGTATCGATAGAGTAAGTAGTTAATGCCAATGACATATTAAGAAGGCATTTCCATGATAAAATAAACGATATTGTTAATTATTGATTTATTTATGATAATATGAAGCACTATACTATCGTAAATGACTGCCTTTCCTGCAATTTCGCGTACTACTCGATGCAACAGATAACTTATGTCAAATCGATTTTTTTACCAACGCCCATACTTCGCGTTTTGCGAGGTCCGATACTGAAATTTAGATATCCGCAATATATTAAATTGGAAGGGTTCGAGCCGTCCTTTTATATCGTACACGGCTGGTAAAGTGGAGGAGATTAGGGCAAAAGGAAGTTGGAGGGCAAAGGTAAGACGGGCGAAGAAAATCAGGAAATGAAAAATCAAAACGAATTTGGATTTATTTCCTCCTCCTCGTCCCGAAATACCTTCCAGCAGCGTTTTCCAAAATTTTCCACGTAGTTACGCCTCCTTGATTCAAAGAATTTTGTATAGCACCCATTTTATTATTTTAGTTATCAATTACGGAATCTCTGGTCACAAAGGATGTTTATATTAACAAATCTTCAGTGCTTGTAGATGATTTAATAATTGGTGTAATACGTTGCATGAATAGCACTCAAGTTTTTTTCCATAAATACAAATCACTACTATTTTCCAATCACATAAATAATGAGGTTCTCAGTCACAGGCTCGGTTGCGGAGATGTACACTTAAGAGCGTGAAATCTGTCATGAAAAGACTTACTCATATGCCCCAATTATCGGTCAGGTGTACTGTCTTACATAACTTTCGCGACAGTTCGGAGATCTGGGTTTGAATCCCAGTCTTTCATTCCCAGTCAAATTTCTTTTTAATGAGAGATATCTCCTCTGTTGTCTATTAAAATATTTATGTTTTCACATTTTTAATAATGCTGTAAAGTTACTCCAGAATGCTACAAAGAGACACCGAGTTTGGAAAGTACTGATATTAGTGTGTATATCTTGACGCACCGTAATCGGGAGTTTGTTTCATTGGGATTGTAGTGGCGTGGGCAATCGCTTGCGCCGAGTAAATACGATCCTGGAGTGAATAGGTACGAGGGTAGGGGAGCATAAGGGGTTAAGTGTGCTTGGGGAGGGACGTGGGAAGTGGTGGAGGGAGTGGTCGCGTAATGGGAGCAAATGGAGGAGGAGATTATCTAAGCTGTTGTTCTTAATGAAGATAGAGTGCATGTATTGCGGGAGTTGTGGCGCGATCGCCAGGGGCAGTTTTGGTGGAATCGAGGATGACAAAAAGGCATTGAGAGCGCTTGCTTGCTCAGGAAAAATTGGTCCATTAAGACCGTGCATCGCTGTTGTGATTTCCGCAAATGTTAGTTCCTTTTCTTTTACCGCTTATAAAGCTTAGAAGCTGAGTGTTTACTGAGGTTGTAATTGTTTCGAAATAATTGGCGCGAAAATGTTTATATAACTATATTATTTTTTATATTTTTGTTAAATAAATTTAAAATTGACAAATTAAACAAAAGAAACATTTAAATTAAATTTTAAAAATTTTCAATAAACTAGAAATTTATATTGTTCTGAATAAAATCCCACAATCACATGCCTTTAATATTTAAGTAACTAACGTTACGAGTCCAACTTTTCCCTATCCGGCTGATTAGAAGGTGAGCTTTTTTAACTGTGAGATACTATATAACTGTAAGTTACTATATGTCTCCAATGATATGCAATGAAGCACAATCAGTCTCCAAATTATCATTGATGTCACATTTCCCGCAAATGCTTTACCAAAAAATTAAACGCTACCGTTTTATTGAAGAAATTTGGTCACCGCTAACTGATTTATGGTTTACTAATGAGATGGTCTACAATATACGACCTTGTAACATCCTCTCACGTAAACCAAATGTATTTTATAAATTGTCTACAAGTTTTTTGTACAAATAAATCTGGAAAACAGCGTTGAAAACTTTCTAGCAGTCCGCAGTTGTATATTGCTTGTGAGCTCGCAAGTTTTCATTTCCTTAATCATTGCTTATGAATTCTGATACGTTATTTATAATTGGATAAGACCTTCCAAGTAAATTTTGTTAATTCTTCCCCTAACAGAATCAAGTATATAATTGTAGGTCTTTCTTGTAATAAAAAATGTATTCGTTTAAAATACCAACCTTACGAAATACTACTGTAATTTAAACAACTGCCAAGTTTATGGATGTAAAATTCGGAAAGTCAACCAGTTCCGCGGAAGTGAACTTATAGGATGTATTGTACAGTCAAGGAGTAAATGGCTTTAATGCTCCCATTTCTCGTTACATTTTAAAACGTCCATGTTAGTGTATTAACGTTAGCACGACAAAATTGAGGTGCATCATTGAGAAGTGCGTATGATATGTCAGAACAATTATAATTTAAAGTATCGCGCAGTTTTCTTGTCAAAAAATTTCTCACAATGGGAAAATTGGCTGGTAATTCGGAACTCAAAAAAGAGGTGTGCTCTGTCTCACACACTATTAGGTTAAACGGATTTCTGACTAATGACCTTGTTCAGTTTAATGATAAATCTTTTGATATGCGTAAACGAAACTGTTTTAATATCTGATCATTTTGATACTCTAGAATATAACTGCCTCTTCTGGGTCAGATGTTTAAACGCTTACATGGCTGACCTGGTTTCGCAAGTCTTTACATACGGGTTGATACTGGTATTTCCTGACGGATAATAGCTCTTAAGTTTGGCCTCGCTGAACTACGAAACGGTTATATTTTCCTCGTGAAGGTTTGAAGTAAACATTCGCATTCTTGCTAAGAGCGTACATCGTTCTTACGTACATTTTCTACTTTGGCTGCGTAATCATCCGGCCGTGCAAGAGATAAACGTCGCTGCAGATTACCCCGAGATTAGTCCAGATACAGAGTCGTCGGAGCGAGTGAAGTCGAGGGTGGGAACGTTCAAGTGAATGTAACGCTTGGCGCTGGAATTATTTGGCGGCGCTGTGCTGACGGCATAGGAAAGGGAGTAGAAAAGTCACCCACTAGGGTGCAGCGTAATCGAATGCATTGTGGGCGGGAGGTGTGGGGCACGAGTCGTGAGCCAAGCACGTGGCGGCGAACACTTTGTGAAGGAAACAGTTTCAGGAAAAATTCAGACCCGCTGTATGGGTAATTAAAGGATGTGAGTGATGAGGAGTGACAGGTGGGTTAATATGCGAACAATGTGAAATAAAACGTTTAAAAGAAGCTCAATAGAAAGATTAGACATCTGAGAACAGTAAAGTGAAAAGTTTAAAAAATACTTTTTAACTGTAATTTATGGCATTTATAAAACAAGGAAAAGCGTGTGTGCACCTATTGGGAAAATTATAGCATATTTAAAAGAACTCATCAATATTACGATAGAAAAATAATTGCTTTTTATCCAATGAAGTGATGAGTGAACAGTAACTATGTCAAGTCAGAATGAGAGTGATTGATGAATATAAAATTATTTTTTGAATGCTTGAATGAGTTTTCCCGCTATGTGAAAGTAACCTGAATTATTTTATGGCTATTTCCATGGTACATAATATATTATGGTACATAATACTAAATTTTATTCATTTATTTATACCTATGATGATACAATTTATATCCTATGACTCTTTCAAAATTAATTCGAAGGAGAGAAAGACAGTGGTGGAATAAAAATCCTGGAACTTTGATTGGTCGGATTTATAAAAATAGGAGCGAGTAAACCATGTATTTAATTTTAATTTCATTTCGTGAAATCCTCTAGTTTTCCAAAATAACTAATATTTTTTAGCATTTTATTTAATATCTTGAACTAAGGGACTATAATCCTTAGATTTTCCATCATCGAGATGCAGAACAATTGACTTCTAAACACTGGTTTCACCATTCAAGCATTTAGGGATATTTACTGTCGTTGTGTGTAAATAATGAGTGAAATAAGTTGAGAGTGGAAGATGGAAAATGGCCACAAAATGAATGGCTGGAGGCGATGAGAGTGCGAGATAATCTTAGATTCCCGTTGGGTAAACAGAGCAATTTGAGCTCCTAAGTCGTATATTCAAAGCTTCTCCCTACTCTTAGCCACGCCCCCTACTCCCAACCCCTTAATATGCTCCCCTTAATATCTTCACCCGGCGGCGCAGTGATACGTATCCTGGCGTGATATGCCCGAACTATTAAGGACTTTCGGCTGCGAAGGAAAATTTCCAGTCCGTCGGCTCCTTACATTTGGTGCTTGGAATCGTTTTGAATCGCCGAATGTAAGACGAATATAAATGTACCCTTGCCAAGTTGAGCAAACCAGTTCTCGCGTGACACGACAGGAAGTGGGCCTTAATAATTTCTTTTCCTACTTTTTTTACTCGGGGGAGTTTTAAAATGCTCGTTGTCATTCACAGTTGTGCTCGTTGCTCGTTGTCAGCCAAAAACTTGGTTATTACTTATAAAAAACATCAAGGTTTTGTTTTGGAATTTGCATGAAATACTTATTGAATTAATGTTATAAATGAAGTGATATTGTAATACCATTGTTATAGTAAGTGTACCCGATCATATGTTTATGTGTCTCTTTTTTGAAACAATTGTATAATTTTGTATATCTCCGAGTCTTTTTTTCCTATTTTTGTATTAGTTTCTTCACTGTATTGTCAAACGTCTTATCAAAAATTTTAATCATTTTTGTTTGTTGCTATCGCTTTTTGCATGGTTCATTTGTCAGTAGCCCCAAGACAGGATTATCCTTAGGGGTTATCTTTTGTAATACCACTCTGTAATTCCTGGAAAGGAATTAAATTATTGTTGCATTATTATATAAAAAAGTAATTTTTTTGCTCAAAGGTAGATATATAAATTCAATTGTAATTATTATATTTATGAATGATTAATGACCAGAAAAAGAAGTATAAATATTTCTTTGTAAGTTGTAATTTTTTTGTAACCTATCCAAAGGGAAATTACAGCATATAAAATATTTTGTAAAATAAATTTATTTATGTTTTATTCATCAGCAGTGATAATTTAAACTGTTTGTATCCTGCGACTATAAGCTCCATTTGCCTAATTTGCCGTACTATTCATGAGTTGCCACAAATTTATTTATTTCATTCCATTGCTAGTATTTTCCGGTAAATTCCAGCGATTCATTTTACTCCCATATTTATTTCCAATAACATATTACAGTTATCGATCGTTTAATTACCTCTATTATCGGAGGTGCAGATTTTTATGTTGTGGCTGCACCGGCTGCCTTCTTACATGTCCGTTAGAATTTGGATTTCCGCGCATAAAATGAGAACTATGAACACCAATATATTATATCCATGCAAAGTCTTCCATATAACCCAAATTTTTTATTATCTGGGGTGGCCTGAATTTACATGATCTCGAAAAATTGAAATTTTACAGTTCATCCGAGCATGTTTTTAAGAGTTAATCTTCTGTTTGAAGTTTCGATTGAGTATTCTTTTCATCTCAAACTCACCTTGGGGATTCTTCTTTGGTGATTCAATTTTCAACTGATATTCATCCGCCTATATTTCCTCTGCTACCAATATTCTCAGTCCTGCTGCTTTTATTGCCTTGGCTCAATTTCCTAAACAATAGCATCCTCAATGCGCATGCTTCAATATATTGCCTCCTTACCTCCAAAATTTTGTTTCTGTAGTTGAGATGCGTTAAGGGAAAGAGTCTCGAAGATTTTGATGATATTGAAAGATGAGTATAATCACGCAGTAACCCTTTAACGGATCATTTCTTTTCCTCTTGTGTCTCCCGCCTTTGCGATGGGAGCTCTTGTGCCTTCTTTATTCGGGAACCCTTGAAGGTAAATGAAGCTGAAATAATAGTTTGGATTTCTTGGCTCAGGGGAGGAAATTTTCCTCAGAAAGGTAAATCAAGAGGGCGGAAATTTTCTGTGCGTGCGTTGGGCATTATATAATGGAACGTCGTACAATGAAAGATATTTTCTTTTCAAATTCATTCTTTTGTTTTGCTGGTCGAGACTTTGCTTAAGAAAAGCTTTTTCAATATAAAAGCCTTCATCTAGATTCAAAGAGAAATCGCTGCTTGAAAAAAGTGTATTTGACCGAACCTCAATTGGAGTGACTATTCTTTAGCAAAAATTAATATCACCATTGAAATATTGAAAAATACATGTACTTTGAACTTATTTTTTTATCTAATCGTACTTTATATCGACTTTGTGTCCGGATAAATACGCAGTGCAGACAACTGCAGCTATTTGCTTGGTTCACTTCTGAGAATTCGGGAGCATCTGTTGTTAAGGACACAATAGGGAATGAACGATAACTCGGACGAGAGTGAAGAAGAGGAATTTGCAAAACTATGCCGCGATTAGCATCCTGGCTGAATATGAATGAATTTTCAGAGTTGCATCTCTGAATGACATGCATGAACATATAAGCATGAAATTTGGAACTATTCTCAAAAAATTAATTTTCTGTGAAAATTAGCATTTTTTGTCATTAAAGATTTTTCAATGGTTCCAAAATTTTGCAACTCGATGTATTGCAGTTAAAACTCGTAGTAAATGGCTATTAGACCCTCTGAGAATGCTAGGTCTGAGGATTTTTTTGCTGTATTTATGGCAATCTCTCTCTAATTATAAAAACTAATTGTGCCATGCAGTTTTGTGCGCACGTAGCAAATAATATATTTCTCTACTTTAACGGTGTTAATAGAGTAAAGCGTCTTATAATATTATCGTATTTTAACGGTGCAGTGTTTAAAAAATAGAAATCACAATTCGTTATGGAATCTATAATTTATTTAAAAAGCATTTTCACTATCTTTATTAGAGGAATAATTGCTTGGCATCTGTTTAAAGAGGCAACTTAAAAACTGTCTGAACTTGAAGCTTACCAAAGAATACAATGCAAGAACGAATTTCTTCTCCCATTTAATTATCTCCTAAATACTCATTTAATTTCTTCTCCTATTTAATTAATCTCCTAAATACTCATTTAATGACAACCAAGGGGGTATTTTTGATCGGTTTTCTCATTGGTGTGAAAATAGTAGATCTATCAACTCTCTTGGCCTTCCAGAGTTACAATTTAATTGTACTTAATGTGTAATGAGTTAAATGTAAGAGAGAGCTTAACGTCCCTAATATCGCTCAGAAATAAAGACATTATTATTATTACTATTACTTAATTGCTATCGGTATCGCGCTAATTGGTGCAAACTGATATATCCTTGTAGCATTACACATTGTTGCCCTCAGAACCCTCGCAGTGATTATCTGTGATTCATTTTTCTTACTTATGCTTGACCACGCATTGAAAGCAATGAACTGGGGGTACTTGAATAGAACTTTTAGAATGCCATCTGAGAATTACCGCACTGCCTTAATGCATCTGAGGTGTACACAGATGCATTAAGGCAGTGCGATCGAGATAGTTTCCTAATCATGATAGAGACCCTATTCGAATCATACGTTTTAATTTCACCTGCAGTGAAACACACAAATTAAATATTGCATAATTAATAATGCAATAATATAGTTTTACATGACGGCAATGGTAAGTAATCAAATGAATAATCTAAATAAGTCTTTAACTTGACTCATATTTTTTTCATGCAGTACGTTGGAAAGTCCTTTAAAACGGAAAGTTAATTTTTATTCCAAAGAGTTTACTGCGGTGACGATATGATTAATGTTCAAAAGTAGTTGAGTAAACAACCAAACTACACACTGTTGATTTTTTAACGAGATCTAAGTGCAGGGAATGCCTCATTTTTAATATAATGTCTCTCTCGAGTGCATACACGTACCATTCCCATGTAAAAGGGCTAGTATGTTTTGGCAAATATTTCGACAACCAATGAGTTAAGGGGTTGAATTTTTGGTGCCAATGGAAGGGTGATATATTTTTCTTTAAAATGAGAGTAAATTCATTGATTTCTAGTTAAAATGATATTTCGCTCAAACTACCTAAAAGCGATCACGGCAGGTAATTTAGTCTCAAAAGCAGAGCTACTGGACTTGTTTTTCGCCAGACTTATAAGAAGTCTGAGTCTGATATAAACGGCAAAAGTTTCTGATCCATGAAATCATCCTAAAGGATCCTCTCGAGACTGAACCTTTCCCATTACATCAACTTTCATCCTCATAATTAGAATGGGGTATCAAGAAACAATCTCATTAATTGCTTAATTGAATTAAGAGTGGAGTAAATAAAGTCTAGGATGAAACTTATTCTACATAGCCTGGGAAAACACTACTTGAAGTTAATTAAACGGCGAGAAAACTGCTGGGATGTGATGAGATAATTCAATCAACCCAAGGAGATTTAAAACTGAGAGTTTTAGGTGAAGAGTTGAGCTTAAACGAGAAAACTTGTTCAGGACATATTCGATCACACTTTAAATAGATTGAGTAGGTGACTATAAGACTGATTCACAATTTATTGTATTTTCATATAGCTAATGCTGTAAGACATAAAAGCTAATTAAAAATATATTTTAATAAAAGTAAGTGTTGTCAAATATCATATAGGAAATGCTATTTTTTAAACTAGTATGAATTCACGTAACGTTCTGTTACCCTCGAAATTTAATGTACGCGACTTTATAAGTAAAAATATAAATGGTTACTATGCTTTATCCATATATATAGCTGGAAAATGTATAGACTTATTTTCTAATTAATAAATTATGATTATGTTCATCCGATCCTTAGATTGAGTTTGATCGTTTTTACTACCAGGTACTCATAGATTTTGCTGTGATAGCTACCAGCAAAAGACGTAATTAAACGCATTGAGTTAAATGGATATCATTAAACTTATTAGCAAAGTTTTAAATCAGTAGCAATCAATTTTTAACTTTTCCAATATAGATGATATAGTATATATTGAGGTTAAGGTATTGTTTGCATTGAATTCCCCTAATTGTAACACATTTACTGATGAGATTTAACGTACGAATTAGGGAGCATAAAACTTCAATGATTAATCTTGATTGTAAGTCTATTTTTGCAAAACATTTAATTGATAATGATCATGTTTATAATTTTAATCTGAATGTGTTACATTTTGGGGGCAAAGGTGCCAAATTAGATTTTTTGGAAAACTTTGAATTAAGGGCATATCACAGGTTGTACCAGGAGAAGATGGTAAACGAATTTGTTCCTATTGACTCGCCTTTTTTGTCTGTAAGAGTTTCCCCTCCTCCTTCTACCGAATTATGTTTTCAAAATACTGACCTTGCTTTCTCCAAGAAAGCTTGCACATATTCACCTTACTTCCCTCCCCAACATCTTTTCCTAATCCCCCCCTACTCTGGCTCAGGGCATACATTTGTGAGACTGATGGCCTCGTCGTTTAGTAACCTCTTGAAAATTACGATATTGAAACCGGTTTAGGATAATAAACCGTGTGGAAAATTACAAGGTTATTTCATTCCAAACCATGAGTCTGCATGTGCGTTACGTGCTTAAGGTAGTTCTGGCCTCAAGGTAACTAATCCCAGATTTTCTGAAAACTTTAAAATAGCATCTTTGAAGTGTGTTTAATAAACTAATGTGAAAATATAATTGCGTCTCTTGGCTAGCATCACTGTAATTTATCCTTGAAAGGAGAGATTTTAACATAGGATTTTATGAAAATTTCTCAGACTACAGCAGAACAATTGTATTTGCACGGGAAAGCAGTTTCAAGCTTTCAATGAAAATTGCTTTTAAGATGCAAAAAGGTATGGAAATTGAATGAAAATAAAAAATAGCGTCTTCCCAAAGTTTTTAAAGGTTAAGATGGTTGAAAAAGATGGACGGATAGATGAGGAGATAACGAGACGTGCGAAAGCTGGAAGGAAAGTGGTAGGTAGCATGTGGAACATATAAAAAAATGAGTGCCCGTCAAAGGAAGCAAAAATCGCCGTGTACAAAAGAGTACTTCACCCTAGTTTTTTGTATGGCAGTGGCATATGGGTATGTCAAGATAGATATAAGAGTAGACTAAACACCGTGGGTATGAGTTATCTGAGGATTGTTTGCGGCAAAAGTAGAATGAATAGGGTCAGGAATGAGTGGGTAATAAATTAATATGGATTAGATGTTCCAGTAATGAAATATGAAAGGGGTGTGCTTCGTTGGTTTGGCCATGTTGAGAGAATGGATGAGAGTCGAATAACGAAACAGATATATAAGAGGTAGAGGTAGGCCGAGTAAGTTTTGGTTGAATGTGGTTGTGGGAATTCTTAGGAGGAGGAATATTTATTATCATCCACAGCTCTACAGCCCGGTGTGGGCCTTGGCTTCCTCTACAATGTGCCTCCATTCATTTCTTCTTTTTGCTTTCTCCCTCCATCTCGTGAATCCCATTGCCTTCAAGTCTTCTTCAACATCCTGTAGCCATCTCTTCCTTGGTCTACCTCTCATCCTGACCCCTTCCATCTTGCTAATTAGAATTAATTTTGGCATCTTTAGATTCCCATTCTTTCTACATGACCCAAATATGCCAGCCGTAGTGCTTTGGCGAATCTAACTATGTCTTTTTCTTCTAGAATATCATTTATCTCCATATTCATTCTAATCCTCCATCTCTCTCCTTTAATTGGGCCATAAATCCTCCTTATTATCGTTCTTTCAAATTTCCTAAGGATTTCTTCATCGTGTTTTGATAGAGTCTACGTCTCAGCCCTATAAGTTACTACTGGTCTTATTAGGGTTTTATAAATCTTCAGTTTTGTGTTCCTAGACAACAAAATTGATTTAAGGAGAGGTACATTCGCAAAATAGGCTTTGTTGCTTTCCATCACTCTGTGGTTGATTTCATCAGACAATTTATTTTCATTATTTAATATGACTCCCAGGTAAGTAAATTCCTTGACCCCCTTAAACTCATAACTTCCAATTCTAATGTTTTGCAGGTCTCGAGTGGCCTGTGAAGAATACATTTTCATATATTTGGTCTTCTCTTCATTGATTCTGACTCCGATTCTTTTACCAGTGTCTTCTAAAGTACTAAAGATTTCCTCAAGATCAGTCAGAGTACGTGTTATCAGTGCTATATCGTCTGCATATGCAAATCCTTGTTTGGATTCATGCAAGATACTTCCTCTTAATTTATATTCTTTCATAGTTTTATGTAAAGCTAAGTTGAATAAGACAGCTGAGAGAGCATCTCCTTGTCTCATGCCTGAGGTCATCTTGAATGCTCTACTTACACTACCCCCAATATTAACTTTATATTGTGATTCTTTGAATGTCAATGAAACCAATCTGATCAATTTCTCTGGGATGCCATAACTTCTCATAGCATTTAGCATATCTATCCTATTCACACTGTCAAAGGCTTGTTGAAAGTCAATGAACAGAATATGTAGATCGACATTGTATTCGTAGCACTTCTCCATTGTTTGCCTTGCTGTGAATATCTGGTCAATGGTACTTCATCCAGACCTAAAACCACACTGATATTCTTCCAGAGTATTTTCGGCATAGGTGCTCATTTGTTTTAGGAGAATACTAATGAAAATTTTAGATGCTACATTAAACAACGTAATGCCTCAGTCGTTTTTACAATCATATTTGTCACCTTTTTTAAATATTGGGCAAATCAAACCTGTCTTCCAATCTTCTGGTAATTCTTCCGACTTCCATATAGTACAAACTAGCTGATGTTATGCTCCAATTAAATCCCGACTTTCTTTCTTTCATCAACTCTGTTGTCACTCCATCTTCCCCTGGTGCTCTGCCATTCCTTTGTTTTCCAACACTTTCATATACCTCTTCTTCAGTTGGAACGGGCACTTCCTCGTCTATTATTCGAGTTTGTATTTGCTCCTCTATTCCTGGCGTTGCTTCCTTGTTATACAATTCATCAAAATATTCAGCCCATCTTTCAAATATCTCAATCTCCTCTCCAATTACTTGGCCATTTTTATTTCTACAGGAGTGCAATTTAGGTTTATACCCTTGATTCATATATTTTACTGCTTGGTAGAACTTTTTGCTTTCACTTGCATCATTGAGTTCCTCTGTGTGTTCTATCTGCGTTTTTAAATATTCCTTTTTCTTTTTCCTTAGTATTTTATCTGCTTCTTTCCTACTCTGTCTATACCTCTCTCTATTTAATCTGGTATCCCTTTGCAACATGTTACATCTATTCCTATTATTTTCCTCTATTGCATGTTTACAATCGTCATCAAACCACTCTGCATTTCTTTTTACTTTAGTATTATGTCCTTTGCAGTCGATAAAATAGATTGTTTTATTCTTATCCATTGCTTTTCCACCGAATTGTCCTCTGTCTGTTCTTCAGCACTCTCTCTCAACTTCCGACTTATTTCATCTTTGTACCTAGTACCTTGCACATGGTTTCTTAAGATTTCACTTTTTCATTTAAACCTTCTTGACTTATTGGTTTTCTCCAAGAGGGCTAGTCTTTCTCTAAAACTTACTTTCACTAGGTAGTGATCTGAGTCACAATTTGGCCTTCGTGCAGCTCTTACATCTAATACAGAAGACGAGTGTCACTAGTACATGATCTATTTCATTCACCATTCCTGTTCTTGGATTTTTCCATGAACCTTAAATATGTTTTTGTCTTCAAAACAAGTGCTTTTAATTATTATGTTGAATGACAGGGCAAACTGGCAGAGTAGCTTTCCATTTTCACTCGTCACATCATGTAGGGAGTGTCTTCCAGCCACAGAGTGCAGGAAGTCATCCTTACCAATATTTGCATTAAAGTCTCCAAGAACCACTAGTGTGTGATATTTTGCTGTTTTTGGCATTCTCTTTTCAACTTATAAAATATTTGCTTTTCATCTTCTGGACTGTCCTCAATCGAGGAAAGGGCCGATATAACGTCAACATTATGGAATTTTCCTTTTATCGTCATTTTATTCAGTCTGTCTCCTAATGGCTCAAACTTTATCAGACTCTTCCTCGTCATTGCATTAATCATGAAGCTAGTTCCATACAATCCGGTTCTATGACTGGGGCCACTGTATAACACGGTAAAGTCCTTTTTATCAATTCTCCCATTTCCTTCTCATCTCACTTCCTGAAGGGATATAATGTCCAATTTATATTTAGACATTTCATCTGCTCTTTCCATCATTTTCCCAGGTTTAAACATTGTTCTGACATTCCATGTAGCTAATTTCCATGTATTCGTAGTCCTTGTCTGTTTTCCAGGTCGATATCTTTTAGATCAATCTTTATCCATCCGAGGCACATTTGAAGGTTTCGTAGCGAGATAATTTTTACAGTGTAGGATTTCTAGTCCCACGCCTAACCCCCAACCTGGGGGACCAGGATTTGTACTCAAGGTTTACTCCCCTAGAGAGGTTTGCTTTTCTTGGCATAAGAGCCCCCTATGCCCTATGTGATGTGGCACACTTAGTCTGGCAGTTCAGTCAAGGCCTGTCCGGCAAGGGAGGCCCTACCAGTAGCTATGCTACCGCCGGCATAGCCCTTGACATCATTACCACACGCAATCTTCCCCGCCCGGCACTGAAGGTGCCTTCAAAAAGGCGGCGCCCCCTGGGGAGGGAGGAGGAAGATTAGGAGTCATAAAAACAGGAGGGCGTGTATGATGTAGCGTATGGGGGTAAACGAGGCAAGAGAGGTTTGCAAGGATAGGCCAGTATGGAGGAAATTGCTGAAGCAGAGTTAGGTGTACAAATATGTATTTATGAGTGAAACTTTGTGACTGTGCCTACCCCGGAAGAGAATGGCGTGATTGGTATGTATGTGTGTATGTATCAAAGGATTACTGTCGAAATTGAAGTCAAAATGCGGTAGTTGCATGCAAATGGCGCTGCAATCTGCACCTAAGGCTTGATTTATATGGTCATTAAAAACATGTACGTGGAACAGTATAATTACATTGTGCCTTAAGTTTAGTTTACAATATATCCCATAATATCACCGGAATTAGGATTATTTAAAGTGAATAAATAAATGTGTGTAAACCAAGTAGTTTTCTCAACTCACATAGCCGAGCCAGAACCACCATAAGGTAGTTTGAGCGAGATAGTGCCCCAGTCATAATGGAAACCATACTCGTTATACGTTTTACGAAAATAAACGTTTTAAATTCAGCAACTGTAGGAGACATGAATTAAATATTTAAGAAAAGAAAATATTAGTGGTGCAATGATATATTATTTATGACCAAAATTATAAGTAATTAAACATATGCCTATGCCTATGCCTAGAAGTCTTTAACTTGATTCATTTTTTTCACGTGGTACGTATGAAACTCCGTCAAAACGGAAGGTTTATTGTGATCCCTAAGAATTTACTGCGGTGACAATATGATTAATTTTTGAAAATTGTTGTGAAAACACACAACCTACACACTGTTGATTTTTGTACGATATCTAAGTGCAGGAAATGCTTATTTTAAATATAAGGTCTCTCTGGAGTGCATATACGTACTATTTACCTTATAAAAGGGCTGGTATTTTCTGGCGGCACGTTTAAAATTCCTTCACAATGGAAGGTTTATTTTTGCGATTCTAAAAAAAGAATACAGGGGTGAAAATTTGATTTATTTTAAAAAATGGACGAGAAATTATATAAAATACGTATTGTAAATTTTTCACTAGTTAAAAGTTCTCCATTTTTTATATAAAGTTTCTCTGGAGTGCATGCACTTACAATTTCCCATGTTTAAGTACTGACGTTTTTCGTTAAAAATCTCGGAAAGTTGTTCGGTTTGGATATTTATTTTTTAATTAGACCAAATTCATACATTTCTAGGTGAAATGATATTTCGCTTAAATTACCTTGAGAGCGTAAGTCAATTTTCTTGCTTGATATCATACTCTGCAGCTAAATTTGAATAGCTTACTCGGCAACTAAGCGTGAATTCCTTACCCTGCCCAATAGATAATTAGGCGCTAAAATGGAATCGCGTGTAGGAGAATTGAAAGGTCATGAATCATTAAGGAGTGCGCTGGATATCTCGTCATGCGTGCTGAAGTTTCAATCAATTTCCTCCTCAACATTTAATCAAGTTCGCCGCGTTGCATTGACACCGCCATGATTACCGAGAGCAACTAGACATACGGTGGGGCTAAAATTTTCCATTTGACGTTCCGTCACGCCACTGTGCGTGGACGGGCGGGCATCGATGGCGCCGTCGTCGGTGAATTCGTGCGGCGGCCACCCCACAAAATAAAATTAAAACCGCCGCTACTCGATCGAAAAATTCAGAAAATCCTCAAATCAATCAGCTAAAAATTTTAACGCAATCCCGCTCGGAGGAGGAACGAGGAGGAGGGCGCTCGCACATAAAATTGAAAGCAACCGTATGCCAGAGATGGGGGAAAAAATATTACCGAGCGGAAAAGACTTTTGTGGAAAAAATATTATGAAGTGAAATGAATGGAACCCTTATTTTTTGGGAATTTATTTTCGTGTTCCTGTTTTCGAAGCTTCGCCCGCGCGCTGGGGCGCACATACCATTGGAGGAGAACACATGCGAACACTTCAGTGACTCGTTGGTGGCGTTCTTTCCGTCACAGGCACAGAAACACATGCGAGTTCAAAATTCCATCACTCTGACCCACCCTCCTTCCTCTCATTTTTCTCTCTCTCTTCCTCTCTCTCTCTCTCTACCCCTTGGCTCAGAAACTAAACTTGACTTCTCCCAATGCCCGCGAAAGTGCCAGTGGGAGAAAATAATAAAACAAAAGAATAAAGAAACCGGAGATGGTTTAAAAAATAAAGAGAAGTAGTTCGTCTATGCGCTTGGCGTAGTCCTGATGCGAGTTTCTCCTCCGTTGTCCTCGTACTCTTTCTCTCTCTTTAACTTATTTCGCATCTACTGTATATACTTTTACTTCATCCACCACTCTCCCGTATCCTCCCAGAACCATTCCTATGAGATAGCCACGGCTCATATTACCCTTATTCACCAAAAAACCCTCCTCCGAGTGCACACGTAATTTCACTCCAATCCTCCCGGCCCCGCCTCCCATTTCCGGAAAAAAGAACCAGTCCACATGTCCTCCTCCTCTTAAGCTTTTATTTCTCCCCGGACTTCTTCTCTCCTTTTATATATATTTTTTATACCCCTCTGAGCACACACAGACACCAAGAGCGCCGGTCGAATGATATGTGAGAGAGGGGGGACGCATTGCTCGGACGTTGGAACAGTTGAAGGCGCGGTTTGAGGGGATGCGAGAGGGAGAGAGTGGGGGAGAACGGGGGAGGGGGCGCTCATAGTTTGGCTGGTGGGCTTTCCGAGGGAAAGAGGAAAGTGCGGAGGAACGAAATCTTTGGTGTGTGTGTATATGTGTGACGCGTCAACTGGAGACTGCACTCAATTTTTGTAATGGGTCGGCGCCTGAAGCCAAACCTTTAAAAAAAATAAAATAAAAAATATATAGCGGACCAGGATTGCTGGGATTAAAGAGGAGATGGCGGAATGGACTGGGTGAGGGACTACTTGGGGGTGTGGTTTGCATCGAAGGGAGGGAATGAGAGGGGGGGGAGACGGGGATGTAAGCTCGTGTGTGATGCGTGAAGCTGAGCGGGCAATGACGATGGCAGAGGTAGTGGGTGGAGTTGCTACTTTAAAGAAGGAATGGGTGGGAACATGATGGGTTGGGCATAAAGGCCATTTTTATTGGAAGACCGTAGATTTTAGCGTGAAGCGACTCGAGAGCATTCGCGGGAAAAATAAGTGCGGGCTGGAAGTCATCTGTTTGCATCGTAAGAATATTTTATTGTTTAAAAACTACCGCGGAAATCAGCCCTGTAGGAACTATTAGTGTTGTTGTTAACCCTCCAAAAAACCCGTACTCTGGGTAGTGAAAAACCCATGCCTGCTGGATCCAAATTCACGACCTTAGTATAGGAAGGCTTGGACTTTCCCCTCAAATGGCAATGATAAATACTTATGCGTATTATTTCTCGTGTGCTGCTTATCATCAGTAACGGTTGTGGAGTGAATTGCATATCTCTAGCTCATCGCAGTAATTTAACCACAGATAATAAAATATTTCTGCATTATTTGTGCATTTATTTTGTATTTTTAAGTCGTTCAATCCATTTTTTATTTTGCAGTGCCCTCGAAAACGTAACGAAATAATTGTTGACAGCAAAAATGATTCTGAGTCACTCAATTATTTTGCCGAAAATTTAAATTTGAACACAATACAAAACGTTTCCGTTCCCTAACATGGATTTCGGAGTACTGTGTGTAATTTGCATGTGAGACGCTGGAAACTCACGTTAAGTCTGAGATAACGTTAATTTTGTTTTTATAAGTCTGCCTTGTGGGAAAACTGATGGCAGATGCCCATGAAATCGAACGGATCCAAGAGGGAAAATGAGAGGGTGCTGTAGGTAATTGATGGGAGGGCCATTGAAGAGAAGGGAGAGTGGGTAGAGTTTGGAACCCAAAAAGTGCCCAACTTTAAGTGGTGGGTGAATTTTACGACTCTTAAAGTTTTCATATTTCTATTCACTCTCTACCATACTTCCGAAAGTGACTTTTTATAGTCAATTGTTCTTTCGATATGGTTTCTTGGAAGATACATTACCGTCTTTATGGAAACTTTATCTTAAATCACATTTCTACCGGTGGATGTCGTCATTCTCTTACACCAAGACACTTTTCATTTCAGGAAAATGTAGCACTCCAAGCTACTTTTATTCATGTATTTAATATTTCTTTTTTATCTTACGTTTTTTCTTTGACTAATATTTATCTAAATATCATTTTTATCAATATGTCTCAATTATAAACTAAAAAAAGACGCTTATAACTTTGCGAGCACTATCACTATTGAATTGTTGTTCATTAATTAGCATAGTGCTATACTCATGAAGGATATTTTCCAAAGATGTAACGTAGCTTTTTTGCCTTAGCATGTTTCCAAACTGATTATCATATCTTCAATCGAAACTTCTAATCGCCAGTTTTGAATTCATTTGGTACTGAAGTCGCAAATGTAGGTCATCTTTGGTGGTTTAGAGAGGCATTTTTCCTGTTTTCATGTATTTTGAAAGTAAAACAGTATCCGTGATTTTTGAAGTCTTGAGCCACTTCCATACGCTGATCCATGCTTCACATATAAAATTAAATTATAATCAATGACTATCATTTCGATGGTAAGAAGTATGGTAGTGGTTATCAGAAGTTCTTCAGTTGGTTAATATCTTTCTGTTTTCTCAGTCAATAGATCACAAAAGTATTGCATGGAACCTAATGTCTAGTGTCTTAACAAATATTTCTTATTATTGAGAATCTATTAGTTAATCGAAGATTAAAATGACATTTTCCTCAACTAACCCTTCCCCCTACCATTATATCCATAAGCCCTTGTTTTTCTGCCAATGCCCTTGCTTGCCGATCGCCTCCCTTGTAATTACTACGAGTAAAAGCTGTCATAGTCAATTATCAATTCAATGTAAATCTTTTGAGGATTATTTTAGGAGGGTTATAGTTTTACTTTCAATGTGTATTGCTACCATTAGGATACATTGGTTTTTAACTATATTCCGAACATTTACAGTTGTCTAAGCCAACTTTACTAATATCGTAATATTTATTATATGGTGTTTGATTTCATCTCGCATGGAGACGCCCGCACCGGTTTTTATGAAATACACTCCTGCAGTTAATGTTTTCATCCGCGTGGTTATAAGATATGTTTGATACCCTTTCACTTGTAAAAGCTATTGTTTGAAGTCGAAAAAGTGACATTTTTTACAAGCTACTATCCGTAGTGTTTGGGCTATTTGTTAATAAGCTCTTAGGTTATTTTTACTTACCACAAACTTGAGCATCATTGTATAGAGAAGGATGTTAAACTTTGATACAAGACTAAGTCTCAATTTTGCTCTTGGGTTATCCCATGTTCGCCTCGCTCGGCCGATATTGAGGAGATTAATGGGCGTGTTTATATTTGCGGAATCAGCGAGGCTAATTTATCGGAACGACTCCATTCGCAGGAAAGGATAATAGAGAGAGATAGGAAGGAGTATGGAGGTGAAAAGATGGTACAATCTCGGCGGAAAGCATTCGAACAAAAGCGAATTGACGCGACACTGTGGTTGTTTATGCAACCGTCTCATTTCTAAGGAGCGGATGGGAGTCAAAAAGGTACGGGTGGTGTGAGGGAGACTGACCTAGCATCCCGTGACTAATGAGGGGGGTAGAGGGGGGCGGAGGGGTCCGGAGAAAGAGAGGCACCCACAAAGAGAGTGAGCGGAGGCTGAGAGACCAAAGGATCGAGGAGGCGTGGGGGGGAGAGACCAAGGGCCGTAGTTGAGGGTACGCTGGTGAGGCGACCCTTAGTGCAGTGGGTGGCAGGGTCGAAGAGGGATTGCTGGGAGAGGAATGAAAAGGGTGAAAGGGAAGGGAACCTCGGAAGGGATAAACGCCAGGGAAATGGGGCTGAAAGTAAAGATAGGCTCGGGCCCCGAGTGAAGGGGGGAGTGTCCGCTAGGATGAGATGCCCCCACACTCTTTCCAGTCCCGGCTAACACTGCCATCTTACGCACAAGCGTAAATAACAGAGGCGTGCAAATTTAGGGTCCCGAATGATTTTTGATGCATTGATCCTTTTCCGACATGATTTTGTACGCTGAATCCGAATCTAGTCACAAAAATTGCCTATCACGTCAGGATTTTGAGATATTCTAACCTTATAAGGGTCAAAATTGGCAATTTTTGTCTTTTTAAACTTTCTTATATATCATAAATCGAAGATGATTGAGTAATTCTGCAAATGGATTCGAAACCTTCATTAAAAATGTGTAGTATACATTTATGAAACCTAGAAAAACATTATTACCTTAACCTGTATTAACTTGGCAACTATCAACATCTTAATTCATATTCAACTGTACTATAATTTTGAGTACACATTTTTAAAATATAAGATACCGGTTATGAAAAAATAGCTTTTTTATGCGTTCAAGTTATATATCACTAAATATTTTAACGCAGATTTCGAATCCGTTTGCATAATTACTCTATAATCTTTGGTTTCTGAGATATTTCAGCTCAAATTGACCTAAAAATTGCCATTTTGTCCCTGTTATGCTTGATTATCTCAAAATTCTGACGTGATAGCCAATGTTCGTGTGTAGATTTGGAATCAACGCACAAACTTTCGTCAGAAATGGCCCTTAACATCAAAAAAGTATACCCTTGTTGGTCTGTGTAATCAGCATTTATTCCCAGAATCAATGTGAGCATTGTTACTCTGTTCTGCCCTATCTATGTTTATAAATTATTGATCAGCGAGAACAATGACATTAATAATGTATTTTAAGGATTACGCAAGTCACCTTATACTTTACGACTGAAGATCTAACTGTATTATATTCAATACGACTCGCTTTGGTGTGTCTACATCCAAATCTTGTAATCCTGTAATCCACATCAAGGGTGTTCACCAGGAGGTGATCTCTCATCAACATGCATCATACTATAGGCATGCTACCAGTAAAACAGATACAATGATCTCACAATTTTTGTTCACTTTCCACAGAATTTTATCACCGACCAAGGTTTTGACATGTGTTATGTCATTTTTAAGGTGAAAAGGACATAGCTCATGTCAAAACCTTAGTCGGTGAATAAAATTCTGTGGAAAATGAACAAAAACATTTATTGTGAGATCATGGCATCTGTACCCCATTTCCACAAAATATCGGCAGATACGCTAAACTTAGTACTACAGGTGTTTTGAGTGTCTTGGCTAGGCGATGATTTAAAATAACGAAACAAGCTGAATTAAACATTCCTTCGTGGAAATATTTAGAATTCGTCTTACGTCATAGATGGCATTCTTTTTGGTGTAAGATTGGCAGATTAAAGGCCCCCCACCTGAATAATTAAGTAGAAGATGTTGCAACAGAGGAAAAATAAGTGCTTTGGATTTTTAAGAGAAGGTATATTGAATCAATTTACTATTACTGCATCCTGATATGTAAAATCATACCAATTCATGCATTAATCATCCATGTCAATGGAGTTTTTATAAGCAGTAACTCTACCCTTATCATCTCATCGCAAAATACATTATCTCTTCAAGTTTTCATTGTTTGACTCAATGCACGATATGTTACCTAGGTGACAAAACCACTCTTGCATTCAATAAATCAATAAAAGTATTCCCTATTTATTTATTAAGTGACTATGAATTTCCATAGCTGAGGAAGAAACAACAGTCAACTTCATTTGTCTCTAACCTAATCCACTCATCTTCCTTCCTCCATTGTAGGTGAGAAACGCACGTCTCATCATTGGTCGATCATTCCTAGGATTTGTTGACTGCAGCCCTCCACCCTTTCCTATCTAATACTAGTTCCGTTACCTCCTGGTATCTCTTCCTATGTACTTTCCTCTTTATTTGGTCCATAAACGCATTTCTAGGTCTTCCTCTGGGGACTTCTCCCTCTATTTTGCCTTCAATTATGTTCTTCACAAATCCATTCTGTCTCAGGGTGTGTTCAATCCATCATGTTCGTTTTTCTCTATCGTTTTCCATATGGCCCTTCCCACCTCTCCTCTTCTATAAACTTCATCATTTCTTATTTTTCCCGTCCATTTTACGCGCGTCTATTCTGTCGTAACTTGTTGTTTCTGGTTCTTAAGCGTAGCCCATCAAGTCCTATAAACGTCTCTTAAGAATAATGATGGCGTGATTCATCGCCTATGGAATCAGACCACGGAGCTGAGTAACATAGAGTACAATAAGGTGGGTAGAGCCAATCTAGTTCTACCATCCGTGTGCTATGCAAGGAGGAGGAGGAGGCTAGACAAGGAAGAAGCTTTGGTGGCGGCCGGGATGGGAAGGTGGAACAGCAGAGGGCAAGCCGGCGCGGCGTAAGGTTTGTTGGGCAAGGAAGAGAGTCGGAGGGAGAGGGACGGAAGGACTTGGCCGAAAGCCTTGGCCTAGCCTGATGAATGGATTTGAAAGAGCGGCGGGGGATGATGTGGGGTGGGGTGGACAAAGGTTGGATGTTGTGAGGAGCCAGAGGGAGGAGCGGCTGTGGAGAAGAATGGGACCATGAGGGAAGAGGGGAGGGATTTCAAGGGGGAGAGAGTCGGGAAATAAATGGAACCCTGGAGTGGAAGGTTATGTTGAAGGGAGTGAAAGGGGGGAGTGAGGAGGATATAAGGGTGGTGGGGTTTGTGATGTAAGGTGAGCGGAGACCACGGGAGGGGGGTCGGGGCAATGGTCGGGAGGAGAACGATGGGTGTTGGAGTAGCGCTTGGAGAAAGTACGTGTTCTCCTGGAATAAGTTCTCGTAGTTTATTCAAACTTATGCCTATAAAATGGCCTAGCTGCTCCAATTAGTAGGTATTAAGTTCTTTACGTTGCTTATGAATAAACTATTCTCTCAATTATCTCAAATATCATTACTTTTGTTATCGTCTGCTAGCTTATAAAGACCATCTCCCCATAATTTTACTGTACTACCTGGGAGAGCCTATATCAGCGTCCTAGAATAGGGATATGTTTTGAAATTAGCGTATGACACTTGTATGGGGTTTAGCAGGCTTTTAAGTTGAATAACCCTACCTTATGGCAAAGGCAAAACAATGCCTAAATTAATTACGACTGGCTGCGATGTTTATGCCATCGTTCTTGAATGTAACCCTAAAATCAGTTTAATAAATAAAATCCTAAGAATCTGTAGTTAGGTTTTATATGAGGAAGCAAACGAGGAAAAAAGTCCCGCCCTCTCAGCCGTTTTCATGAATATCAAGTTATGCCCGGTAGAAGCAGTCCTAGTTATTTATAGTCCTTATTTCACGGGAGGATTGGCTAACGTGGCATAAAGTTGCATTCAACTTCATTATTAGTGACAAATTAGCATTAACTATGTATTTAATGACTTTCTTAGGACTAGTCCTTACGGTAAGCCTTTCGAAGAAAATACGGAGATAAAAATAATAGTTTAATGCATGCTTTGGGTTATCTTACTTATGCTCTTTCATTTTGTTATTAATTCGTTCTCACCAGTATGCAAAGTTGTTTTCATTCGCCAACCGAGGTTCCATTCTCAAGGTCTGAAAACTACAAGCTGAAAACGGGATCGGTGAGTAGAAACAAGTGTGGACATTTCAACGAGTGAGTTGATATCAACAAGAAAATCCATAGTTTTCACAAAGCAACGCCTGATTCCGTTTCGTATGTTCTTTAGACCTAATCTGAGAAATTTATAAACACACTCGTGTGTGCATACCCTCCTAGGTTCACTCGAGCCAAAAGCGCGTCGCCAAGAATTGTGGGGACCCGAGCAGGGAGGGAAATTCGTGTTCGGGAGGAATGGGATGGCCAAGAGAATTTCGCTAGGGAGAAAGGCAGACGTTTGCCATCGCGATGAGAACGAGGAGACTATGGAATTGAAATGTTGTAGTCGAAAGGGTGGCGGGAGAGGGGCCTTCTGTAAAAGGAGTTTTGCATGCTCTTTGCAGCAGAGGGATGGGGAAAAGCGTGCGGTGGGATTTTTTTCTCGCGATGAATATGCATGGAAAGGTCCGGTGCGGAGCGTGATGCATTTCTTTCCGGGTAGGAATATGGAAGTAATGTCCGCAGCCCGTTGCATCCTGCGGAGTGGTATTCATATTTCTCGGAAACCATCGAGTGGGACTCGGGGAAATTTTTTTTTAATTCACGAGGACGACGAATCGCACAAATATAAAGCTTCCCCACTCATGGAAAGATTTTGGTTAAACATGAAACATCTCTGGTACAATTATTTGAAAAATTACATTCAGTTCCCGCTAGACTGAGCTCGTATCTACGATCCGCTAGTGCTGAATTCAATTTGCCCATGTGACAACTCTAGGCCTTCGTATTATGTTTAACTTTTATTGTTTTTAGGTATCATGTTTCTGAGATTTTAAAGAGATAGATTCTAATAATAATTACTGCATCATCGCGGCATTCGTATGATTTCTTTGAATAAGTGAGTCACCAAAACATTATTACATTTTCATTTTGAGGCGTCTGGCACAACCTAATTACCTCAAAGAGGGCAAAGATTTTACACACTATGCCAACTTGAGAATAACTCTTGGGTTCAAATAGTACTTTATGACAGATATTAACAATAGTGTAACATAAAGAAGTGTCGCCAATATATGTTGATTACTTTATTCTCCTTTTATATCATTTAAGGCACTAGTGAACGTAAATACTAAGATGAGATTCATCATGCCTTGAGTGAGTTTATTAATTTCATCTCGTATTCCTCAACGTTTATTGCGACTGTTGACCCACCTCCAGCCACTTACCTTTGCAGCAACTTGCTATTTGAATTCAGTCGTTGATTTATTGCATCAAATACTCAATAGTGCTTAAATTTCGTCGTTTAAGTATGTTCAGTGACGTCTTCAGTCGCCTAGCCACTAACGCGACTGATTGAGTGGCAGATCTTATGAAAATTATTATGTGATACTTAGCTTTTAAGAACTATGAACTTGGTTGGTGAGTTGAGAAAACGAATACGTTCCCTTCACAGTGTGAAGCCGGCTGATGATGTGAGAATGTAGGAACTGGTTGGTAACAAATACATATTGCGTGGAAGTTGCGTTGGATTTTTTCTTTACTCAAAATAATAGCAGAAAGAATTATAATAATTAATACATTAATATTGGTATAAGGGATCAATTTTTCTTTTCTAAATCACATTGGTATTGCGTAACATTTATGAATCAATGATATTCGGAATCTTTTCCCCAGAATAGTTTTAATAAATTTATCTACCTTCCGGTCAATCAAGACATGAGTTCTGTTGTCACTCTGTTGATTAAACAACAAGGCGTGAGCACAGACAATATTGGATACACAGCTCGCGTTTGGAAAATTCTGCATCAAGCGTGAACAACAGAAATCCTTTGTTTCCTTTACGTCCAAATCCCGAAAGCCTTTGGGAGAGGTTTTTCTGGAGTTACCCCCCAATACAGGACGTTAGGTCAATTGAGGTCATGAAAAAAACACAAGATGCTGCACTAAAACATTTGATAGTTTTCGTATTGTGATTAGTTTTGGGCAGGCACTAAAGAAATAAGGAGTGTAGGTCATATATCTTCGAAGTAAGAGCATAAGAAATTGCTATTCAGTTAAAATCTATGCATTCCCACTTTCTCGAATCAAATCGGTATGAATATTTTAGCTTTATGCGCACGTATATAGCATTTTACGTACATACCCAGCTTGGAATACGAGTTAAAAATCCATTTAAGTGCAATAATTATTTGGATTTTGAAGGCGAGTGGTTTATGTTACAGCCGTTTTCACTGTGAAGCCGCGTAATGTGTGTCCACAGTTGATGGGATTTTGGTTAATAAATTTTAAGCCTTTGTAATGTTCGTCACGTGTCGCCGTTAATTTTTCGTGTAGCCTCTATCAAGTGGAGTTTCTTTGGAAAATAGTGCACATGGACCTCGCGCTGACCTGATTAGTCCAGTGGATGGACTCTCGCCGAATTGTTTGTCCGGAGATTGTAGTCTCGGACAAAATCCCATCGTGGATGTGAAATGGTCATGAAAAGGCTCACACTGTGTAACACATTTTGTATCCTATGGCCTCCGCAGTACTTTTACGATTGCCATCGACTTACAAATGAAATTTGTTAGGATACGGGTTTAATGAATATTTTTCCTCGTGAGTGAAAAAAATATTCCTCAACCTTGAGCTTCACCACATACTATGCTCTTCGACTATATTGTTTTCTGAGAGCAATGATTTGAATAAATTTGCTTCCTTAACTAGCTGCTATGGTTCAATTTAGGCTACTTCTGTAGAAACTATAACGTTTTTAAATAATTATAGTTAAAAAAAATTGAAGATATTTATTATTGAATTTGTTCTCCGAGAGAACTGCAGTTGTTTGCCAAGGGCATTGTCAGTCTCATTTCTAATCACTAAACCTTACCGCATATGAAAATCATGGCTCAGGATCTAAGGCCTTTAAAAGATGTCGTTATAAATTTCGTTGATGTGTAGACCTCTACACATAGGATTTGGTTAAAAATACTTCTTCTGGTGCTGAAATGGTTCAAACGTTATTTGGAGTATAAATTGTTTCCTTTTCATGGGTAAATAAACTGATACTTTAGAGAGTGATACTCACGCTGTTGGGTTTAATTTAGCTTACAGTGGAGAATTTTCGCAGTAACTTGGTGGAAATCTCATCCCATTACTTCCCTATTATTTTATCTCCATAAAATATTTTATAAGTGTCAACTTTGGTTTAAATCGCATCACTGTCGATGTCAGTAACTGTCATCACTGTCGATGATTTCCTCTTGAGAATGACCTGGTATATTGTGATTACGATTGGTGTTTTCTTAACAAGTAATAAGTTTTTCTAACACCTATTTTATTTTTGTTCAATTGTGATCAATCCCAATGTTAGTGATAAATACGTATATGGATTCTGGCGAAAGTGTTTTGGAATTGTCTAAAATTATTGTACCAAAAGAGTCACTGCCCATCCAAAAATTTTCCGACCATTAAGTAGGGCATGAAATATACAAAAAGCATGCTGAATACCGTTTTGGTTTATAGTAATATGCGTACATCGATATCATGTTTATGCTTTTGATGGCTTGTGTGTTAAGGGAACCAGTAATGCTTATTGAAACCTAACTGATTGATTTTATTTACTGTTGTGCATCTCTTGATGAACGTGTCTCTTTCATTGGCTATATTGAAAGCGTTTTATTTCTGTTTAAAAATACCTGTTTTGTTAGTATAACAATAAAAAGGATTCATATGAACTATTTTAAAGACCCAATTTCCTCTCTCACATTCAATGGGAGCACATATTGTGTTATGACTGAAGAAGAATCCATTTTATCCATTTTCCACTCTTTCATTGCTCTGTACAATTTAATGTGTATATGAGAACTACACGAAAATAGCTGTTTCACATTCTCTGTAGCTTACTTCTGGAATTTTAGCTTGGTTTCTGGTATAGATTGAGGCTATTTCTTCCCCCTTTAACTCGCGTTTGGGACGAAGAAATTCGATTCAGTGGGTGAAATGACTCGTATTTTACTCGTTGCATTGAAGTTTCTCATCGTGCCATTTTCTATTTAAAATTAGTGAGCGCTCGCGCCATAAGCGGGACTAGCATTTTATGCCTTGCACAAGTTTTCCCTTACATCGTCAAATGCTTAGATGTTTGGCAACAAACTCGCTCATCATTCTCTCTGAATAAGAACTTCGGATAATTAGGTTAGTTTAATCGAATTATTGGATCGAATTTTCCCGCTTCGTTAATCATGGCTTGTGCCGATGTTCGAAAGCGGCTCCAGTGTGAAGCAAAGTCTAAAACGGGACGACAGGAAATGCGAGAACTTTTGGCGAATAAAGACACAGCGTTGCTGGCGACGCCGTTATTGGGAGCGCTGATCATTAATTAATGCAGATTGGCCTTTTCAGATCCAAGTCTTAGCGTTTTGTTTAGTCTTTCGATTCTTTCTGGTGCTGGAGTTTAATTAAATCTCGCCTCGCGAGGCTCAAAATTCGCTAATTAACTGAGACACTTATTGAATGGGACCTCGCTCATTTCCAATGGGAATTATCGAATGGTAAGCAAACACGGGGAGGATTTGCGGGGAGGATGATTGATTGCAGTGTTTATTAAAGTTGATGAAATTTAAGGCCTGAACTTCCTGTGGAACAAATGACCTTATTTTCCTCCGATTAGAAACTCGCGGGTGTAGGGGAGAACGCTCGCCGGCGACTTTTTTTTAGATTTGGGGTTTCTGCCTTCAAATTTTCCTCAAATTGCAAAACCATTTTGTACGTGCTGAAGTATTATGACGTTAATTAGTTCTGCATATTTTAAAATCTGCTATTGAATAGTAAAGGACTTGATAATTGTAGGTTCGTCCGAGTATCTTTGATCCCCTCCCTTAATTCATCCATTTAATCGACATTAGCAAAAGTAACCATTTGATAATTAGCTAATAATAAACTCTTAATTCCATATGAGTCAGTTAATGTGACGAGCAAAATGATTTTTACGGAATGCGTCTATTTATTTGTGCATCTGCGTTATTTTTCAATGCTTCATTATTGATGTTCTGGTATAATATGATATTATGATAGCATATTAAAACTATGTACCCTCTCCAAACACTTTGCAGAACTGCTAGAAAAGTCCTCTTGCATTGTGATGATCAGAGGTTAGCGTCAACAAAGGTTTCTGGAGAGGGCAAAATCTGCTTACAGTGATTAGAGTGTCAAAATTGAGTGTAAATTGTAGAAGTGTGTAAAATTAACTATAGTGATTGTTACCAACGGCTCTGCGTGAAAATGGATGTTATGGGATAGGAGTTAAAGACGAAAATAATTTTAGTCGATGATTTTCACTAGTATGTATGTTTTTTCATTATTTATATATCTTGTCATAACTTGTTGAAATATTTGTAGATTTTCAAATTCTCCTTTTTTTAGGGATGTAAAAGCCATAATTTGTTTCTCTAATGAAGAATATCTTTTAATAAAATGTTTTAAAAGCTTTTGCATATAAAATGATCAGCTATAAAATAAATTGAAAATTTTTACTCATAATCGCGGCAATAAATTTAGTTCTGCTAATCATCCTCCTCTTATTTTGCTTGAAATTTATATGCAGCATTTACACCGACTGAGGTAATTTATGAACGAATAACTTAAAACCAGAAAGCATTTCAGCTAAGAGATAAAAGTCTTTAAAGATAATAGATGATAACAAATAATAATCCTCTTCATAATTATTGACTTATGCTTGGTGCAAAATCTGTTTAATCATTATCGACTTTTCTCTTTAATTTCCTTAATTAATAAATAATACTAAATACCCTTAAATGATTGCTTAATGTTTCAACCGACCATTAAAGATAAACAAATTATTTTCTCTCTTTTTCAGAACCTCAAGAACCAGATAATGACAACGAACGTCTGGGTGGAACAAGTGAGTTTGAAAGTTTCGAGGCTCCAACCTTGCCATCCCACCCCCCAGCCTCAACCCCTCTCCCCTCCCAGCCTTTGTGCGTATCACGTGGGCACAGACGCAAAGCGTCCCGCCCCAGGGCCGGCGAGAAGAAGGGTCCGAACTTCCGGGGACAAAGTTTTAGCCGGTTAAACACAAAAGGCTCGTACACTTGTTGCCAATTTCAGATTCAGGAAGTTCCCCCCTCCCAGCAAAAAGCAGCCGTTGTCACACTGATTCATTACGCGTTCGAACAGCAATCCGGTTCTCTCTCTCGCTAATGAAGGGGGACTTCGGAAGTAACATTTTGTTTCGACACCCATCCATACTGCTCCTTTATTTTATGTGACTTTGGAATCTGTAGTTCGGATAGCCACGGTTTTGGTAACGGCCGTAGAAAACAGTTTAAATTAATATAAAAGACAATGCGGGAGAGGGACAGCTAAACTTTTTAAATATATGCTTTTGGACCCTGTTCTTGAACCAATGCTTACGTGCTTTTAAATACATGTTTATATAAATTAAACGAAATATTACAAGTTGCACTAATGCTTGTTTTGCTGGCCTATAAAAATATGTCCTTAATCATCTGAAGTGTTATAAGATCAAGTAAAATTATATAAATTACAATTATAACGAAATAATGAGACAAACATAAGGCCAAATGCCAAAAATAAATTGTCTTCTCATGTGTCTTTTTGTAATGATAAGTGATTTACCCGACTGCTTTAAATATGTATCCATGTCAAATACCTAGATAACTCGCTAGGTACTAGTAAATATACCATACGATACATTGTTCCTTCGTTGGCATAAAGTTAAAAATTAAGTCATTATGTACTATATTTTTATAAAATGACTGATTCTTAAAGTAAGGTTTATCTTTTTAGCGTAACCGACTTCCACCGTTTGCTTACCTCACACACGGAATATTGTGTTAATAACATTTGGAATAAGTATTCCTTCACGAGCCTTCCATCTTCTATACTTTGTGTATGCTTGTAATTATTGTATAAGTACTTTTCAATGTTTGATGTAGATTGTTACATTAGGTATCGCGAAAAACTATTGAAAACAATATATATAGAAATTAATTCCTCCCAAACATGAATATGGATGAATGTATTCTCATTCCATTACTACATCTGCCCGCAGTTCACATTCTTTAAATATTATTTATCTATTAAAAAGTTACAAAAATCCATAAAACATCTTGTTGGTTTAGCATTATTTAATAAATACATATTGTTAGAGCATGTTATTCGTTTCAGTACTTATAATGTAGTGTGTTCATATTGTAAAACATACCGCGTAATCTTTTGGTGTTGAGACTTTTGTTGTTTCCATGTTTAACGTGCTCTTTCATAGCTTTAATGATATATACTTCAGTATGAAGATTTAAAATACAATACTTATTTATGGCTTGTGTATACTTTTGCATTCGATTGTTATTATTTCGCCAGTAATTTTCCTCGCGTTTTTATAATATATTGACTGCTTCAAAACTATTGTTGAATTCATTTTGCTGATGTTTCGCCAATCAATTGCCAGGAGTGGAACGACTACAAGCTCAAGTGGAACCCGGAAGATTACGGCGGAGTGGAGACGTTGCACGTACCTTCGGAGCACATCTGGTTGCCGGACATAGTACTTTACAACAAGTAAGTACATTACTGCTCGCATAAGTACAATTCAATACCATTTCTACGGTACTCTTGATTGCACTTGATTATCCATCAATGGTAATTATAATTCTCTGGTATACCAAAGGCTTGGGTATCCAGACATTTTTTTGCTTTAGTACGGTTCAAGTTAAATCTAAAGCTTCCTTATCAAAAGGAATATCTGACTTTCCCTGAATTGATTGATTTTGTTGGTCCTCTAGATAAACAGAAGTCCGCAAACAGTTTCTACGAGCCGGGAAATAATTTTTAATGTATTTTCTTATTTATATTTGCTACAAAAGTGATAAAGCTTTGCCAAAAGTTTTAAAGCTAGACTGCTATATTTTGAAGAAATTGCCATGAGAAAAAAAAGGCTTTTTTTTCTCTCATGGCAATTTCTCAAAATAATTCACCCTCAATGTTTGAATTTCAAATGGCTAAGCACGGCATATGTGCTGGTGAAGGATACTGACTCTTGGTTGTGGCTTCTTTGAAGTACTCTTCTCCCTTGCGTTGCCATCTTTGATGGACCGCAAGGGCTTAAGATTTAGTTGCCTTGTATCCACCAAAATTGCCATGGGAATTAGGAAGCCTGGATAGCTTAGTGGTCTGCGCATTAGTCCGGCAAAGGTCCGTGGTTCGATTCCCAGTCCAGGCCGAATTTCTCTCATGGTAATTTCTTCAAAAAATTCACCCGCCATGTTTGAATTTGTAGACTGCTATATAATTATGGCTGATAGAATCCAAGTACACGCGTTTGACTTGTATTAAGTGTTTTAAAAACTAGAGAGCGCTACAGTCTTAATATCATCAGCATCTTTGTTTATCATATTTATCCATATTTAGCCAAATTGATAATATAACAGCTGAGTCTTTGTTTTGTTTTACAAGAAACTAAGTTAAGTATGCGGACAAGAATTTATTCTATTAGCCGATAATTGCCTTATTTATGTATAAATCAGAACCCTATTATTATAAAAAATGTGGGGGGTGGAATGATAGAGTGGAGTAAACGCTCTTTTTATTGCTACTACCAAGCATTTATTTTCCATAATAAGACACTAGAGGTATCGAATGACGAGAGTATCAATTTTTCTCGCTTATATATTTCATTTTTACTAATTCTGATCCCATATATTCAGTTTCAAGTTCAAGTTCAGATCCTCCGCTTTTTCCTACTCGTCATTCATTACCCTTTTTATGGCTTGTTGGAGGGAAACTTTTTTATGCTAATGCGCTTGTATGTATGAAAAGCTTCAATGGCTGAATGGACCCCTTCCCCCCTCTACTACCCACCTTCAATTGTATGCGCTGACACCAATCCGCTTTGGATCGTTTGAGCAGATTTAATTTTTTTGTGCAATGTGGAGGAGGCAATGTCTCAAGAAGTTTCGGTTGGTGGGGGAGAACATATTTAAAGGCGGTCATAGTGCAAGGAAATAGTGGCGTTTTTTTGACTGAACCGTACTTTACATGTTTTTACTCAATCCGGGGCATTCTTAATCAATTCAGTGTTTATATTTGAGCCTGTACGTGTGTCAAATCAGTAATGGAGATTTTTTTGTGAATTTAAAAGAAGTTGGAGAATTTTAAGCAGCAAATCTCGCATGCCCCACTATGATAGCGGATTGGCTATTAACTTATATATCATGAGTTCAGGATAAAGGGGCCCTATACTGGACATACGCTCACCCAGGGAAGAAGAAACTTGCTAAACATACTAATGTGATTGCTTAAGCTGAATGTTGCTTGATACACACCATTTAGACACTGCTATTACGTTGATTATTTACTTTTGACGTAAGTAGTAGACAGTTAGTAGCTCAGTCATAGATTTAAATATACTGATGCTTAGTGCTTACTCTACTTTTGTGTCTATGCCGATAGCATCGAGGAAAGGAGCGTATAATATGATTTGTTTTTTTTCCCGGCGTATGATATATCCATATTTATATTGATATATCATAGGCCGATTGATTGATATACCCATATTTGTAAAAAATATCTCATTTCCTAGTTTTCCACCAGGTTAGGTAATTGTTGGCCGACGTTTCGATTGCTACCTCCACCATCGTCCTCAGGACATGTTCCTAGATTGGTGGCTCCTTATATACTTTTCGGTTTCGCGCCAAACATGACTACTTTATGCCTGCGTATGCGTTATATAAGCTGTTACCAGGAGGCACAAAAATACTGATGGTCAACTGATATAAACGTTGTATGAAACTTTGAATCCAAAGTTAATGAAAACAAAATAACTTTGAGCGGTCTCATACTAGCATCAATTTTTCCCAAATATACAATACTTTGGGTTTTCTGTGATGTTTCAGTATTTTCGAGTTCAAAATATGTTTCCATACAGTTGAAATATTGTATGATTTTATCTATTTGATATTTGAGTTTTCTTGCTTCATTTCAAGTATTATACCATAAGGTAACAATGTGTGGTCCCATTCTCCGAGGAATCATTGTACATCGAAAGCCCACTAGACTACATTTATTCATAATATTGACTCGCTTTGATATGGAATTAATTGAGCTTGGTTAAAGTGTGTAATAAGTATTTAAGGAGCAAAATGGTATTGAGATCTGACGTTGATTAAAAAACGGATAGCATCAGAAACTTTGGTTTATCTTAATTAAGGATGATTCTTGTTGCTATGAGCATAAGGGTTATGAATTCTTTGTAAAAATATCTCATTTCCTGTGTCACAATTTGATGACACGTGTTTTTCTTTTCTTGAAAAAAAATTGGTTCTATTTAGTTTAGAGGTCGCTCCTGCCAGAAATTCCTAAAATCGCTCGGGCGAGTAATTCTACTACCGTGATGATTGCGTGAAGCGCGGGAATTTGGGTGAATGGCCGAGTAGGAAATATATACTGTTGCATTTCCTTGCATTATAAACCAAGAATATGCTCATTAAAGTTATTTATAGGAAGGATAAGAACTCCAAATCTATATACGAGTTCATAAGAAGAATAATGTCGTTGGAGCGTACTTAACCAACAACAAATACTACTTCGTCCAGTTCTGAAGCATAAGAGACTGAGAGTGAATATAAAGAGTTCAAAATAATCAAAATTTCAGTCATTATGGACTAGGAAAAGAGAAGAAATAGAAGCAAATTTGAAAAAAATTAGTAACACTGCTGTAAATGATAATTTTACGCGTGATGTAAGTGAATGCTTTAACGATATTTAAATGAAATGGCAACTGATGATCATCAAATGAGCCGAAACACGCCTTGATAAAAGTTTTGTTGTAAAAGTACATTTTTCCTTTTGATAACAATTTTGACCAATTACTTCGGGAAGAAAAATAGCTGTAATTTCCTTTACATTGGCTACCACATCAGACTGAATGTGGTTGAGTTGTGGCTTAGCTGTAGGTAGTAAAAAGACACCCAATATCGAATATCAGTTAATGACAGATAAAAGGTTACGCGCAGCCAATTATTTAATTCATATTAATGAAGGTGAAATGCAAACTGCAAGATATCGTGAACACATGAAATGTCTATGTATCTAACCAAAATTTTCTGATTTATTGAAGGAACTGAAGGATTTGCTAATGTGATGTATCAGAAAATACCCAAATGGGAGAGGAAAGACTCACAACTCAAAATTTATGGATTTATCTCGTAAATTTTGGTTTTATATCCAAATCTACAGTGCAAATGGTTATCAGAATCAATGTAGCAGCTAACAGATCCAAGAAGAAATAGCATTAGATTTTAAGAAAATGTATATGAATCGGGAAGCAATGAGACTTTTAATACCCCATAACCTGATGAAGCCAGTGAGATGAACAGGAGATCAACGGGCTTTATGATCTTAAGGACGTCTGTAAAATGAAATAGAAACTTCAGCATGGATTTACCTTGGCTATAAAAAGAATAACAATTAATCTTATTCTATAATAATGATAAATATAATAATGATAATTGGTATTTGTAAGTTGTGAATGTGGTCTATTATATTTCATCTCTTAATTACCCAATTGCGTGTATGGTATAATTTATTTATCGCACTTGCGAGCACTCTTTTTCCAGCTAATATCAAATTAACTTCTTTTCATTACCTCTGAACAAAAATTCATAGATTATATTGAGAGCTACAAAAATGCCACAAGCCTTAATGAGCTCATTTGGAGAGTCATGTTTACCTCGCATCGCATCATTTAATGCATCATGAACGATGTATGAATAGCCCTCAATCTCTATGGCATGTATTTCTAATCCACTTGACATTTTTTTACGTATTTGTGATCTTATAGTGTATAGGGTTTGATGGATGTGAATTTTTGATAAAGATTTCAGTCACATTTTTATCATAAAATCATTATCATGCACGAAAAAATTAATTTCATTAGTCAAGTTGAAATATTCTTTTGGCTTAGAAATCATCGTTTGGATGGGAGCGAACATTTTGCTGTGACATTCACTTTCTGCGCTGTCTTTGATGTTAGATGTTAGCTGAGTTCATGCATTTCCGCTCAGTAGACATTATACCTGTCAAAAGCTATATAAAACCCACTTCTACTCCTTTACTGTGGCTTTTACATCTATAAATGACATTAAGTGCTCTAATATGAATCCTCTACAAATAATCTCTAATGAGAGAATTTATTGTTTTAAACAATTTTTACGCTTATAAATAATCACAATTTTGATTGTTGATATATTCACTGGGTAGCCAATGCTGCCATTACTTAAAAGTGTAAAACATTGAGGGTCAAAATACCTGTAATTTCCTTTTTATGGGCTACTACAGCAGACTGAACATGGTGCTGGATGTGGTTGTGTTGTGGATTAGCGATAGGTTGGGAAATGACTTATGAAACGTATGCTTACGTCCTCACAGTGTTTGAACCAAGACTAATCGCACTTTGCCATGTTTAATTTTCTTTATCCAATTTATTAATAATAATAATGATAATATAATAATAACAACGTTTATTATCGTGGGCTACTCTTAGCCCCTGAGATAAAGAAGTACAATATTTCAAATTAATACAATTTTGAAATAAAAAAATTAGATTAATAATACAGTGATGAAACTCAATATACAAAATCAAATTAATTATACAATGATGACAGGCAAAGCAAAAAATAAAAAAAACTCATCGTAAGCTTGGAATTCGTAATACAGCCGTACATATTACTGCAGAGAGCTTTACTAGGATAACATTTAAATACATGATTAAGCATGTAAACCGTGAGGAAAAAGGTAATTAATGATAACAGTAATAATTACAAGTATAAAGTTGAATACATTCATGTTCAATTGATTAATTCTTCTTCAATATGTATAAGGCATCCAATTTAACATTTGTTTAATTTTACTTCGTTTCAATTTTTAGACAGACAACATTTTAGGATTATTTATTAGGATATCATACACCTTGGACTTGAAAGCATGGATGGATTTAATATTTCTAACTTAAGATGGTAGAGAGTTCCATACTCTAGAAGCGGTTATTAGTATGTTAGTACTAGTTAAAGCGAATTTATTAGTATGGAGCGTCAGGTATTTTAGTGTTACTTTACATCAAGTGTGGATGCCATTGCTACTTTTCAGTGCTGACGGGAACTATGAGGTGACAATCATGACGAAAGCCATACTTCACCATACGGGGAAAGTGACGTGGAAACCGCCTGCCATCTACAAATCTTTCTGTGAAATTGATGTCGAGTACTTCCCTTTCGATGAGCAGACGTGCTTCATGAAATTTGGCTCCTGGACATACGACGGTTATCTGGTAATTGAATCATGAATAATTTTATAATTCTATTAAATTTCCTCAAAGTCGAATTCTCTGCATGCGCAAGGCTGTGACGTAATAACTTTTGATGTGAGGTACTTTTCCCCTTGTGATATAATTCCATCGAAAAATTGTAATGTATTTATCTTTACCTGAAATATGATTTGCCACCGTGACTTATTCAATGTATATGTATTCATTCCATGTATTCTTGACAATTAATTCCAAAAGGAAAAACTCAGGTGTGCAAGGTTTTTGAAAGTTAGAGCCATAGACTCCATGTAGTAATTTAAGTTTAAAAATCAATTGCCATCATGTCATGGTTTTTCTATTCGAAAAAGTTTTTGTGTGCTCGTAGTTCATTTTCTTTTTTCATGAAAGGGGAACATGCATTACTTTTAAAAGTGATATGTATTTGAAGAGCATATTCATAAATATGTACACAGGAAATAAATGTTATCGGAATGGTATGTACCATGAATATATATTATGGATTGGGATCTCGTTGCCAAAAAGCGTTGTCTAGAATTCCAGTAAACAAACAGCTTTTTGGAAAGTGGTTCCGCCTAGTGATGAAAGACGGAAGTTCAAATGTAAATACAATCGACAGATTGTAAATAAACACGTCTAACCGGTTTTACGATGAATATACATGGGTTTTACTTATGATTAATCATAATGCAGTGGTCAGTGGAAAAAATATAGTACTACACGCGGGATGTAATTATACACTTGTTTGGTATCGTCCGGTCTACAGCTATATTTATTCCTCTCCAAATTTAATTAAACAAATGCACAATTAACTTCTTAGCACTTCGTGAATATCGCTATACTTAATAATAATAACTTTAATAATAATGCGAGGTGACTTCATGAGTATTCCCAATGGCCATCATTGCAGTGTTGGTAAAAAGGAATGCACTTACCGCCGCCATGAACAGATTCTTATTTTTCAATCCCAGTCTCCTATTTTGGGTCCTCGTAGACGCATACCCTGCTTAGCAGCCTGGTATGATGCACGTTCTGTTCAAACAAGCCATTCTGAATTCTTTGTTTAGGCAAAACAGGCTTAATGCATTCCAATTATAATCGGATTATGGCAAACATCGTAATCGGCACACGATGAACGTTTTATAAACATTTTACACATTTCCTGTAATAGATATTTCCTCTCTAGCATTTAAAAGGAAATTTGAGATAACAAAAATAGCAAGATATTATTCAAAGCATCAAGTAATTTATATCTCCTCGATCGTTATTGAATATTTACCACAGTCTCACGTTAGAAACAATCAACTACGTCTATTTACAATAACAACAAAAAAGACTCTAATTGAAGAAGCGCCAAGGACTGGGTGAACTATAAGTGGAAATTTAGGTAACACGTAGCCTAGGCAGTAATGCCGAACATCCGAATCCATAATATATATTCATGGTATGTATGTATAATTGAAATATTTCTTCTTAAAAATTATACACGCTGTAGCGTCGGACTATGTCTACTCCACAAAACAACACGTTTTCCAATTTTTATTTTCCAATCTTCAATCTCTTCTTTCTAAACAAACCTTTTCACAACCGAAAACATTTCAACAATCAAGCATACATTTCCATACTAAAATAAATTATAATACTTAAACAAAATACTGCAAATAAAAACAATCAAAACATGAACAATAATAAAAAAAATAATCAGACGCTACAGCGCTTGGCGGCATGGAAACACTTTCATATCGGGAATCTGGGGAATGACATCGTGGGACGGTATCGGTTACAGCATTAGGGGATGTTTACTTATTGAGTTTTGGTTGCATTTTGTAGCATACTGAAAACATTATTTTTATTTTCTTTTTGAATACGAAGTAGTGGTGTGGCATAACCCTTCACATTGAATGATTAGAGAAACGGTACCGTGCGGTGACATCAATTGCATGTGATGCTGTTTCGGTCTCGTGCCTTTATCAAATTCTTCTGCGCTTTTGGAAGGTAGCTATTGATTTCTACGTTGTATGCATACGCATATGGATTTTATATGTGTGTTGGTGGCATGTAAGATATTTGGTCGTGTGCTTACTATAATTTGAAAAATAAACGTTATTCATGCTTCCAACTTCTTTACATAATTGCATTACATGCCTTAATACCTACGTCTTCCAATGCATTTTCTCTCGTATTACAGGTGGACTTAAGGCACATTGCTCAACGCCCTGAGTCCGATACGATAGATGTCGGTATAGATCTACAGGACTATTACCTGAGCGTGGAATGGGACATCATGCGCGTACCAGCTGTGAGGAACGAGAAGTTTTATTCATGTTGCGAGGAACCGTATCCAGGTAATTAACTGTGAACTTTAATATGTTTCTAGGTATTTATAACGATTAGTATTTAATGGAATTGAATAAGTAAGATATTCATCCTCGGCTGTATCATAGGGCAGTACGCTAACTCCATCCCCCTTATATTCACATGGAAAGGAAAAATAAAATCAAAATATATATCTTGTATTTATCCACCCTTTTTTGTTTCACCAACCAAGTTACGATGGGTAGCCGCAATTTTCAAGGTTAATTAACAATTTATGCACTGGTATAAATGAATTAGTTGGCAACAAGTTAAAGGCATGCCTCGTGCTAGTCTCCAGTAACAGTTGGCACTATAGTTTCAAATGTCACATCTGTGTTTATTTGTTGAGTAAGCTTATAAATGCTCTTACTGATGGAAGAAATTAATGGATGCTTGGAAATAATGTGTCCTTTATTGCGTTTTCAAGTTAAAATCTCTTCAGCTATAGACTCAATAATTCCTGTTTAAGTTGTAAATATTTATACCATATAGCGTTGTAAATTATCAATCAGATGCATTCCATTGCGGCATAAAGTCTATTTCATTGAAATGAGAAACAATATTAGGGAAAGTGCATCCAGCGTAAACTCAACTCTAGGGTTAGCACTCAAGATACATGTCGGAAGACGACTTAATCCGTAACCGCCCTTGTCTTACTGTGCTTTAGGAGTTTCCTCAGTCGAGAGTTTCGTGTAGAATTCAACGCATACATGTTCCTCGAACTAAGATGATAAATCGCAGTCAGTGAGGATTTTATGGGCGACGGAAACCAAACTCCTACGCGAAAATCGCTCGTAGCCGGTATATGAGCCTTTTGGTTATGACTAAGGTATCAATGCTAGGAAAGACAGTTACTGCTGCGGTGTCAGACCTGTTTCCCGTGTGGGATGGAATTGTATGGATCTATATTTCCCTCACCAGTCACACCTCAGTTTTCTTTACTGCTTGCGCGAGAATTGGAGAATTTAATTCCCGTTTTTTAGAGCAATTGATGAAATTGCATCTGGTCTGTATTTTGAAAATTTTTTAAATTTTGTTTGTTTCCAGCAAGTTCGCGGCACAAGTGTTAGTTTACAACCATTTCCGGTGCTGGAAATCAATTTTGTGTTACAATTACCTCTTTTTACGGTCACCCTAATGTCCAGTCCTTTATTCCTCAATGCGTTCACCCACGTAAAAATTTATCCAACAAGAATTTTAAGATAAATGCCTTTTGATTTGAAAAAAGTATGCTTAGTTCTTTGGGTACTGATTCAATCCTAGATGGAATGGCCATCTATTGATGCATGAATATCCCTCAATCTTCAGGGCATGTATTACGAAGCCTCCTGATTAAGGATCTATTCGAAATAGATCTCCCTACTTAAAGGTGCTGGTTGGCGAATTAACTTAGAGGAATTGTGACATTTATTGAAAGAATGATACATTTGTAATTTTCCTCTGTTTTATTGCAATGGAACTGTCCGGTTTTGATCTTCTTTCATTATCATTAGCGTTCTAAACATCCATACTCAGGATAAGACGTTTAAGCTTTTTTTGAATGATTTTTTACAGTCTTTTTCCATAGAAAACATATAACTTATTGTTTAATCCTATTAGCCGTATTGCTTGTCCAAAATATTGGGGTTGCAGTGCTTCCTATATTTACTTAGACTATTGAATGTGCAAATTCCGATTAAGATAAATGAACCTGATTTAGATCAAAGTTGAAAAACTTCAATTTACTTGCCCTTAAATTCAATGAACCATCTTAGTCTTAGTGATATTTGCTCTCGACTTAAACCTAAGCATTTCTCAAGGTCATCTCATGTTGACGTAATCTACCATATCATTTGCGTCTGCGGTCATATTATTAACCAGTTCACTCGGAGGAAAATTAATTACAGTTACCTTGTATGAGGGAAAGCATCGTGTGACGGAGCGGAGGTCGGCTTATCCTATCGCCGGACCACGGGCATCCATCCCTTGCATCTTTAGGAGCGGTGGCCCGCGGTCTCGCCCTCATCTCGTTTTTTTTGGGTTAATTTCATCGACGTGCATCCGTGTATTTTTAGCCACTTGACCTAATTTCACAGTCCGAAGCGTCACTGCTTGTAATTAAAAAAAACACATGTACACAACTACAGACACACACACACACACATACGGTGAGAAATTGAAATGTTCCCAAAGGTCCCCAAAACGTTGAAGGGTGGGGCGGAAAGGTTGGGGGATGGTTGAATGTTATTCCGCCGAGTTTATTTTTTCCCCGCTTCTGTGGGTGGAGAAAATATCCGTTTAGACTTTATTCAGGTGGGGTGTTTTTTTAAAAAAAGCGAGTCTTTTCAGTAAGTCCCCGGAGAAGTAAATGAAGCCGGCCAATTAGCAGGGAGACTGGGAGTGAAAAGACGAGGAGAAAGGTTGCATGTATGCGGTCGCCAGAGGGACGCCCTGGTGATGTGGTGGCCCTAGTGTGTTTGTGAGTGTGTGACGACAACTTCATGGGAAATCGCGTGGGGAGATGGTTCGGAGAATCAAATTTTCGAGCGTCAGGTCAAGCTATTGCAGGAGCGCGTGGCATCCTCGCAGGCCTGGCCTTAATTGACGTGGCTAAAGCTTTTCTGCGGAGATTAACCTCCGTGATGATTACGAAGAACGTCCTTCCGGAGAGATTCTCATGCGGGAATTTAATTGATATGATCTCGTGGTGTTTATTTCGCGAGCGGGAATAGCTCATGAATCCGGACCCGGTGGTGTTAATTAATACCTTGGAGGATTTGGAATGGGGAATGGAGAAGGTTATTTTTGTAGTTGCCGGTTCAAGTATGTAGTAAATAAAGCGGAAATGAATACTTATGGGAAACTGGAGGAGATGTTATTGGCATATTTGACGGAATGAAGGGAGGCCAGGATTAATCTAAGTTGAATTAACACTCAGGGAAAGAAATAGTACACATGAAAAATAAAATGTTGTATGAACACGGTCCATCAATGCTATCCCTAAGCGGTGGATTAATGACAATAATTAATTTAAAAAAATGCGTAAATTCATTCGTTTGGTTCCGTAATTGACATAAAGAAAGGGTGAAATGGCAACAGCTTTGAAATATGCTGTGTGGGAATCAAGATGGAATTAAAAACGTAATCCATTGGATTACAAATAAAGTAAAATTAGCTTATACTAGACATTAAAAATATATTTGGAAACATTGACACGCTATCTTCACATAATGTATAGATGAAAATTCAAAATGATGTTTCATACTAAGAAAAAATTATAGAATTAGAGTATTTATTCTGCTTTGAAGTAAAATATTTGCATTTTTATTTTTAGAAAATCCCCACTATTGACGAAAAAGCTCAGTCCATCGGGAATACGACACCCATATGCTAAAGTTGACTCGTTCAGATTTTTTATCGAAGTTTGCTTATAGTCAAAACATTGAACACCCTTTCATGGAATATCCCGTGGGGACAACTCTGGTATTGTGCTGTTAGTTTCTCTCGCCGTATCACTTCCATCTCCTTTCCTCCCGCCTCTGTCGGCGATCCCTCTTGTGTTCCGCACACTCCTCCCCCTCATCTCGTTTACTGCCCTCGTCCCTATTCGGCCAGTGCCAGCAATGTCCTCAACTTCGGGTGAAACAAAGGATTTCGGAACAAAACCTACCCCTCTGCCTTCCTCTCCTCGCCCCTCCAAACACTCTCCTCTGCCCACATACAAACACCGCTGGCTATTTGTTGAGAATTCTCCGCTGCACCTGATGTTGCCCCCGCAGGCGAGGTTTCCAGCACAAAAGAGGGAGATGTTCCCCAAGGAAGCTTTTAGGAGAGCTGTATTTGGTATAGCATGAAAAATAACGGCTCGTTTCGTGTAGGTTTTTCTCTTTAAAATGTTTTAGTTTTACAAAACTGGTATTTAGCACTAATTAACGAGCAAATACGCCTAAATTAATGATATATAGCAGCATATCTCACTTTTATATAAATTTGAAACATTCAAAGGAATACACGTACGTCTTTCTCTGCAAGGCACCTCATAGGTTTGTGGCTGGGGGTGAGCTATCACGAAATTCACTATAATGCACCATAATAAAGTTAACAAAACTGCGACTAATAACTCATAAGTAGGAACTTGCAATAAATTATCGTGTCGGTAACTGATTCCAACATCCACTACACCATCGGTGCTGCAGTAACTATTTGTGTTAGTGAGTTTTGGAACTACATAAACTAGATACAAGAGCCATACAGGAATCACGCTAAAATTGACTTTTGCTCTACGTTGCAGATTAAGAAGCACGCATTGGAGAGAAAATCATCGGATAAACAACACTATCTATTGTCTAACCTACTTCAAAGTCTCATTGACTGCCAATATGGTCTCTTATCGTTGACAGAATAAATTACATTATAAACTTGACTGTTCTGTAGTCTATTCCCCTAATTTTATTGTCATTATCTTTAATATGTTGAAGTTCGTTAGATATCAATTGCGTCTTCATAAAGTATCTGAATTTAGATTTCAGATGAAAGATTTAGTCTAACGTAAATGCAATTAAAGGAAGATGAAGTAAAATAAAATGGAACATCACCCTGATTAGGAGCACTGTCAATAACCCTAGCATTTATTTGGTTGCATATAGCATTGTCTGTCTTTGACGACCCTAATTCATCTCAATTTACTTTCCAGATATAATTTTCAACATAACCCTGAGGAGGAAGACGCTCTTCTACACCGTGAACCTCATCATCCCCTGCGTCGGTATCTCCTTCCTCTCAGTCCTTGTCTTCTACCTTCCATCGGACTCCGGCGAGAAGGTCTCACTCTGCATTTCCATCCTGCTGTCGCTCACCGTGTTCTTCTTGCTGCTCGCCGAGATCATCCCCCCGACATCCATTACGGTACCCTTGCTCGGAAAATATCTCCTCTTCACCATGGTGCTCGTCACTCTTTCCGTCGTGGTGACTATAGCGGTGCTCAACGTCAACTTCCGGTCGCCCGTCACGCACAAGATGGCCCCGTGGGTGCACCGCTTCTTCATCCAGATGCTCCCGAAAGTCCTGTTCATCGAGAGGCCGCAGCAGGACGAGGGGAACGGCGATGGGAACGGGAACGGGCTGGACGGCGGACTGGGGGTGCCGGGCGGTCCCACGCCGGCCATCCTCGGCTCGACCCCCGCGGTCATCGGGGGTCCGGGCCTGGCGTCGCTCGACCGGAAGGCCCGGCGTCGAGACGAGGAGGAGGACGAGGAAGAGGAGGAGGACGAGGACGACGACGAAGAGCCGGCCTTCACCGACCTGCCCGACCTGGACAAGTACACGACGTCGTCGTCGGGGGGCGACGGGTTCCGCCCCGGTCCCCGCTTCAGCGGCGAGTTCGAGCTGCCGGCCGGGCTCCTGCTGCCTCCGCCCCCGGCCGTCTCGGCGGCGGCCGTCTCCGCGTGCCTGGACGCGGCCGCCGCCGCCGCGGCCTCCGGGGCCGCCTCGTCTCCCGTGCCCCCGTTCGTGGACTCACTGCCGCCCCCGGGGGCGGGTCCCTTCGACGAGGACCTGCTGAGGCCGGAGTTCCTCGGGGGCGTTTGCGGGGTGGCGGCGGCGGCGGCGGTGGCCGCGGTGGCCGGGAACGTGAGTCCGCCGACGCTCGAGCTGCGGCAGATGGCTCAGGGGGCGGAGAAGGCGATCGAGGAGGCGCGGTTCATTGCGCAGCACGTCAAGAACAAAGACAAGTTCGAAAACGTGAGTTTGCCCTCTATTTCATACCCAGTGCCCCGTCGTATTAGATATTTTAATAATTCAATGCTTGCTTTCTCGAAAAGTCCCGTAAAAGTGTCAACATGGTCCCTTGTACAGCTGCTACTTTCAAATAACTTTCTTTACAGTAAGTCTTACGCTAAAAACCTGGTTCTTCATATTTTTTGTGGAAGAAATACATTCGACTCATATCCCACCTTGATGTTTTGATGCTCCACCAATATTCATTAACATTACAAATAATGGTTAATCCCACGTGGCGAAACCTTTTGCTATTCGGATTCCTTTTCAAGATAGTTTTGTAGTATTTAAGGCACTGTATCATTGGTTATTAATAGTTTTGTAGTATTTAAGGCACTGTATCATTGGTTATTAATGGACTAAATTACTCGATTTTTAAAAATGTTGGAAAGTTAGAATTTTCCATATTTACAGCAAAATAATTTCAGTGAATATATGCTGAATATTTGGCTAGAGCTATATTATGGCCTATAATTACTTATAAGCTGTTATCTCGAAAATTTATATGATCGTAAAATTCACTATCCCTCCTCTAAGCTAGGGTATTAGGGCCCTTATACTTAGAGAAAATGAGTGAACTCATATTTGGAACAGTAATATGTCAAATTCAATTCCAATTTTTATTCACGCCACCGTTAGTATCGAAATGGCATTATTTTTTGGCGATTATCGATTGAGACACTATATTCTTTGCCTCCCCTTCCACCTCCCTGTCTAGTTCACAAATCATTCCTCTCGTGATACTGACGCATGTTAGTTGAAACCTTTTCTTTGAAATTTGGAGAGGGACTTGGGTTTACCAGTAATTCCTCTCATGTTTATACACTAAATAATCTCGAAATAAACTCTAGTCGTGTATGGAACAATACGTATTTAACTCAGTAATCATAATTTTGTTTTGTTTACCTATTGTTATAAGCATGATCCATAATACGATCCTTTGTGTCTTTTGCGCCTCGATGTATTTTTCCTCAAATGCAGCAATGAATGGAATACCCAGATTAAATATAAATTATCTTACGAGGATTAATTGTTTGGGCGTGAATCAAGTTTTGTAGTTCTCATTCCATCAGATAAGCCTTTTGCAACTATAACCTAGGTATCGTTATTATATTTTGAAGTAGACCGTAATATTCATAGTATTAATTTTTTTTAAATACGACAAAATGTCTTTAGAGACGCTTTGGTGGAGTCGCTTAATATTTTGTCTTTCGAATCCCCGGTAATGTGAGTGTTTTCAACGCCACTGTTATAGCCGGTGTTGTCATCTATCCGCACAAGAGCTCTTTTTGGCTGAATTACTATTTCAAGTTTCAAATGCCGAGTAGTTGTCGACCAGTTTCATTGCAAAGCGACGCTATCAGGTCTTCTTATCAAGTTTTATTGTATTTGAAACAATTTAACTACTAATAAACCTTTTGCCATAGTCAATAAGTTTTTATAGTGTCTAATGCATGATTTTTATCTATTAAAGCCCGAAATTATTGAGTTAATTAGCTCTTTTTTTTCAAAATTATAAACTCAATTGCAGATAAACCGGTGCGATTTTGCAAACATTCCTCTTAATTGGTCTACAATTATCACTCTCTATCTAATGTAGTTCACTTTTTATTGTTTGTGCACTTGTTAACTGATAGAAATGTTGTTTTTATTTTATTTGTATCATTTTTTTGCCGTAACTATTTCCTCAATCCAGTTCCTCATCACACATTTAATTTTTCATTTTGTTAAATTAATTGTGGCGTACAGATCTTCTATGTTCAAATAAATGTATGTGACTTTTAAAATTTCAATTTCTCTCCTTCAGGTAGAGGAAGACTGGAAGTATGTCGCCATGGTGCTAGACCGTCTATTTCTCTGGATATTCACATTAGCCTGTGTCCTGGGAACGGCATTGATCATTCTTCAGGCCCCTTCCTTGTACGATACTACGAAGCCGATAGACATCCAATACTCAAAGATCGCGCAGAAGAAGTTAATGATGATGATGATGGGTCCGGAAGAGAACTAACAGGAGCGAAGCACCATTTGACTGAATGAAATATATTTCCGGAGACATCCACTGGTCGTCGAGCATCCCCAGGATCCGAACTGGTATATCCTCATTGACGTACGTGAAGATGTCCAGCTTCCTCGTATTTGTGGAAGCAAATAGGGTCATGGTACGCTTGTATCCTCCCAGCTAGGAAAGTTAGAAGTCCTTCCTTTTCGTTCACAGGGAGTAAACCGGATCAGAAACAAATATAACCTCAAGAGGTCATCAAAACTGCCTGCAGCAAAGTGCGCGGAAGATGAAAAAAATTTACGCAAATTTTGTCGTCATCCAAAACAGTTTGCTGGCTTTTTTCGTTCTTATGAAGAGTGAGTGATATAAATGTGAGTTTTCCTTGTGTGTTTGTGGTGTTGCGTTTGAGATATATATACATACATATATATTAAAAAGAAAATCCTCCGTAGTGGTGAATAAATTATTGATTGTAGGAGGTGAACGGGGGTGTTAAGGCAGGAGAGAATGGGACGTTGGACCCAGAATATATCGTTGTTTCATCTTGTTCGTATTTATTGAGATCATTACGTTCTATTTGAGTTGTTTCCTTCTTTTCATTCGTTAAGAAAAGTTGGTTGTTTTTCTCCTTGTGTAAAGTGTACATATATATAAATAGCCGAAACTGCTCATATGCCTTGAAGTTGATGTGAAGAATTGATAGTGGCGACGACTAAGACATTGTGAAGAGGAAAAAAATGATGATTTTAACGTGAAACGATGCCCAGATAAAGATAAAATTTTACCGTTCCATATTGCATACTAAAATGTTTGATTCGCAGCCTTGCATTGTCTCCCATGAAAGCCGTTCCTTAAGGATAAAGGAACAGCAGGAGAATAATGGTGAGTTCTTTTTTTCAATACGAGTTTCGTGTTCATTGGAGCTTCTTCAGAGGCCTCAGTAGCATGAAATGGGAAGGGATCGGTACGGGGGTGTCTGTGGCGATGTTTACAATGTTAGAGACGCCATGTTTGTGTGTGGGTTTTGTGTGTGCGAGCGTGTGAATTGCGTGCGACGTCAGTGTTTTGTTTGCTAAGGAAAAGAATGATGATGAATGGGAGCGAGGCTTGCCGAACGCCGCATTGGAGAACAGAGGAGAGGACGATGGTAGAGGACGATGGCTGTCGCGTGAGGAAACATGCATCTTCTCATTGCGGAGTTCTTTTGTTTTATTATGGCGTCGATTTGGAATACGTGTAAGATTGGTGCTCAAAATATTAAGATAAAACAGAGGAAGAATATGTCATGCGCCTGAGAAGAAAAATAATGTTAAATTTAACACGCTACTTAAAAAAGGAAAAATAATAAGAAACAAATGATTGGATTCACACACTCTTTTAACTCACGGAAAAACTATGACGTTTTTGAGATTCGAATGTCTTCCTGGATGTTTGTTAACACAGACTGCGTCGTTGCATGTGCAGAATTATCTTGTTCCAAAAATAATATTATATAATAACAATAAAAAAATCAATTATCTCGAGACAATCCAAGGTAAAAAATAGAATTGTTGAAGCGTTCTTATGCGTTCTTCTTCATTTTTCATTTTCTAGGTTTTTACTTAGCTGAAGCGGTAGTTGATAATTCAAAAAAGGCATGATGGCATAATGAATCAGACACCATTTTATGATTTAATGGCGGCATGAGGAAAATCTTTTGAAGAGCCTATATACATATATTTCCTTGGGCTCATTTTTGCTCTCCATGCTAAGGCACATCACTAAATACGCACTTTTCCATTATTAATTTTAATATTATGGCAAATTTCAGCTGGTAACTACAACAGGTTGTTTGGAAAAAAGCATAGCCATGAACTGTTAGTGCACTTTTATTAGTTCATTTGATTTTCACCAGTCTGCAGTTGTTTTGGAAATTTTTTCTGGGTATTGGCTCGATAAGTATCTGAACTATTAGTGTGTTTGGCATTGAACCTGTGAGAGGTAGTTTCTCTTCCATAAACAACTTCAGGAATTTGAAATACTGCGTTTAAAACAAAGGACAATCATATTTCGAGAGCGAAATATTGAATTTGAAAAAAGTTTATGTTACCGCAGTTGTTAAAGTTTTCATCGGCCCTGATTTATCTCTAAAGAAGACTATATTCAGTTTTATGCTCAGTGGACAATCGTTTTGCTTGTTGGAAATGTTATATTGTAAGTAGCCGTATAATTGCATATTAATTTTTATGTCAATTTACGTGTTACACTATTTGTTGATCGTAGTTGATGGTTTTAGGAATGCATTTTTTGAGGAGTTGTACATTTAGTATTATCGTTATCCTTATTATACGTCCGTTATTATTCTGAAATGTGATATTTTTGTCGTCGATGTGTTAATTAAATTTAGATAGTCTAACGGATCAATATATCCCATGTACTGTAAATAATACTCATTGCTGACGTGTGATACTGAAAGTAGTCTTCGTACGCACGTTTTCAGATCAGATTTTGAATATGGAAAAAACTTACTGTAAATACTCTTATTAGTATCTGCCTTAAAGCGTTTGTATTATCGTTTACAAAGTGAGAGGCAATCTCTATATTAAGTTTTCCTAAGGCGCATTTAATTTTTCGTAGTTACTTTGAGCCGAAAAGTGGGATTAATTTATGTCAAAGTTGGAATGTATGTTGATATAAAACTGGATGAAAGCTTTGTGGAGCCGTGACCTATATGCGATAACAATACTTATGTTGCTGACGGATTGTAAAGTAATTACTTATTTAAATGTAAGCATTATCCCAATTAAATGAAAGGAAAGAGCATTACTTTCGACTGGAAATAATATCCGGCCTGAATAATAATTGCAATAGAGGGAAGAAATCATGAAGAGAAACAAGAAAATACTGCAATTGCAAATCGTACGAATTTCAAGGTATTTTCAAAATAGATTCAAGATTGCCAATTATATTGTTTCTCTTGGTTCTTTTGGCTTGGTTTTCATTTGCTGTTGCTCATTACCTTGGATCAGAGTTAAATTTTGCGTGGTGGTACTGTGCCAAAGATCACTTAGAAACCCTTAAGTTTTCGTTTATTTTTATCATTTTAGCCTTTAAGTGTATACTATGCTTTGCTAATAACGCTCCGACTATTTCCCGAAAATATCTCGAAAAAAAGAGCCAAATTAATAAAATGCAACAGCTTTGAATCAACATATTTGCATAGAGTATCAGAAACTATCCAACCACCATATGGATGAAAAGCGCTTTATCTTTCTGTGGTTTATGCACTTTCCTAACTTTTACATGGTCCTTCGAGGCTCAGTCCTTTTCATTCCACTTCCCTGGTTCATCTGTCCCCAATCTCTCATTACCGCAATGCCATAGCCGTTACAGCGTCCATTTCAATCCGTTCCCCCCTATTAAAGCCTCAATTCCGCTTCTTTCATGGTGGCATCGCTAACTTTTTAATCCTTCCCCCTGGCCGCTCCTTCTGATGCTTGTTCCTATGTCTCTTCGTACTCAACAAAATCCTCTGCATGGCGTTTATATTGCCTCTTACATGCATCCACCCTTGCTCTCTCCACATGGCAATTTTCTATCCCTTACCATCCCGAAATCCTATCTTTGTCGCATCGAGCCCTTAATCCCTTACTCCACCCAAATACCTTCATATTTATGTTATCTTCATGTACATTTACCTATGTGCTTATATCCATTTACTAATGCTTGCTACCTAAACATACCAGTATGTGCATATATATATATATATATATATATATATATATATATATATATATATATATATATATATATATATATATATATATATATATATATACACACGATGTGGATAGGATGGAGGAGATAGACACACAAAAAAAGAGACGACCAAGACACGAGCTGGTAAAAATTTCCCCTTTTCAAGAACCGTTCGTCAACCGCTGGGAAAAACCCCTTCCCCTTCCCCCATCCCCACTCCCCTAACCTACCGCCCCTCCTACCCCTATCCTCACCAGCGCACACGACATTTGTTCCGTGATACGCCTTGAAGACGGACTAGTTCCGAAAGCTAGCTATGTAAGTGTGATCGTCTCTTTTTTTGTGTGTATATCTCCTCCATCCTATCCACATCGTGTGTTCATCGCCGCATGGCTGACTCCAATCCATCAACGTATTTATATATATATATATATATATATATATATATATATATATATATATATATATATATATATATAGGTGAGGTATTTACATAAAAATATGCCCTGCCATATATAAATGTGTATATATATTTATTTTTCAGCGCTTTACTCCATGCATCCAAGGGATTTCCTTCCCGTGTTTATCGTAAAGCTCCACCCTGCGGGATGTGCGTTTTCCCTTTCTCGTGAGATCTCATGTGAGGCTGGAGAGGAAGGGAGAATAACAGAACTGAATTTTTTCCCTCTTTCCTCTTTCCCATTTTTATTCCGCACCCTGCGTCTCTTCTCTCCCCCTTCCTCGTCTCTCTCCCACGCCTCGTGCGCTTCCGCTTTTATCGCCATCCCTTCCTCTTCCACATTTCTTCCTCTCTCTCTTGCCGAGGCTTTTTTTCCGGCCTATCTCCCGGCCGGGGTCTCAGCGGGAGGGGTCCCTCTTCTGTGCGCTTCTCCGCAATTCCTTCTGCCCTCCGATCATTCTGCCTGTTCCGCGCCCCCCTCTTCTCCCAATATTTCTCTAAAAACCACTCTGTGGTCCAAGAGCTGACTTCTCTACCATTCCTATTGCTGCGTTGTCTTTGGCGAACGCGGAGACCGCGTCATCCCGCAAAATTCCGCCCTCTGTCTCGTTAAAGGACGGCAATAACTGAAGGGAACTTACCTGCGGGAGTGAAGAAACCAGACTTTCACTCAAATCGCGCAGTTCTTCTGGCGAGGGAGAACAGATTTCTCGACGGTTGGAGGGAAGTTTGGGGGTCCTTTTACTTTTGTAATATTTTTTCGGTCGACTAGGTTTTTTTTACCTCGTAGGTGCCGGCTTGGTGCGCCACTGCGCTAGTCTTTTGTCAGGGGCGTGGATCCCTTTAGTGCGCCAGGCAAAGGGGCCATCCTTTGTGCTTTATTCCCTCAGTTCTTCCTCTCTGTTCCTATTTTTTCCTCTCCTTCTGTCCGGTAACGGGTATTTCCCTCTCTCTCTCTCCTCAGGATTCCTTTTTGTCCCCTTAAATCCTCGGAACGCCATGGGGACGTGAGAGTGGGGATCGCCGAGAACCTGCTTGTGAGGTTCTCCATGCCACCATGCCCTTTTTTCTAAGCGCAGTAGCAGGGCGTGCATTATTTCCCCATCCGTCCTCTTTTACTCAACTCTCTTGTCCTAAACACGCCAAACTCTGGTCTCGTGGAAACAAAAACAATTAAAAAAAAGCTCGTGCCGCGTGCGCAGGTTGCGGTGCTGGCTCCCACGAGCAATAAACTGCAATTCCTCCCGCGAGGTTGTCTGGTTTTGCTTGTTTTTTTTAGCACGCCCCCTCGGTCGTGATGGAGGGAAAAGAATCACGCGCCATTACAGTCTCTTCCAGGCCCTGGAGGGGAAATTTTCACGCGTTTTTCCTCGGAACCTTTCTAGCCACGCCGGCTGATGTTTTTTTCACTCTCGGGCAATTCCACTCTCCATTCCGTTTCATGTGATTCTTTCCTCACTGTCCCGGTGCGTTTGATCCTTCATGGAGACGAGTATAAGATTGTTGCATTAATTCGTGCATCAACGAGTCACACATTGTAATTCTAGTTTTATGATTCCGAAGTTTAATAAGCAAGACTGAATGAAAATGTGATGTAATTATTTCGTAACCACTTCGCTCAACTGTATTGTTCTCTCACTGTTCTGGCTTTTCTTTTTTGATTGGTCATGGTACCGATGAGGAAAAGATAGTATTTACACGTGCACCTTCTAATCAGCCTTGTATTGTTTCCAATTTTGCGCAGCTTAAGTCTATGTAAGCATTTGTTTATGGGAATACTGTGCAACCCTTTTCTTAAACGGCCAACACAACTCTTTTATCTGTCGAAGTAGACAGAAGAGCCGAATTCTCTTAACCTCCCACGGGTTATGTACTATGGCTGATGGCTACCATCAGTTTTTACTGTGTAAATCACATGGAGAAATTAAGAAAGTATGCCGTAATTTATTTTGAATTATTAATAATAACGGTTTAGAGGAAATTTGAAAGCCAGTATTTTCCTCTTAGTACGACAGTGAAGTAGCTTGGGGTAAACCCGAATTCATAGCGATGCGTATTGAAAGTGAGTTTTTGTCGGTTATTGCTTTTGTTTTGTTTTTAAGTGGGCATGATTCTGATAGAAGCTTCCGGGTAAGGGTTCAAGGAGCCAAATTTTGAAATTTCGTGGTTCAATCCCGGTATTTGTGCAACGCTTGTTCTGCAGAAGGTAATGTTTATCCGAATCATGACTTAAAGTTAAATAATTTTCATCTAATATATAATTAAAAACTAATTAATATCTTTGTCAAGTATAAATTAAAAGCTCAGTTTTAATTAAAATTTTGATTAATGATGTTTTTGGAACCGCCGACTTGTCCTTGCAATTCTCGATGTTGGCAACGATGATACAAGATCAAGCCAAATGAAGCGCCCTCGAGGAACCCGGGACATTTCTGCGCTGAGAATTTCAAGCCAAGTAGAGCAGGGGTAAATCAGCGAGCTTCACAGTGAACCCTTAATGTATATAAACTGCCTCTACTCGCGTTACTTCGCAAACCCCTTTCACTTCTTCCGCTCTCGCCCTGAAAAAGTGGATACATCTTCCATTTAGGGCAATTAATCACAATAAAAAGTGTACCTTTTTATGCAGAGATGTAATTAAGTGGATTCCATCCTTCCTGACTCTCATGTACATATTACGTTGGCATTAGGGGATGATGTCATGGGAGGCATTTTCTGACTAAAATAAACAAATTCCCCCTTTTAATATGTTGTGGGCCCCTTCCTTTTCTATTCAACTCTTAGACATTCTCTCCGAGATATGCGGCTTAATTCTACGCTAGAAGTGTAAATTTCTCTCACCAACTAATTTGTCTCCTAAGCCATCTACAGTATTTTACTCTGTGCTCTTAGAGTAGAGCTGTTGTTGCCTCAATTATTCAAATAAGACTGTCCTTGAAACACGTAAATGAGTTCCTTGCATTTAGTTGTGTAATAACATGAATTTTACTCCTGATTATTAGTTTCCTGGCTTTTAATATGTTTATGATCTTGAGATATACTACTCTGATATCGCTACCCTGAACATTCTCATAGTAAGAAATGTACCTCTTGGCGTATTTTTGTGCTCTCATGTTTCGTATCATCATTTTCGGCATTTCTATTGTCATCCATTATCCTAATTTTCCTTGATTCCCACCTCTGAACCTATGATTAGGGTATAACTTGCCCTGTCATCACGCGGAATTCGTGTAAGAAAATATATTATAGGCTTAGCCACCTCATTTCAGCAGTTTTTGCCCATATTTCTTGCGAAAATCCACGAATGCTAAAGATTAATCTCCTCCCGTTCAGCGGTGAAGGAATTGGTTTTGTAAGACACGAATCTCGCCATATTCGGGGTGAAATTTTCACGCAGGGCGCTGTGTAGAAAACTGCGACTTGACGGCGCTCAGTTTGAGCGGTGATCTATGGCGTTATATCTCTCTTGTTGACAGATTTCGTTACTTTTATTCCATCAGGATCGCGTGATTCTCTCCTTACCTCTCTATATATTTTGCTCACTGAAATAAACATCAAACGCGTGAAAAATATGTCTTCCATTTTCCTGGCAAGGTCAACTTATTTTTTCTCCTCTCGAAGGACTTCAAATGCTAAGCTTATTCATTCAAGTTCACTTGAAATTGTCATTTCTGAGCATTAAAATAATTACGCGACGGGGCATCTCGATGGTAATCTACTTACTGAATTCCTCTGCCATGCACAGGATTCCACCCATGTTTTTATGAGGCTTATTTTTAAATAAGGATGAGGCAACGAGTGAGCAACGTAATCCATTAATAATTTATTGCAAATAGACAAACCGTTCTTAATGATGTGCGTTTAAAGAAACTTATTTGACCCCTCATGTTTGCTTATTTTCACGGATAAACAGTTCGTCTTCTTTTCGCAGAACGTATGCGACCTTCATGTGAGGAATCAGCTAAGAGCTTTGAAACGACTACTTTCCTCGAAACTTTACTTTTTCAAGCTTGTTCAGAACTCGTTCAAAGCCAGCCCATCAATCTTGCCATCGTATTTAATCCTGTTTTTGCTGAAAGTTAAGAGGTATTTTTATCTTTCCTTTTAAAGTTCCGAAGTATGTGCATACATTGTGCTATAGATGGCCATTTCTTCTCTTGGTTGTTTATTCATCAAAATAATTGAGAATGCAACCATGTATGAACTGCTGTTTTCCATGATTGGATTTAACGTATTGCTTATTTTAGGCATTTTTGCGCACGAGAGAATCCTATCTTTTTTTGAGGAAGCTAGAAGTTTACTTCTATATCTTGAAATACTCTGACGCTTCCGAGGTTTATGGGTTATTCATTAAGAAATTCAGGATCGTCCAGTTATTTTGGCGAATTTGACCTCTATTACTCGCAATAATATAATTGTGACGAAATATTTTCTGCACGGTTGCCAAAGACAAGAAGCTTCCTCAACCTTGCATTCCCTCACCCAGCATGCAATAAATTCACCTCATCCTCATTCCTCTATCTTTGCTCGTGGATATCCAGCCTTATCCAAGCAACACTGTATTTTTTTCCATGTGTCCCTCTTACCGTTTTATCCATATCTGTTCCCCTATCGTTTCTTCTCCTCACATATCTCTTTTTTTGCACTCAGTTTCCCGCGTAGAATTTCCCTCTTCTTCTTCTCCTCCTTTTTCCCTTTATGATCTTTTCTGTCCTCTTCCGCCTACGAAAACGTCCTCTTCAAGCCCCTCTTCGCCGGTTCTCTTTCTTTTTCCTTCGTTCGCTGGCCTTGTATCGCGCGCGTCCAAATAATCCACCGCGAGGAGGGAAGCGTTCGAAGGAATGACGTCGGAGAAGGTTTGGCGAGTAGGAAGGGTGTGTCCCCTTCCTTCTCATAATAGGGGTTCGAAAATGCCGGAGAGCAGTTTCTTCGCAAATATAATTCCTTCTTTTCCTCCCCGAGCATCGTTCGGTTCCTTGATTTATCTCCTTCGCAATTTCGGCCTTATCCCGGCCGCCGGATCTGTTCATAAAAAACACGATTGCTTCGAGAAAATTAGATTTTTTCTCTCTCCAATCTCTTACACGAACACACCGACACACACTCAATCTCACCGCCTTCGGGTTTGCATAATTCTGTGGAGGGTTCAGGGAAGTTATATTATTTTTTACCTCCCCCTTAATGTCGTGGGTGATTCATCTAATCAGTCGTATTTTATCTTAGGTTCGGCAAACGTGCCCTGTGTGGCCACTTATATCCCTCCTTCTGCGGGTGTCTTGATGAGGTCTTCTGGGTGAAGTGCTTTGTTCTCATGTTGAATAGTGTTTCTCGTTTTCCTAAAGCATCACTGCCCCTGCCTGCTGAGGTGCATTCATGTATCGAAGGGTATAGTGCCAAACTATTTCTCAGCTACTGATGCATCGAGATTGGAAGTAGCCTAGCTGGCCATTATTCTTTTATATTGGCTGCGTGGATATTTTACCATATTCTGTAATGCTCTTGGGGAAAGATTGTAAGAAGATACCTCTTCATGTAAGATTGTATGTAACAGGTGCCAAAATAATTTTGGAAATGAAATTGTGAATTGCGTAGCTTATTTATGCGAGAACACTTTAAACTTGATTATACCTTTGTTATGGCTTGTAAATCTGAACGCATGGTATGCAAAATGCTAGTGTGTTGAAATATTTTTAGATAATAGCTGTGTAATAGATCAAGATTTATCATTAAGTACGGTTTACTTATTGTTGAGGCGAGCGTAGTAGAGCAGTTTTTCTGTTTAAATAATTACGATGAGAAATTATCCACTTAATCATTCAGTTGCTGTAATTTTCGGCTCCTTGCAACATTAGAGTCAAGCTCGTCCTAGTAAGTACATACAATGAACTTCTACCGCTATTTGACTCTATGTCCGGAAAAATGGTTTCAACCCATGTAAATAATAAGTGAAGAAACAAGCCGTAAGCAATGCCTATACGCCAGCGCAAGATTAGAAGATAATTTTCTGAGACCAGGCCAAGTGTTTGCGGTCTCACAGTGCTGGGGCAACCTGGGACAAACATTGACTTTGACCGACGAGAATTTTCAGTTTCAATATCTCGAAATCTGAATTATTTGGAAGCAGACGAATTAGTAGCGCGTCTGCAGTTGGAGAAATCTGTAAAATGTATAGAATTCAGTTTAGAAGGATTCGTGCGTAGTCGGACGGCATCAGCTGTCGATAAATACTTTTAGCTTTAATGCTGTAAATTTAAAGGGAAGCTCTTTATTGTGATATCTTACCACCGCAGAGCCAAACAATACCTCTGCCAACCTTTTAACGCTCTCGGTGCTAAATCTGCTTCTTGAAGTGAGTTTCTGTCAAGGGAATATACCTCTCACTGCGTTAAGGCCATTGTGTTATTAGCCGCAATTAAACTAATGGAGAACCTGACTCGAAATGAAAAGATTTTCCTTAGCCTTCTTAACATGTATTATTTTCAATGGAACAAAAAGTGCCATGTACATGCCATGCTCAATTAATATCTGATATAACTACCGCAAATCTTGGATTGGGAATTTCTTCCTCAGTGTGGTAAGAACCTTAAAACTAATGCCCCGAACATATTCCGAGTATGAATGGATTTTGCATAAAACGTCATGACAATGGGGCAAAGTGTGAGGTCTTTGTTTCATTCCTGGTTCTTGATGTGAGTTTTCTCTGTGTGACTTAGCCGTTTCTATGTTCCAATTGTAGTGAAGTTTTTCCAGGGCTGCTCCTTAATCGTTAAGAGAAGAAAACTGTTGACTGTCTTTCGTTTGGTCTAAGAAACATTGACTGCCATTAATCCTAATAACGAATAATGGATAGTTTGTTGTTGCTGTTTTTTACGACAACTATTTTGTTCTGAAGTGAAATGATGTGTTTCCAAAAACGTTGGCATATCCCCGTCAGTGAAAACCTTAACCAAATATCATCAGCTTGAAGCTGGTATTGAACATCAATCGCATGAAATAACTTCTTACCTACGAAGAATGTGTGCATCCTTTGCTGAGTTACGTTTGTCCTTAAATTTGCCTTCACTAATTATTTTCATACACATTCGTAATCATTAGTTTGGTGGTTTAAACAGGAGGAAAACGTAATTATAAATAATGGTAATTACCTTTAACCAGTTTACACATTCCAAATAATTTGACTAACATTGAAGAAATAAGTTAAAACTCGCGGTTTAAGATAAATTGCGTATTCCTTCTTAATTTTAAAAAAATTGGTAAAAATTTGGCGTTACTCAGGACATGAAATGTTATACTACCTTCTTCAGTAAAATTATGGTTTTCCTATGTGATACTCTTAAGTTTGTATCTGAAGTACGATTTCATAGCATTTCATGTTGTTGAGAAGAGTATATTCGTTTGATTGTTGGTGGTCTGGAATTCAATTGTTGTTTGAAGCAAGATTGTTGAAATCTGAATAATTAAATTTATATCAACCATTTTCAAACCTCCCGTTTGATTTTTTAGTTTCTCAAACTATTCGCATATGGAAAGGGAGAAAATCTATAAATATATCGAAAATAAATTTCGCATTAAGAGTTGTCTGGAGTGCGTCGTCATCTAATGAAATATTTGCAATGGGAGCTCATTTTAATCGCCTTCACCGGGGCTAAAACGATGCCAACCTTTAGATATCATCTGTTATTTAAACTAATTTAGTTTATCTAAACTTATTTCTTCATTTTTAAGCTCTTTAAAACATTCTATCCTTGAAACACAGACTTTTAATGCTGAATGAATTAATGTTAATTTATTCTTGTCTCAATAAACAAATTTATAACTACTATTGATAAATAAAAAGAATATGTTTTAAAAAATTAATGCTGCTATAGCTTACTGACTTTCGTCGATCCAAAAGCATTCCCATTCCCACTGCCAATCCCTAAACTTCATCTGAGAATTTAATGCTGCTAAACTACTACATGCACAGAAGCGAAATCCTCTCGTGGAATAACGGAATAAATATAAATTTTATGCACAGAATAAAGCGTAATTAACCTTTTTTGCATGACCAAAATAGTATTGCAGGTGATTATTTCTTAATATCACATTATATTCAATAATTTACCGCTTATCTAAAGCAATGAACGATAAAGTCACGCTCAGATGGCATTCAAATTTAATCTGCCGTTTCCCTGCCGAAAATTTGAAAATGACCCAATAGAATTCTAATGGAAAATTGTCAAAATAGATGTTGAGAAAGCCTAATTCATCTGAATATGTGAGGCCATTCATTATGCACAATTGCGTCATCAAATCGGATAAACAAGTGACGCCCTTTCAGAGACCTCACTATCGCAAAAACGACAGGGAATTGATAACTAGACGATGATATATTTTTGTGTAATTTATCAGAGTATATCAAATATTTCAAAGTCAAAATATTTGAATATTATGCCTAGTATTTTTGTCTGTGATACTTGAAGCTACTTGGGGATGTAAATTTATTTACGATCTATGAAAATAAAAAAATACATAAATGAGGTACCTACTGAATTATATTCAGAGTATTATAGTAATTTGAAATTTTAGCACTTTATGCATAACTTTATTGACAAAAAATGAAAAAATTCAAATAAAGTATCTCCATTTACAAACTAACGTGATAAGCAAACCTTTATTTAATCTTTTCGAAATTTTCCGATTAATATTACAGCGTGAAGTAATTTCTTGTAATGAAACTACTGTAATGCCATAATGACGCAGTGTAATTTTCCTTTCTTGGGCGAGTTATCATTATTATCCTGGATCTGTATTAAGACAATTACAAATCATTCAAATCGCCAGCTACTTACCTTATATGTTTTGCGTGTACATAAAGTTTGAAATATTTCTTCATATAGATGTTGGACGAAGGATTGGTCATGTAAACTCAAAATCAGTAATTGTGTCTGTCTCTATGTTCGATGGTCTACTCTCAAAATGGTATTTCCAAAATTTTTCTCATTTTTTTGTGCAAATCTCTATATTCAATATGTACATTTTTCAGAATTATCGCCAAAGTATCGCGGTAACTAAAATGTTTAAATTCTTTCCTTTTGCCACCAAATGTTATAATAACCTTTAATTACACCAGTCCAACCTAACTTTTCTATTAATTAAGGTAAAAAGTAATTAAACGTTTTGCTTGATTATTTGTTTTTGAAATGGATTGGATTCGATATGATCGCTTTGCGTTCCTTGGAAGAAATGCTAGGTAAACTAAAGACGTAATAATATAATTTAGACAAAGGCGTATTGTTTCAGGCACATAGAAAAAAATTGATTAATTTGACAAATTCACCTTAAATAAAACCGTATTTCATTATAAATAATATCAAAATGATGTATTTAAGATTAAATATTGATTCATTTAATAATGAAAAATTGTTTTCAAAAAGAGCCCTTTTGATCATCAACAAAATGTAGAAAAACCAATTGGTCATTAATCCGTTGACCGAGTTCACTGCTCGAGAAATAAATCAAATCTCCATTTTTACAATTCGTTTCATAACACTAAAGAGCTCCGACCCTCCTAATTATTCTAAAATACGCCGTCTACTTAATTCATCTTTCGAATGTTATTGCCAAGTCGAAATTTAAAATATTTCCATCCAATAAGACGAGCTGACATCACAAAAGTGCCTAGATTTGCTGATGCAAGGAAAGCAGTAAAAACTCTTCAAGTTTCTCACATCCTCCAACCGAGTGAGTCTTTCCATATCCAGACAATTTGACCTGGTCATTTGGTGTTGCTTCACTGGTTATTGAATAGTCATTATTGTTAGTAAACCTGATCAAGCAATTTATGTTCCATGGCTTAACTATAATTTTGGGTGAAACAGTTTCCATTCATCGTGGGATTTCATTTTTTGCTCGATAAGTTTGGCTACTCTCCAACAGCACGTGTTGCACATCGTGAGGACTGAATTTAGTATCTAGTGCGCCTATGATTATTGTCTTGCTCATAGTTTGAAAAATATTATGGCCCATATTTGAGCAGGACTTACATACGGATTCTTTTATTGCACTCTGCATACCGATATGCAAAACTTCTGCTTAGTTAAATTCTTCATCTTCACAGTTCTTATGCAGTTGAAGTCTTTAAAAATGCCAAGAATTTTCAAAATATTTGTTCATAAATGAGGCAAGTTTTAAATGGCAAGTGATGCGTATAATTTTAAATATAACCATGCTGGAGAACCACGAGATAGAATAAAATGAATAAATTTGTACAATAATTTTAAGTGTTTAGTACTTTTATACCATCCATTATTTTTGTCTACTATGGTCAGCGTATATCTCATTCACTGCTATGACACATTTATGGGGCGCTACTTACTTCTTATGATTCATAAATGAGCTGCGGATGATCCTCGCAAGCACCCTCTCTCAGAAAGTAAAAATGGATCTAGCAAAAGACTTATCATTTACCCTATCTCTGTTTGTATAGAGATCCCGGACGAACGAGGATATAGGATAATAAAAAATATTTTAACTTTTGTGACCTACGTGATTGACTCTTCAAAAATGTAATAAACATAATCTATAGTAATGATAAGATTACTAGAAGGAAAAATGCGGGTTTATTGAGGGATGAGAAGGAATAGGATAGCCATTACTCTATGAGATGAGGAGAGAGAAAAATTATGAGAAATTAATTGAGGAGATGCAGGGAATGGGAGTAAAACGGTGAAAGTCAGAATCGGAGAAGTTTTAGTGTTGTTGCCCCATGTAAGTCTACCTAATCGACAGAATACTCTTATGTAATGTGATATAATACTTCATGTGATAATTAATTGGGAGGACGGCCTAATAATAATGCCTAAGCCAAAAGAGAATTTAAATTCACTGACAAAGTTTTCTAATACCAGCATTAGTCCTCATTGATGTGCAAGTATAGCTTTTTTTTAATTTATCGGGAAAAATTTGGTGTTTCATAGAGAACGCATGAGCAGATACGTTAGAACACTCGTCAAGCCAATTGTTCGTGAAAAAAAGTAAAACTATAACAAAAAGGAAAATTTACATTCCAGTCACCAAGTGTCTCAGAGCTGATGATATTACTTACATACTTGAGTGAAATAATGGCGACTCGAAATTCAAATTAAGACGGTCGCTTCACAAGTTAGAGTGTAACTGCAAAGTAAGATTAGTATTTGGAAACGGCATCAAAGTTACTTCGCATCACAAAAATTATGACAGTTACTACTGTCTTGCTCTGGAGAATTTTTTAACATTTTTTTACGTCGAGAGAAGCTATTTTATCCCCACAGTACGATAGTTTTTGGTAAATATTGTCTTCTTGCTGCTATGAATATGGTCGTAGACGATTGAAATCAAAACCTGAAAGTAATTCCTACAAAAATAAATAACAACAGCTCTCATTTTTATTTACTAAATTTCCGCTCATGCCTGGGACAATATTTTATTGCTGTGAAAATTTATTTTTGTTGGTTCCTGAATTCAAAGGCACTATATATTCTGAACAATAATTCATCATCAGTGGGTACTTCAGAATAAAAATGAATCTGAATTACTCCAATGGGAGGGATGGTAGAACTACTTTTACAGGTAAGTTTCCATTTCTTTATATAACTTCATTGAATGATTGTTGATTTATTTTCTAAATACTCAGAGTTAATACATTATTTTCTCTGGCAAATGTTCCTGAATTTTTTTTAAACCTTAGGTAACTGATTGTTATTTTAGCCATCATCAACAGTTAGAAACTCCAGATTTAGTTATAATTTCTACCGTACTCTTTGTTAAAGTCATCACAAGCGGCTTCGTTTTGGCAAGCATGAAAGGGAATGGACAAGCACTCTGAAATATATTCAAAACTTAGGTATTGTGTCGCAAGCGGTATTTCAGACATCAAATACTTAGATAAATAATAACAATCAGAGACTATAGTTTCTGCTCCACATAATGAGTATCTGCTCGAGAAGTACAAATTAGAAATTTGTATAAACGTATTGAAATTGTTGCTCATAGCAAGGGAGTTTAAAAGAATCATTAAAGGTATACCAGTTATAATTCTCAACTTCATAGTTAAGATCATATCTCCATCTGGCGCAAGTTTGCGAAATATTTTCTTTCATATATATACCGCATGCTTCCGTTGTATTATATCAAGACGCAACGCTAGATCTCAGGGATTCTAACAAAATGTATGGGCAGGTTAGTATGCGAATGCATATTAAATGAAGTAAATATAAATAAAGCTGATCAATTATCAAATGGGAAATACTTTCGGAATTTTGTGGCTCTTATAACACGTAATACATAATCGTGTTAAACAACCAAAAACTTGTTCCATTTGGTATGGGCGGAAGAATGGTTCAAACACAGTACTGTTAGGCGAGAAATGTGCTTTGAATGCAGCATTGAAGCCGAAAGACTCATATCACTGTCTACCTAAACAATTTTCTCTATTTTTGCCTCATGCATACGTCATAGTGCCGCAAATAAATTCTCGTGCAGCATCTAAGTCTTTTCTGGCAAATGCTTAGGATGAAGAGTTCGAGGGTTTCCAGCCGGGATATGGTGTTGAACTACGGTGACGTTTAGTTGACGTAGTCCGTCACCCTAAAGACTATGGCAGACTGCGTCATCTGAGCGAATGTACACTTCAACACCATATCCCGGCTGGAAACCCAAGACCTCTTCTTCCTGCTCGTGCAGCGTTTGGCGTATGACAGCAAACGGGCGCTAACCATAGCTGCATCTTTAACTACTAAAATTTACGACTTCCAGCGTCACTTCGCGGAATAATCTTACATTAGAATCAATATCGAAAAGATGCTGTTATTTTCCTCAATTGTCAATAATTAGCGACTAATATTAGATAAACTTCCAATAAATGGTGATATGATCTAAACAATGTGGAGGAGATTTTTGATTAGTATAATTTTAATGCATTTTCCCGATTCCCTTGCTGTCATATCCTCAAGCATTACTATAGGTAAATTAGTACTTAATACTTTTCAGTATGGATTCTGTTTAACCAAGATAGATCTACTTATGTCGTTGAGGCTGGAAACTAGCTCATATGAAGTATGTGCAAGGAAGTTTTTTGATTTCGAGATAGAACGAGTGGGATATTTATGGAAATGGATCCGAAAGGGTTGGAGGGTTGTAAAGAACAGTCGATTTATGAGTACAAAATTAGAACCATGTAGATTTATTGATACTTAATACATTACTTATACTAAATATTGCTTAAAAATTTCGTCCTTTGACATTGTTTAACTGTGTTATCGGTTTTTAAGGCCTTATGATATGACCTTGTGCGATGGGTTCAATAGAATCCGCTATAAAAACCAATATGTATTCCCAGTAGTCCGTCAACGGTGCAGTAGAAGTAAAACGCAGAGGTGTATCTTTCGCTAAGGCTCGGTACATTCTGAAAAATTCCATAACACGTTAAGCCGTATTTAAATAAGCTCTAATATTTTTACGAGAAGGATTTTATGACCAATTTATGCTGCATACAGTGTATCATTTGATAGGGCTGGCGTCAACTCTTGCTAAATAAAACCTGCCTGCGGAAGAAATAACGAATGAGAACTTTGAAATGTATGCAATCAGCGTAAATTATTTAAGTTTGTTTAAGCTGTTTTAATTAATCTGATCTTTTAAAAACTCTCATGAAACTGAAGACCAAGACATAATTGGCTCGGACACTAAATTACGGGCTGGAATCGTATTTTCACAAGAATTATTTCCCCTCTTTAACATAACAGAATGTACCCTTCAAGTTCACGTCATAAAAAGAAAGCGAAAGTTGTGATAAATCGTTATAATAGCAGCGAATGCTGCAGCGTTGGCAGCGAATTGAGGTTAAAAGAGTTATGTTTACTGCAGACGAGAAGAAAACATGTATGAAATGTAATGGAAAACGCATCAATGGATGCGAAGGATATTCTTTTGATGTTTGTTGAGTGACTTCATATGGGACGAACCAAAATACTTTCGAAATAAACGCTAGATAATATCACAGTCTGATTAGTATTTGTACTTAGTGCTTGCGACTGTTCCACGACACTAATTACTTGCATGAAAATTACAGTAGAAATCAGTCAAACCTAACAGTGTCATTTTCAAAAATCCAATTTGAAGATATTGTTAATAGCCATTGATGACAAGATATTAATACACAAAAATATCTTTCTGTGGAGAAATGACGTTGGAAATATCAAAAAATGCACTGAACCAGTTTATTTGATTGCTACTGTGCAGTAGAGCAAAACCGTAAGATTGTATTGGTCCAATAATTGACGGAAATCGGTAACCCTTAACAAAGACCAAAAACGAAAACTTCTCTTTAGAATGCCCATCAGCATTAAAAATTAATAAAGAAAAAGGCTGGTCCCTCCAATCTTAATAAAGTTATCTCTCGTGTCTTTCACCAAGGTGTTTCTCTTTAGAAATCATTTGGATTAAATGTTGCACTTAGGCGACAGCCGCTTAATCGCTTGTAGTATAGGAATTACGTACCAAGAATTTCACGTTAAAGCACAAGGATGGGTGAAATTGGTTGATAAAACCGGGCGCAAATCATCCTGTTACCTTAATTTATGATTTTTGTACTCCTAGGGTATCCGCTTGAAGTAGTGTAGTCCGGACTTCTCATCCCGAGGGCCCGGTAGGCCCTCAAATATTATGCCAAAGATTTTCAGGAGTTCCTGTGTCTAGTGTAAGTGCCATGCGGAAAAAACTTACCTGTCGTGCTTCCCGTCAGATAGAAAGTTAAACTGATAACCACCTTCTATATCCAAGTGAAATTTTAGTGGGATAGTGCCGACGGCGGATTTGTTTCATACTTCCCACTTTAGTTGTCATGTGCTTTTTCTTGACGGTTTAAAGGGCCTATGTTGTTATACAATAGTTTTATAAATTGGCCACTCCGGCTCTTTTTGTATATTAAAGCTATTGGTTGAGTAGTTTACAGTAAGCTTCGATTGTTTTTGCATACAGCCTACTCAATAAGAGGCTGTATACTTCATAAATACTTTAGGATGAAAGTAACAATGGAAAAAAATGGTTAACGTACGAGAGTTGGCCAAAAGGTAATGCCACACTTTTTTTTTAATTTCGAGTGACAGAAATTAGTCATAGAAATGGTCATTTAGAGCCGTCATTGGTCGCTAAGTCTTATCAGGTTATAATGACCCAACTATATCTTACATTTGAGTACTCTGACAAATTTTGTGGCCTCTTTTGAAGACAGACTGTAAGATTAGGCTCGCAAATACGAATCTGGCACAAAATAAGGACGTGAGAGAATGTAAATTTTTCTTAATTTTTCTTCTTTTCTAATTAATATTTAATAAATGTACTAAGTACTTTTCCACATTGCGTCTATGGGCAACAAAGAAATGATTAGCGCAATGTGAACCTGGCTCCATAACCAGAGCGAGGACTGGTACCGACACAGCGAACACGCTCTAGTGGATTGGAGATTTGGGGAGGCGACCGACAGCTAAGGTCATTTGCGCCTTAGGGTACAGGTAAGGGGGGAAGGGTGGATAGAAACCCGGCGTCGGCATTAGCCTGCTCTTAACGATAGGTGCCAAGGGGACCACGATTTAACGTCTCATCCGACAGACGGAGTACTGTACTTGAAGTAGTGCCCTCCACGAGACACTCAATTAGGGATCGGGTTTCCTCTGAAAAACATCCTCCTTTGCAGGCATTTGAACCCTGGCCGTCCGTATGGTTAGCCAGTACTCTAGCCACCACACCAACCCGATCCCTCACGCTCAAGTGAATCGCTGCACGTAATCAATAGAACTTTAAAGAGATTATGTAACAAGGTTAAGTGAGTTGATAAAACATCATTCTTTCACATGTTTGAATTTAGTTTTTGTAGAATGAATACACACCGGGTGAGATCTAACAGCTGGGTAAGAGTACTTTGATATAGTACCAAACCCATCGGAGAAACCCATAGAAAATTTGGATTAAGAGCCCCAAAGAGAGCTAGAATTTTTATGTGAATAATGAACTTAGCAGGAAGAAAAGACAGAATGTTTTTCAGCGAACGTTCAACATAGTCTGCAAGGGCTAACATATATCAATTTTAACATTAACGAGCATAAAACTAATGGGATAGTTTGCAGAACCTTAGGATTGAATATTCAATATTTTCGCGGAAAATGAGGAACTATGATAACTGAGATAGATTATGTCGGTGACATCCTCAGCCTCACTAGATAATTTAGACTTTGAACTGCATCTACATCTACGAAGAAACGAGCCAGCCACCACTCAGATGTGTGGCAGGGGATGATTCCACCTCAGATATACAGTTCTCATCCTAGTTCAAATCTTAACTTCAAATGACCTCTTGGTCACAAGGCGCAGACCAGAAAGCAGTCAAGAAAACAATACGCCGTCAAACCGGAAATTAGGAAAGTGCTACGTAGAAGAACATGCTGAATTGTAGTCCACTTGCTAAGATACAAAAACTAATTAGTATAATTAAATTAAGCTATTAATTAATTAATTATACCCAAAGTTACTAAATAATGGAATAAACAATATTACGCCCGACATTTTAAGCGGTGAGCGTTCTTGATAAATATAATATGTCATAAAAAAATACAAAGTCAACTCATATTTGTCTAATTATAAGTCATTATCACTAACATCGCCTCGCTTGAAATATCACGTATGAGGTTGGATAAGCATCTGGTAGTACTCCTGAGTCAATAGAATTTGTAATTAAATTGGTAGTGCAAATATATTAAGTCGTATTATAATTATTATCATGGTCGCCAATGACGCTATCTCTAAGCTTCAATTTGGCCAGGTATCGTTCTTCTGACTAGTTTTTGGCTCGCAGTCTACCCCAAGAGGGCAGAAGTATCATCAATAATAGTAAGTTGATTTACAAAATTACAAACTTTGTAATAGTATCAGGTATCACTAGGTGGAAGACTTTCACGTCAAATACTCTTAAATGTAAACAACGTTGTATTCCACCTATTTTTAATTCAACCCACTTCTGACCATATTTTCAGCATATATCAACTAATATGAAGACGTTCGTAATTTTGGGAGGCAGATCAACATATACAACATCAGAAAGCAGGGGTGGGGTGCTAGCAAACGGGGGGAGGAGGTTTGAGGGGGGGAGGAAATATAAACTTATCCGAAAAAATATAAACTTATTTGAAAAAAATATAAACTTATCTGCTCGAAGTTGCACCGATTATTGTTTTCACAAAGATGTTTGTCAAACCACACGTTTCGTCATCAAATTAAGAAAGCCGTTCTACGTTCTTTCACTCACGACGATATAGTCCCTCCAGTTCGGCCCATACACACTATAACATATACACTAGAACAGTAGTCAAAGGTGTAGTTCGGCATATACACTAGAACAATCGTCAAAATTCGTTCTATACTTTTTTTTACGCTTACGTTTTTACTCATATATACGCTTTTTTAAATCGACTGTGCTATTGTGTCATTGGTGGATTATTATAAACATAAATATATTGAGATATTACTATAAACACCACTATAATGATACGTATGTCCATATTGATATAAAAAAAATAACTCGATGGTAATTTCCGCACTGTTTTAATTAAAACTGACCATGGTATTGACAATTTATGTCATTATGTGTTCTTTTCTCCTTTTTCTGGATCCCCTCACTATTGTTTACTTGTTGTTACGTCATTTTGAACCCCCCCCCTCTGTATGTCCCCTCCCTACCCCTCTCCACCTTCATAACCTACCTTCCTACCTATCTTTGTTCTGCTAATGGGTATATATAGAATCGGAATGATAAAAATCGTACCTTGATAATGACATAAAGTGTCGAAATCATGGTCGGTTTTCATGAAAAGTGTGGAAAATCACTATCGAGTTATTTCATTTTACCAATGTGGATATACAATATTTCCACAAATTCACGCCAGAAACTCTTTCATAGGTACGTATGTGCTTAAACCGTGGTTGGTGGTGAGTTGAACTTAAAAAGTTTGTAATTAAACGTTGTTTTCATTTAAGAATATTTTATATTCGTAACTGGTTACCAGGGGACCGTGTGTGTTTCAACCTATGACCGGGATGAATGTTGATCGTCTGGTTTGGAATCGCCCCGCACCGCACATCCTAGAGGTGGTTGGAAGGGTGCTATATCGATGTATATACCCTGATTAATGCTTTAAATACTTATTTTGTCTAGACGTTTAGGAATTTTGACGCCCATTTTACTTGTAATGAAACAAATCATTTGCCGGAGAAGATAAACGCGAAGCACTTGTTCCGTAAGTTGTCTACGGCACAATCGCTCGAAGGAGAAATGAAGTGTGTACCTGCGTTGGAAGGAAAGTGAGTGGAACAAAAGAAGAGATATGTAAACGTGAGAAGGCGGATGAAATGACAAGATACAGAGAGATGCAAAAGTGGTGGGAGGACACACACAAAGGATTACGACTGAAAGTCGTGGAAGACAAAGATTTTATAAAAAAAAAACTCCTTCCCCTTAATCTCAATAAGCCATTGTGTTATTCGTTTGACTTTTTTTTCAATGACGATGGAAGTTCTTCACTTTAAAAAGGAGCTTTTTTGAAAACCTTGGTGGAAAAAGACGAACGAATGTTACTTTGGGAGAAGGGCTGAAATAAGGATTTAAGTCAGCCCAGGCTGTTTGCTCGCGAGTAATGTAAAGAGCGGGTGTCTAAAAGAAAGAGTAGGCGAAGCTACTCGCACGTAATATACCATCCATCGAATGGGTCGAAATGTATCGTTAAAAATTACATGTCTTTTGGAGAAAAAATTCATAGGTGCTTCATTCATGGTGTACGACAGATATTTATTGTCCTTCTTCGCCGTTGAAACTATCTTTCAAGCAGGCATATTCCACTATCAGCAATATTCCCGAAAACTATGAAAAGAGCGAGTATGTGAACTTATAATACAAGGGTAACGTTTGTCTCTCCTGAGTCATGGATTATCAACATGGTGTCATCAAAGGAAGAACGATTTACTGCTAAAATTAATGGCGAAACGAAATGAAAGAAAAAGAATAGAGTCCGAATTCTAAATACTCAGGCGATACTTTTTGGAACCGAAACATCATTGTCAAATCAAATAATAGAGGAAATTCCTCTGGTAAAAATTAATTATTACCGAGGTTTCAATTGTTACAGCATCATCAGGTGACCAGGAGATTATGATGCTGTAACAAGCAAAACTTAGTTCGTAGCCAATATCATTCTCGTGAAATTCGCTCTATTTATTGATTTATCAAGAAAAATCCGATGTGTCATTTTCCTTCCCTTATTTTCTCTACACGACTGGTATAGATTTAAAATGTCATTGTTTTCTACCTAAAATAAGGGACGGTAATAGTTGCGATAGATCTGTTCTGGGATAATTATTATGTTAAATAGGTTTTTTCTGTGGTGCTAAATATCTTAACATGATTATTAGCTACCAACTTCGCATGCAATTCCTGACATGATATACCCTTACATACCTTGTAGTGCTATTTATTTGTCGCATTAATAATATTAACCAGTAATTGTATCTTGAGTAGTGTACTGCATGGTAGCATATTTTTTTTACGTATCACTCTCCTAGTTTCTGGTATGACTGCGCACTGTTGTCCTGACTGTATTTGGCCTGCGCCTGGCATCCGGCAGAACGTGCCCGGTTCTGATTTAAACTGGGATGAGTGCTGCATGCCTGGTGTGGAATCACCCCGTGCCCCACACCCTAGTTGTGGCTTGTACGGTATTTCGTAGATGTGGATCTACGAATGTAGGATGTGTGGCACGGGGTGACTCAATGCCAGGCATGAAGCCCTCATCCTGGCTGAAATCCGAAGCCCCCCGAAGTCCCCTGGATGCTAGGCTCTACACAGAAATGGCTACCCGATGGACATGGCCCTGAGAAGGACCTTTAGGAAAAATGAAGACACGGCAGCACAGGAATCTGCGAGTGAATAGCTGACCACATACGCCACTCTTCCATATGTTGCGGGTACCACGGAGAGAATGGCTAGAATTCCTTTTTAAGTCAACAAAATCGAGATTTAATTGCTGCAGAAAGACGGCCAACCATCTACCGATACCCAAGGACAAGCTCCCTCACATACTTTTCGAGGGAGTGTATCACCTTCAATGCACCTGTGGAAAATCTTGTGTTGGGGGGACAGGACGATCCATCAGATGCAGAATACGGGAACACGAGCGGGCCACGGAAAAGAAGCAGTTCCGACTCTCCGCCGTCGCCGAACACGTATGGTGAGAGCCTGGAAATAGCATAAATTTTATTGAACCAATTGCCACCAACAACGAAAGACGCTACTTTCCGAGACTCATTAGGAAGCCATATAAATCACCAAGAACCCGAATAATTGCAACCGAGAAAACGGCTACATCTTGTCTAACTCTTGTCCTTTCTAAGTAGGCACGCATGAAAAAACAGACACATTTGCATGTGCAAAATTAATACAATGACATTAATAACCGCAGTTTATTTACCTCTCATCAATAATTGAATGAAAAAATTCCTTCCTTCAATTTTTAGCTCGAAAATAGTCATTAATTTTTAACGAGTTTTGGAATTGAACTGCTTTTGCTTATTTGTAATAGTTATTTATCATAATTCATAGCTGTTCCTATTGGCTGGAAATCATATCGGAGAAAATATGAAAATATATAGCTCATTCCTTTAAGGCTCTCCACTTAAAGCGAGCTGCAGGCGTTATGCAACCACCACAATACTCTCACTTCTGAAAGTGTGCTAGAGAAAAGGGGAGGGGCCTTGCATTTATAACCCCTCCCATTGTTTGCCACTTAATTACGAGGGACTCACGGAAGCATAAGTAAAACAGCAACATGCTATGTAGGTCAAGTCGTGACCACAATTTCCGCTGATTTATTTTTTCCAGACAGGAGCTGGAGATGAAAAATTTCTAATTAACAAAGTGCAAAGAATAACTTATGAATAGGAGATATATGATTAAGATGAAACGCATTGTTTTATGCTTCTGAGCGAATATTATATATTTTTATTATTTATATTATAATATTACAATAATTTTTATGTATGCGTTCGCTGCGAGATGAAATGAAGTTTTCCATGTTCATACTATGATTATATTTGAGAAAAGGATTCTGAATTTTTTTTACCACCGTTGGACATTTTAAACCCTTTCCTTTGCAAAGTATATTGATTTTAAGTCCTGTCTTGATTGAGGTTAACGTATTTATAGGTCGTCTAAGCTTTCGATTAGGATGAGTAAATACATAGAGAAATATATAAAAATAATAAGAAATGAAAGGCTGAGTGCAGCAAAAAAAACTCATACAGTATTACTTTCACCGAGGTTTCCTTTTTTATTTATTTTTTTATACTTCTTGCTCAGTTTTCCTCCTCCTCTATTGCTTTTGACTAACTTTGAACCTGATATAAGACAATAGGAAAACACGAGAGAGAAAAGAATTCGAAGATGTTTATGGCGAAAAGGCGATAAATATAAAATTAATGGAAATTTGTCGAAGAAAGTCTAAGAATTAGTATAGAGGAAAGGAAAAGAAATTAAGTAGTTTGATGAAGTGAAAAAAATGAAAAAAGTGAAATAAATGAAAATAAATGATTTGTGATAAATGATGTGAAATAAATAAATGAAGTGTGGAAGTAAGAAAATAAGAGTACATTCTAGAGCATACTTATAGTTAACTTTTTGCAATAATTTATATTCATTCTTTTATCTAAAGGTTATCCACTATTACGATAATTAAGATGAGATTTGGATTTTGATCATGGAAGAATAGGAAGTTAATGGGTGGAGAGGGAGGGAAAAATGGAATTTTAACGGAACTATAGACCTTAGTACCACTATAACTCGAGGGTGAACAAAAACATAAGATCTGGAGTCAGTGGTTGTACACTCAGATGTTATTTACACTCAATAGTGCACACTGAGGCGCGGCATGCTGAATTTATTGGAAATTAAATGCATGTATCAACGGTTACGAACTAACCTGCGAGCCGCCACAGAGGCGTGCAGAATGCCAGCCGTAGAAGTAGAGGAAACAGAAAAGTGAGAATTCCCTCGGAATATTAATCCATCCGTTAAAATCCATAGACAACGCATTTTTTGTCTAGTAATTTTTCACCAACTCGGCCCAAATTCCTTCCCGAGTTTTTGCGTTGCCCTCGCCAAGGAGAATAGGAGTGATATCCGTTTTACGACATAGGAAGTAAACCGCCCCTCAAGGTTAAATAGGATCGCTTGTAAGGTTGGGCGGCTTGCTCAGGGCAAGGAAAAGTCGGGACACTGGCGAAGTCTGAAGTCGGCCGCCAGCTCCCGAGTTCGGTAAACCATTTAACCGTCAGTGGACTAACCATCTAACCATGTGCGTGGTTGCTTACTCGAAGCATTGAGTTATTTACCCCTCAGTTCCTTCGTGAGACTCACGGGGAAAAGAGGTGTGAGCGTAGACAACGCCTGGTCCCTCCGCGTTTCTTCTGTTTCAGTGTCGTTAATCCAAGGAAGTTGCACTTTTAAATGTGTCAAGTTTTCCCACGGCTTCGGTTTATTTGGAGTTGGCAGATCGCAGACTTCGCGACATTTTCTGTGAATCGCATTGTTCCACTACGCCAGTTTTATTGCCATATCCCCGTCTGGAAAAAAATTCAAAGTTTACATTGGCGTCTTTGGCTGCATCGACAGACTATGAACTGGATTATAAAAGTTCTTTGGGCTAGTGTCGAGAGCGGCCAAACTTCCCCCTTCAGTAGCAGCTAAAAGTTCCAGACCACCATAAAGGTGAGTGCCAACTTATTTTATTATTGTATTGTTCCGGAGCTTGAATTATCTTTTTCTAAAGATTTACTTGCGGCAACGCATTTATTGATATACTGCTGCAAATGCCACTCGTTAAAAAAATTAGACGACCCGTATTTCAACGATTGGTCAATCGTAAAAACCCGGGTTGTGTAGAAAGATCTAAGGATTTCCCGACATATGATGTTTTTAAAGTTTACTCGGGCTTTCCATCGGGTCAAGCACTCCATCTTGGTTGACGTTTTTATGAATGACCGACCCTTCTTCGACCTACCAGCTTCGGCCGACGTTTCGAGCATTTGATCGTCATTAGTGCAGGGCTGGATTGTGTAAATGTTTTGCGTGGTATTTTTGGAAGTTAGTCGATAAATACGCAAACGATGGAGGTGCATAAAGTTACTCAAGATAGAGTTAACTTACGTAGTGTAGCTAAGAATTCTTACGTCTCGTGAAATACTACATATGCATTGATAGAACTACCCCCTTTATCTTACAGCCCGCGAAAACTTTTCGAGTAGTAAAAGAACTATCAAAGTAATGTGCAGATTTAAGAAGGTCCTCAATGCGATCACATTCGACCAAGCCTTGACTTTAGGGCATTATTTCTTAAAGGAATTGAGAATGTTCAATGGGCAGAAGTCATATCTAATGTTTGGACCATTCCGATCCCCATCTTCCTAAGAATCTTGGGGTGGTTATTTTTGAATTCCGAATAGAAAAATTTACGTCGCATCATCGGTTCGTTCCCAAGTTTGGATGACTATAGCCCTTCATCCTACCTTATCTAATGCTGGTTCCCTTACATTCTTTCTTTTTTAATTTGTCTTCCGTAGTTATCCTCATGTCTTCAACTTGGGTCTTTTCTCTACAATTTTCCTTTAATTATATTCTCATGAACCTATTGCGCATCAAGGTGAGCTCAATCTACCTGGTTCTTCTTTTCTGTAGTGTTCCATATAGCCTTTTCCTCCTCTATTCTTCTGTGAACTTCTTTATTTCTGAAATTATCCGTCCACTTGATATTTAGCATCCCTCCCCAACACCAGGCATCAAAAGTTTCTAGTTTTTTGTCTACTTTTCAAATTGCCCATATTTCCGACCCATTAAGTGCCACGCTCCACACGATTGCCGTCACATGATGTTTCCTACCTCGTAATCCAATCTTATTTGAGCACAGTAGTCTTTTCTCGATTGCCTCTTTCTCAGCTTAGCCGGCCTCGGTGGCGGCGGGGTAAAGTTCTCGGGTAAAGTCCTCGCCTGTCAAACCGAAGGTCGCGGGTTCGAGTCCCGCCTGGGTAGGATGTTTACACCACCTCCCTGGGCATGGTTGTGTGTGTTCGTCCATTTATTAAATACCTAGTAATTGTCTTCGGCTGTTAGGTATAAAGAAACTATTATTATTATTATTCGTCACTTGATGAATGTCGTACATCTTCCGTCCCAGGTGATGCTACTCCAAAGTAGGTGAAGGAAGACATTCGCGCCGATTCTTCTCCTCCCAGTTTGACTTCTCCATTCAGTGTATAAGGATTTCTGACTCTGTGTTATTTATTTTCATGCTCTATTCTTTGAGAATGTGATCCATTGAGTTTATTGATCGTTAAAAATCATCAAAATTTCCTGTTGTGACTGAGATATATCTGTAAATCGGAGCATGTATATGTCTTCTCTATTTATCTTCATTCCGTTCAGTTTCACTACATATGCTTCTCTTATTTCCTTCTTTGAGTATTTGTTTAACTGCGCTCGTGAGAGGTTGCACTCTTGGCTTACTCCTTTGCTAGTATTAGCTTTTATTTGTCTTCCAACTCTCAATGCATTGTGATGATTTGCTTCCATTATAATTGGTAAATTCTTCTTATGTCATAGTAATTTATACCGAGCTTTTACCACAGCCTAGACATCTTGGTCCACTCAACGTTATCGAAGGCTTTCTCCGAGTTCACTTATGCCAAATGGCGTGATATACCCTCATATATTGTTTTTTTACCATTGCTCTGAGGCTTGGCATGGTCTCCCAGCTTCCTCTTTTTTCCTAAATCCAAATTGGTTAACCAAGAGGTTGTCTTCAGTTTCCATTGACATACTTCGGTCTATCATACGCGAAAGTCCTTTTTACGCATGTGGCACTAAACTCCAGGGTTCTGTGCTCCTCTCATTTCTCATAAATTCTGTGGTATCGCAATCACTGCACCCATTTAAAGTCCTACGGAGAAAAATTTCACCAGAATCTACAGGAAATGAAACGCAGATATCAAGGGAAGTAGAACAAAATTATGCTGGTAGATTATTGCTGGTTACTAAAGAGAGAAGATACAACTACGTCTTACACGCGAAAGGCACGGTAGATACGTTTCTTAAACTAAGTCAAGGTATTCCGGTTTTGTTTCTATCTTTGATTATTTTTCTTAGGATGTCCTGGGCTTTACTTCCAAGCGCCTTGGTGATTTCTCTGTTGGTATTGTATGCTCTAGGTGCTTTCTCTTTAAATCATCCATTCCTCCGTCAAATTATCAGTATGCATGGGCCTCAGACATCCTCACCCACCTCGCTCTCGTTTTCATCAGGTTTTTATTCAATGTCCTCGGCTTTTGGTAGTTCTTAGGTGAATGGTTTTCATCTATACCCATTTCTTCGTCCTCTATAGTGTATTCCCGCTGACGTCCCTGATGTTGTTCCTTTTCGTTTTTCTCTCTTTTAAGAGTTTCTTCGCTTATAGAGATTCGTTTATTTGGTTGTTTCGAAATAAATAAATTAGATCATTAGGTACAGAAAAATACGCCTTTTTCGCTGTTTCTTTACTGCTTCTCAGACGGCATTACCATATGCGGATATCTTGTTGTGTTCTGCAGCTCATTTTCTTAGCTCTCCGGCTCATTCCCTCGAGTCCTCGACTCTTTCAACTCGCGATCCGTTTTAATATTTCCGCAATAAAAAGTTCGATTATTGCTCACTGTGTGATAGGCGAAAGCCACTACCATCAATGTTGTAACTCGGAAACCTGATGGCAATAAATTATCATTAGGGACTCAGGAAGTTCCGAGTGAAAGTTTAAATCGTTGGTGAGTGTAAAGACGAACGTAAATGATTTAATCTATGATCAGTGACATGATGATATCCTTTCTAAGTATAAATTCTAGCTCGCGCATGGAAGGCCATTTCATTTATTTATTTCTCACCCTCTTATATTTTAATGAAAAATGTATTCGAACAAAATTTCCCAAATTTTCATCGTAAAATCGTTTTTTTTTTGTTATTTATGTGGAAGTTGCGAGCCCTAGTATGTTTTAATATTATGCTCAGCGTGCTTGAGCGCCAAACCTTCGCAGATCATTTGAGACTTAAATATAGTCTGTTATGGTCAAATACTGGTGTGCAACTTTAAAATTTTAAAAATGTCGCGATTCATTAGATAATTACTCAGTAATTGTCTTCTTATCGAATTAGTATGCAGTAACTTACATCAAAAATTGAACGTTTATGATACGCGGGCCATAGTTGCTTTGCGACTGGTAAATAACCTGAAATCTCGAGAAAAGTTATCCAAAACCGTGAAATACAACCTCATAAAATTGATTTTCCTCCAATTTTGTTGGTCTTCGACTAATGACCTAGACATAATCTTTATTTTGATGCCTCATATGTGTGTATATTGATGTCAAAATGAACTTCGTGAAAATACCTTATGTTAGAACTGACCCATTGTAGACTAAATATCCTGTGAAAATGCATTTTGACCGGTTTCCGTTTGAATTTTCACAAACTGCATTGATTGCACATAACAATGAGACTCCAGGGCGTTATTATTCGTTTTAGGAATGGTAGACTATGGAAAGCTTGGAAGAATGTCAAGTACAGTTCACGCTGTACAAGTGCGCTCTAAAGTTTCTGACTATTTTTCATACTTTGTCAATATATGTATGTTATAATCTCTAACTTAGAAAACGATATAGATATAAGTGCTTCGACTCATCGTGGCAAAAAATGCGTTTTCTATGTATTAAAAGTCAATTTTTTTATTTGAAAACCATTATCTTAGCATGATACATAGTTACTTATTGATAATAAACATTCATATTTCCTCCATGCCTCAACTGATGCCATCCTTTCAAATATAGTAGTCTGCGACGCCGTTTATTGTGACTCTCTTGTATTTTTCATCGTCGTGATGTGTTTAACAATAGTCACTGATCAATATCGATGATATTGGTCGCGAAAAAATTTGCTAAGCTATCATTGAGTGAGTAATACGGGTCTCCTGACATTCTGCTAACAGTCATTTTAATGGCGGAATTGAAAAATAACTCCCCAGGTCCCCCTACTCCATCAGAACTTGCTTTCCGCTTTCATTCTATCCAATCGTCATTAATACATTCACTCGCAGTATAAAGCAAGTGATATGGGGACTATATGCATTTCCTTACTCGCCCGTCTCCCAGTCCCCATTCTCAAATCTCCACCTAACATCCATGACCGTTTCTCTTAGCCTTACTCGCCATCAACACGGGGGAGTTCAAGGCTATGCGACTGAGCATAGTATCATGGCCTTGGAATTACCTTAAATTCTTTTATATCGTGGAGAACACACATACAAAGCGTATGCGGCCCAGCATTAAAGAAACTACGTTTTGTTAAGCGTGTAAAATAAGGTTCTCAGATGAAAAAGTAAAAGAGAGATGCTACATCGCTCTGGTAAGGCCACACCTCGATTACACCGGAGGCATGTAGGACCCTGGTTGAAAAGATTAATTAATTCATTTTGGTTTAAATAAATTTAAATTTAGTTTAATTAATGAATTAAACCAAAACAATTAATAAAATACAAAGAAAAGCAGCACGCTTCGTTAATAAATGCAACGAGCGAACATATAGCGTCCCTTAACTTTAAGAGGGATTAAGGTGGGAGCCGCTAGAGAATCTGAGGCTACACGCTAGGCTTAGGTTGCTTGAGAATTTTAGGACTGGTGTATTTCAGAGTGACATAGAGAATATTATAATGACGCCTCACTACATCTCTAACAGAAGACTGATAGTAGCGATAAAATAAGAGAGATACACTGCCGAACAGTTAGGTACAAAAACTTGTTCTTTCCGCGCATTATAAGCGACCACAAAAAAAAAACCGAGCTCCTAGCGTCTTACCACGGCTGGTGTCCTAAAACCCCCTGCCACACGCCCGTGAAGCGGGTCGCTGTGTATTATGCAGATGTAGATGGCGCTTGAACTTTACCATACTCCGAAGTGAGGGAAGCAATGGGTTTTAGCGATCATTAGGTAGATGCAAACGGAACTTTAAAGTGCTCGATTCAGGAGTTTCCATGGAATTGATTACTTATCAGACTACTGAAAGAGTCATTTGGCCCTCAAATATTAGAATTTAAGAAATTATATGGGGGCATGTCAGGATCAAAAAGCACCAGGGTAAAATATAACAATCAGCTGCCTTGTTAATATTGCTGTTTTCAGGTATTCTCGTCGCGTGTTTAGTTTTTCTGACTACAGTTTCTCCCCTCTTCCTGGGGGCGTCTTCAGGCCCGTTGGACATTTTGTAATGTTAATTTGGTTTGTCTCATTGTATTTAAAAGGACCTTTTACGCGATATGCATTACAGTGCTGAATTTAGTACTGAAATCAGCTCCCAAAACTCTGGTAAAAAATCAGTACTTAAATCAAATTCGATGCCTCGGAGCCTGTTATTACACGATACTGATTTGAGTACTCAGTTGCGCGGCTCGAGCATTTAATAAAGTATGCCATATGAAGAAATATTGTCATATATTTTGGTATAGCTACTGTTTTGCTTACATTGTATCATAAAATTTTTCCAGAAAACCAGTTATAGAGGTCTCAAGAAAATATTTTCCCATTTTTTTTCACACAGCTCCCTCGAAGATTATTAAGATAGACTACGGTTCCACCGCGGGTATTCTCTCAAAACATTCGACTTGCCTGCTTGTCTGTGGTTGGACGTCGGATCCATGAATTGCATGTAAAATAGGTGTTGTATTTATTCCCCTTTTCAATACTGATAATCGAATTCGATTCCGTGTTCGGATTTTATCACACCTTTTAGACGATATGATTTTAATCATCCGGGCTAAATTCATTTACAGTACCGGTCAAATTATAATGAAAAAAAAAGAAATTCTAAAGGGACATAATATGTAACTTCCATAGTAACCACTATCCAAAGAAACATGGCGGCAATATAGGCGGTGAGAAAATCATCAGTGATTTTTTTCTTTATGTAGATTTCTTGTTGAAACAAAAACTGTTTGAAAATTGTAAGCAATTTACAAACTTATTCTGTGTCATGATGAATTACAAATGGCTGCAAAAATGAAAAAAGGGCGGATGAAAAATTCCATTCAATTCCATACCATCCATTATTCGTGAGAGAGAACTGGTAAAAGCATACAAAAATATATACATTTCAAAATTCCAGGTATTAAACATGTATAAAAATGATACCAGAGGAGTGGAGCTCATAGTTTTTTATTTGACATAGATTATACGTCTTCCATGGAGCCAAATGAAAGATAAATTAACACCTTTTCATTCTGGGGGAGCGTGGCCATAAGGTCTAGGACGGCAAGGTGAAGACGACCTCAGGAGCATATCACCCGAGCCTGTGCACCATAACCTGAAGGCTACTGTGCCCCTTCCTTTTTATTGCGTCACTCCATTGCATTTTACTGAATGTAAAGTCAATCGGAGGCTTATGGTAGTCCGAACGAGATAGTTCCCTAGTCATAATAGAGACCATATTCGAATTATACGTTATAATTTCACCAGATGTGGGACTTATGAATTAAATATTGCATTATATTTATAGATTTATATGACAGAAATAGTAAGTTATTAAATAAAAATATCTAAATAAGTCTTTAACTTGACTCATTTTTTTTCGCGCTGTGCGTTTGAAAATCATTCAAAATGGAAGATTTTTTGTGATACGCAAGAACCTATTACGGTGACAATATGATTAATTGTCAAAAAGAGTCGAGAAAACATGCAAAATACACGCTGTTAGTATTTTACGACATCTAAGTGATACGAATTTCTCATTTTGTAAATAATGTCTCTCTGGAGTGCATACACGTGCCATTTTCTATGTAATAGGGCTGGTATTTTTTGGCAAATATCTCCGAAAGTAATGTGATAAGGGGTTGAATTTTTTGTGTTGTTAGAAGGGTGAGATATTTTTCATTAAAATGAGATCAAATTAATTGATTTCTAGGTGAAATGATATTTCGCTCAAACTATCTTAAATGGTCGTACAACTTTCACATAGTGAAAGTCTTCGTATCTAGCCCAGGTGATGACCATTGGCATTAAAAGATTTTAGAGATCATTTATCCCATTTTAAACGAAATTCGGAGGAGAGTATCGGCCTTAAATTACAAAAAAATTGTTTTAGCTTTATCAGCAGTGGTACGGAACAATAAATGGAATAGTGAAATTCAAACATGGCGGGTGAATGTTTTGGAGAAATTGCCTTGAGAAAAATTCGGCCTGGACCGCGGAAAAATGAGAAAAATTCGACCACGAGAAAAATTCGGCCTGTTCCCGGTCCAGGCCAAATCTTTCACATGGAATAGTGTTCATGTACGTCTTGTCTCTTTTTCCCGTTCGTTAGTTAAGCCTATTTCTTAAGTTAGGGGACCTCATTTTTTATATTTAGAAATAGTCATCGCATTTGAAATGTTGCGGTAGGATTATTAACATAAAAACTTACCTCCCTCCCGAATAGAAAAATCAACAAATGTGAAGTGTGCTTCAAACTGACGATGCAACTGGCTGGGGCCATGGTAGGATGGATGGAGCCATCAAATATTAGGACTGAATGGCTCATGGTGGAGAGGGCGAAACGTCTTTCAAAATACATTATTTATTTCTGTGTAGGTGTTAGCCGTTTTTGAAAGTTTCATTGAATTTAATAAAATATATTATCAAATATTTATAAAAAGTCTAATTAATTAAAAATGACTGGACACCATGATTAACATATTCCTGCACCTAAAAGTCCGAAATTTTACCAACTTCGTAGGAAGTTACAAAAGACACCAGAGGCGACATCCTCGCATTGGCGAGCCGCGATAGAACTGGTATCCAAACCGTTTATTCGAGGGATGTTCTCTTGTTTCCTGCCTGCCTTGTGACCGCACAGTGCTAAATTACTGCCTCTGTGAATTGCAGTTCGGGTTCACCTCCATCGATTAAAGGCATTCTTGCCTCGTTCCTCGGGGGATGGAGAAGAGGGGGAGGAAGGAGTGACGTCACGCCCCTAGTCAAGCGCTTAGGATCCGTTTACAGTAATTAATTCTCGCGTGAACGATTGAGTTGCCTCTCTTGGTTGAGATCAGTTCGGTGGCTCGTGGCTACGGATTTGATGGGGTAAAAAAAAATACGATCGCCCCATGATTCAATCGACCGGTGTAATGGAGGACTCACTTCACTACTTGCAAAATGATGAACCCCACGCTTACATACAAAGGGTAAAATCCCCTGCGATTTATCTTTAGTGGTAACACTATTCCCAAAACAAGCACTACATCAATTACTGATAAAGTTTTAGGAACTGCGATTCAAAACCTTTTATGCCAATGCATATATGTGTAATATTATATACATTTTTCTAAAACAAAGCATACCAGACGGTTCCTATCAGGAGGAACTGGTAATCGGTTTAATAAAGTAGCTTAACGCACCTTTTTAAACTACTCGACTAACTTTCAAACATATACGGCCGTATTCATAGATTTCAGCTAACAGGCGCTAGTAGGCGACTAACTTAGTCAGATACTAAGAGTACTTAGTCGCATACTACAAAATGGTATTCATAGATCCTTTCCAGTAAGATACTAGGAGCTACTAACCTAGTATGCTACTATCGCCACTATCGTAGCGGAGTACATAATTGGCGGTAGCGACTGCCCAAGAAACAATGAAGCAACGCTTGGCGACACTGCCACTGGCTTCATTGTACGTGAATCGTATGTCATACATCAATATTGCTGCAATGAGGCCATCGATAAATATTCTAATTTCTCCATATTTTAGAATTACCAGCATAATTCCGACAAATCTTCCGTAAAATTTGATTGTTATTGTATAGAAAAATTGGGAATACATGCTTGTCATAAACGTTATTTTTTGCCACACATAGTAATACACCACAAACTTGCACAGATCGTTCATAAAATTATTTGAACACACTGGAGCTTCACCACATCAAAGTTGAACTAACTCCATCCAATCGCACCAAATTAGGGTAATAGTTATATTCAAACAAACACAGGACTTTCTTGAGGTATCCACCTTTCCATCAACTTAAAGACACTCAAAATGGAAAATGTTTGCATTTCGGTAATGGATTATAACTGATATTTACATAGAAAATTAAACAGTACTCACATTCACACACTAACCATCATTTTGTAAACGAAAAACGAACATGCACATGGTACAGCGGACATTGTCACTATTTAATCTGAATACCTATTTGTCCCTTCACGAATCCTTTCTGAGCATTAAATAAGACGAAACTGGTTTCACTTATCCGCTTAGAAGATAAAACATAAAATATGATGCGATATACTGCTGAAGCACTGGAAGAAGTTTCTATCACTCTGTGAACCATAACAACGTTCTGCTACCAAAACAAAAACGAAACGAAATAGATATTTACGGCGGAATGTAAACAGACCAGCACTATGATGTAAACAGACTCACAATTATTACCTGTGTGAAATCATTATAATTCATTAAGATAACAGTTGTACGTCTTTATATTAATGTAAGACATATTTCTACGACAACACAACTGTAATATGCTCGAGTTAATTACTCTGAAGCACCTCACTTGATACAGTAGTCACGAAAACTAATATGCACTTGTAAGTTGTTGACGAGGCTTCCTACTGGACACATTCTTTAAAATGGGCTGTATTCTTGTAGAGTAATCATCTAAAACCACAAATGAACAGTACTAAGGCCAGAAGAATTTAAAAATGCAATTTTTACCCTAAAAACCAGTCAATACACGCACAATGATTTATGCACTTAATAAAGCTGTGAAGCGTAGCACTGATGAAACGAGATGAAGAAGAGATGATGACCACCTTACGACACTCGAAACCACAGAAATCATGTACTAACTCTTCCTTTTTCGTTGAATAATACACTCATGAAGAACTACGGAGTACCACAACACGGTGTCGTAGACTAAGAACAAATAGTAAAAATGCTGTTTGATCCAGCAACAGTACTACACGTCGCATCCGCCAGTCTTGAGAAAAGCAACTCCACAGTATCTTTGGTATTTTTGCCAAAATCTCCATTATAGCTTCAAGTTATCACCCGAGGTGAGCCTCTTGTGACAGATCGCCATATTTAGTGGCGCCTCTAAACAAGGCGAGAGAGTGTTTAAGACTCAGCTACTAAAATAGTGGCTCACTTGGCGCTGCTGAGCTTAGTAGCAGTCTATGAATACGATTTTGTTAGTTGGCGACTAGTTAGTGTGCTACTAAGCCGATAGTAGCTCACTAAGGAATCTATGAATACGGCCGACAATCTTTATGGAAACTTTTCATTAACATCATATCAGCCACTTCAAAGATTTTGTTACACAGAGTGAGTAGTCACCAATATGCTTTTCACTATGCATTAAAATAACAAGAATATTGGAGCATCATTAAAACCTGCCAACACCTACAGCAGATGTGTGATTTTTACATTAATTCTCGACGTAACACACTTCCAACGTTGTAGAAACTACGTGTATTTAAAAACTAGGCAATTTGTAGATCTAAACGTGTTACACGGGCAGCATGCGAGACGCGCAATGAATAGTAACGTCATATTTACAGCTATTGCAGAATTTTATCATTTACGGGATTTTACGGGACATTTACGAGAGATGACAATTTAAATATCGTTGATTTGACGTAAAAAGAAAATATATTGTTTTGACTCATGGGCTCTGTCCCTCTGCGGAAAGTTACTTTCTACAATCTTACGTTTGGCGGTCTATCTCACTAGATTATGCTTATGATCTAGTTCATCGGTTCACTTCGAGATTGACAAAATGTCGTCATATGGTATTTCTACTTCAAACATGCGAGGGATATTTATACTAATGGTTTTCCCACAGTCATAAGATCCTGTCATGGCTACGATAATTAACTTTGGTTTGTCATAGGCGTGTAAGAACTGAGGTCATTTACATAATGAAAGTGGACAGCTTGTAAGGGAGCGTAGAATAAGAAACAAGGTAGAATGGGGAGAAATCTATGTTTCACTAGACTATTTTTAGTGAAATACGCCATGAAGTCTACGGTCTCAGTTCTCATCTGACGGACAAGGACTGCAATTAAAAGTGCGCTTCACGTTTCATCCTAGCAGCAACTTACATTTCACTGAACATTCTCTGCCATCAGAAGGAATCCAACCCTTGATCTCGAGATATGAAGGCATAAATCATGCCACTGCATAATTTTCACCATCTTTAGTTTGCTCGTGATACCTACAGAATTATCATACTCTTTTAAACCATATATTGCTGTCCATTTCTGAACACATAATGCTGTTCATTTCTCAAAATATGTTGCTGCCCATTTCTGCAAGCCCTAAAAATCCTTGTAATAGACGACCTCATAGATGTCAAAAATTCCGGAGACATATATTGAGGCACTTCCAAGGATAAATAGAAAATGATCATAACACTATTTTCCCAAGAGTCAAGTATCGTCTCAATAATCGAAATTGACGAGGCAATTTACCTCCGCTGTTTGACACCCTTTGTCAGGTTCACTTCAATGGATCGCAGGGGTAACTTTTCTCCTTAAATGACTCGATATTTTCGTTGTCTTTTAATTCTCTTTGCATTTTTAATCAGCTTATTCCTAAATAAAATATTTTTCATCATTATATCTCCCCAAAACTAGCCTAACACTCATTTACATTTTCTTTGGAAAGAAAATTTCATTTTTACTTCATTTATAGGATACTAGATATATCTTATCTAGTTAGCCAATCAAATGATACAATCAATAGCCAAATAGGTTACCACTTGCTTGTAGTTGTCAAAGAGAGACGCTACTTCGCTCTGGTTAGGCCACACCTCGAATACGCCGCGAGCATTTGGAACCCTGGTCATAATGGTTTAACCAAGACAATTAATAAAATACAAAGGAAAGCAGCGCGCTTCGTTAAAAACTGGTATGAGCGTAAATATAGTGTCTCGCTACTTTTAGAGGGATTAAGGTGGGACTCTAGCGACTGGGAGGCTACACGCTAGGCTTTGGTAGCTTGAGAATTTCAGAACTGATATTTTTCAGAGCGACACAGAGGATATTATCATGACTCCTCACTACATCTAGGCCTGACATATGCGAAAAAATAAGAGAGAAATACTGCCGAGCATACAGGTGCAAAAACTCGTTCTTTCCGCGCACAATACGCGACCACAATAAAAATTGAGCCACTCTTAGTACACTCCCATAATACATGTCACCATTTCATCTCCCAAAAACCTACACCTTTACACGGTTGGTGACCTAACACCCCATGACACCCACCCATGCGGCGGCTCGCAGGGTGTTAAGTAGATGTAGTTGTGGTAAGGCAAAATTTTCTTCTAAGCTAGTTTGCAGTTATATTTTACGTTTTGAAGGAGCTAGCAAGATGACCACTCTCGGCGGTGAAATGTTTTTGGCCGGGAGTTAACTCGGGGAAGTAACCGGCAACACAGGTGATTTGCACAATTGAGGAGGAGAGATCTGAGGGAGGTTTACACTGAGACTGTCAAAAGGGCGGATATAAACCTGACGCTGGCATTGACCTACTCTGAAAGAAAGGCGTCTATGGGTCCACAACTTAACGGCCCATCCAACGGATGGAGTACTACCCTTGAAAATCCCTCCACAGAGCTTCCGAGTAGGAAATTTCATTTCTCTTAAAAGTGCCTGATACCACCGGGATTCAAACCCGGACTACAGAGCTTGGAAGCAAGTATCGCAGTCTATATACTCTGCTAGTACTCAAGCTAGCATACAGAAAACATCCGTACCGATTAGATTTCCATAAACCTCAAATTCCTACGCGATCTGCAGTGCCAATCTGCACTGCACATATTGCCCTGTATCAAACTAAATGCTCAAGGGATGGCGAGTACGTACGCGTTTTTTTTGGCCAATATTGATATAAAATGTGCGGAATCGTTCGAGTTTTCAGGTACTGACACTATTACTCAGCGAAAGAAGACTGATTTTTCGTAATCCGTATCACGTAATACTTACACGTAATACGTTTCGTAATACATAATACGTATAACACATAATACGTCTCCGTATAACCGAAAGTTTGTAATTTAAAACATTTGATTACGTCAACACATATGCTAAGTTTGAGAACAAACTCGGCAATGTTTTAGTCCTTTCTGCGCCCGCACTGCGTCTTTCAGTGTAAGTAGTCGGAAAATTTCCCAGCTTAAATTAAAGAGGGCATAATTTTTCCACAAGAAAAATTCGTATAGACAACTGTGCTTCATCTGTCAAGAATCAATAAAATTACATTAGTGATATCTTTAGATGTTTGCATATTCCAACCGGGGGCATGTAGAGTGGGAATTTAGAAATTTATTTGTCATTAAACTGCAAACATTTCGGGCATTTGGACTGCAATAACTGTACAGTCATTTATTTCGCATTTGAAACGTACACGTAGCCAAGAATATTACAGTAAATACTTGGGAAAACGTGTATGGTTGAAATAGGGGGCTTCCTATTACGATGTATCAAGCTCCACCTTTAGCTATCCCGTATGACTTGGGTAATCTGCAACCCGGAGGCTTAATCACTCAGTCATCAAATAGTTCTAGTTAACGGAAATTAAAATACACTTTGTAAGGTTCACTAGGTGGTCTATCCATCTAGTGAACCTATACAAAGTGTATTTTAATTTCCACTAGGTATGGAGAGGTTTCACGAAGTTAAGCTTGTAGTTATTAGTTATAAATAGTTCTAGTATTATTTAATGAAATGAGTAAAAATGCCTTTGGTTACGGATAAATTTTGTGTTTGAAATAGTGTTTTAAAATCACTTCCAAACATTTTTTAATGCACAATAACGGATACCTTTTCGTAGAGGGACATTTTTTTTATAAAAACTAAATATTTGAATCACTCAATATGGGCATATGAACTTCAAGATTGATTGAATTGATTTTATTCGGGAGGTGACCGACAGCTAAGATTATTTGCCCCATAGGTGACAGCCAAGGGGACCACGGTTTTACGTCTCATGCGACAGACAGAGTACTGTATTTGAAGTGCCCTCCACAAGATACTCAAGTAGGAATCGGGTGTCCTCTGAAAAACGTCTTCTTCCGCAGGGATTTGAACCCTGGCCGTCCGTAACGTCAAGGTGTAGCGCAATCTGGTCAGCTTACCGAAATATACTTTCTCTTTGTGTCCGCGTAAATATAGCAGGTTTATTCGTAGAGAAGGTGTAAATGCAGGGATTAAGTTTCTAGTCCCTGCGGATCAAAAATGAATACTCTAAAATTCGGTAACATCAGTCTGTTGGAATTAAAGTCATTATCTTGGAGATATATGCACATTCCTTGGAGTGTGAAAAGTTTCCTATGATTCACGCCACAAACTCAACTTATTAAACTTTTTTGTTAATTCTTTATGTTTCTCCACTTTTATTTCCTGTAAAGATGCAATTGCTTTCATATGAACCCACTTTAAATCTCCTCGCAAGATAGTAGGTCGAAACTATTTTACGATGTCAGCAACGAGGGATTCTATTCCTATATTTGGTGGCAATCTCATATGGAATGATGGCGTCATCATATCCTAGATGTCCAAATATTACGCTTTCACATCTTTTTATTACTTTAGGAGATAAATGATTGATATCGTTCATTCCTAATGCCATCCGATTTATAAGTGTATGCTTGTCATCTTGCTTAATGTTGATGCATCTCCGCCAGCAATAGTTAATCCCTGTGATTATTAAATCAGGCACTAGTAGATTACAAGTGATAGCGGAAGCCAGTAAATGTGCTCTCGGCTGTATAAAATGGATCAAGAGAGCGTTTTAATCTGTTGAAAGCGCAGGTATCAGTGATGTTATTGACGCGGAAACATTTATGATCTCGATAAATGCAGAATGGATATAATTATGAAAGGAATTGCATTGCTCATGATAATGGAATGATTTGGCTTCGTAAACAGGTGAGCCATTTTTTCGCAAAATATGGTTTCACGTTTGTCCGCCAATGATCTATCTAGTCACACCATTTATCTACATTCATCTACGTGTACGAATAACCATGCAAGTCAACCATAGAGTGTGTGGCACGGGGCGATTCCTTTCTGACAGCCTTGGTCCAAGTTATATCTCTGTGACCCCTCGTGCGTACGTACTTGTAGTTGCCCACCTGTAGAAAAAATGTTGCAGTGCGATGGGAATAATTTACATTTTACGTATAAATTCATAACTATGCGTAGAGAGCGCTATTTGCGCCAAGTTCCTCCATTTAAACCTCTCCAAGCGCAATACATCCACAGAACCTTGCCAAATAGTGTTTTGCGGAGATAGGGATGACAGAGGAACTCCATTGTCGGGAAAGCCAGCGCGCACTCATCCCAGTCGTATGAAATTAACGCCTCTCTTCGCAACTCCGACGCGAAAGTCGACTCCTAACTTCTCACTCTCTCTCTCTTTCACTGCCCCGTCCTTCCAGACCCAGACCAACCCACCCCCCTCCCCCATCCCTCCCGCCCCCTCCCCTTCCCCCCAACGAATCCCATTTTCTCTTTCTCTGACCTCTTCAACGGCGTACGCGGAATGGCCTTCCGCCCGCCAGCGCCGAGCCCTGCTTTTCTGGCCCGCTGTGCTGAAAGAGACGAATAGGCCTGCTCGCTGCACACGCGGAGTGAACGGTTGGGGATGGGTGTGGTGTGTTTCGGGGCAAAAATGGTGGCGTATGACGAGGCGAAGACCCGAGGAGGACCATTACGCGCGTGGGGCACCGTCGTCCCCCCGCTCGCTCCCATGAATTTCTGTCAGCCCGAAAGAGAGGGAAGAGCTGCTGCTGCGGGAGATGGGTCGCTGACCCTCTCCCCCCACCTTGCCTTGCACTCCCTCCTGCCGACTCCTCTTTACCCCTTCACCGCCACCATATCCTCTCTTTCCCGGGCTAGAGGGCTTTGGTGAAGCGGGGTGAGGGAATGGCGTTATTTATTTTATTCCCCTTTTACTCATTTTTTGTGAGGAGCAGAATTCCTGCGGAATTCGGCAGCACTTCCTGAAATATTTATGAGGTTTTCAGGAAGGGCGTGCTGGGTGAGGATTAAAGGGAGGAAGGTGTTACACCTCTATTTTTTTCCGCGCGAGCATGATGTGCATTGCATGCCACGAGGGGAATGAGAAAATGCCTTGTGAACAACGTGCTCCGATATGTTTACCCGCTTCCCGCGTGCGTGGTGCATTTTGAAGTAATGGCTTTGAAAAATTCATTGTTTCTGTTAAAATAGTCTCTGATACTATAAATACCCTTTTTAAGTTTTATATAGAACCTTTATTACACCTTAATGAGGACGATCTATTTATTTTAAACGAGTTGGGTGATTAAGTATGACGCGAAAAGATAAATTTTTTCGAAAAACTTAAACTGATTTTTGTAAAGTAAATTGACTCTAGCTCTTTTTCTGCTAGCATTCGTACTTAATGGAGAACATACTTTTACTTCATGCTGTGGTTGCTTCTCTCAATTTCTATCTACAAAATACTTTAATGTCCTAAGTCCCATTCAACATGGGTGTAGGTAGCTCCTAAATAAAGGAATATCACATCTTCCCGCGTATTCGTGTAAACTTTAGAAATCCATAAAATATGGATGAACGTTGTGCAGTCTCATCGTTGAAAAAGATAAAATCTTTGTGATATTTCATTGGCATTATGAAGGTGACCGCGTTGATCCCATAGATGCCTTCCATGATCTGTCCACCTTATCAACCTCTATGTGATGGAATCGGTAGACCTTGTGGAAGTAAAAAAATTACAGTCTTTATCTTCTGTGGTTTAACCTATGTTTACTGAAAACACTTCTGATCCTAACGTGTTATGAATATATTTGCAATAAAAATTTACCCATCCCGTTAGGATTTAATATCTATAGGTATTTTTTAAGTATATATTCATTTACTTTTAAGTATACATGTAGCTTTATTGAATGATGAGCTTTTCCGAAAACTGTAAACCAGTTGATCTCTGTATAAAAAAATCAAGTGAATGTAACGTCAATTTGATACATTCTCATGGTATTTGCTTTTATGAAGCAATGCACGACTGTCACTGAAGTAAACAATTAAATAAAATGTTAAGGCTATGAGGAGGACGCTATCCAAACAGAGCTGGTTTTACAAGGTGCATAGGAATTTAATGATAGAATGGAGCTTTTTTGCAGTTCCTACCGCGATAGGAAGCGGCTAGGTAAGACAATTTATCTATGCATCTAAGAGTAGGTGTCACCGGTACTTACTAGATATATTGTATTTAAATGATAAATAAATATAAATCAAAGACGAGGAAGACGGAGTTAACTAATTGTTACAATATTTAATTTATTTAAAAATTGCAACAATTCCATTCCCTCCAAAATAATCAAAAACAATTATTTCTCCCAACGTTATATCAAAAACTTTATTTGTGATCACATCCAGGGCTAAGTACGGAAGTACTTTAATTTCCAATGGACTGAAATTGCAGAGCTATAAATTCCGGACTTAGTTCCCTTTTTGTGTACACAAGGGTTGTTAATGTGCTAGTCAGGGTTGAAAAAATTTCTTCGATAATCCTTGCAGCTTTTTATTTTCCGGTTTATACCTCATTTGAAGTTTACAGAAACCGCAGGGAGTCACTCATGTTGACTTGTCAATGATGTATGATGACTGCTCTTAGCAAAGAGGGTCATGTTCTTTGTGAAAATATCTCTTGACTTGATCGGCTTATGACTTTTGATCTCCAAAATTTCATATGTATGGTTTTTATTTAACAGCGAAATAATGCATTATTCATTTCATGACTCATTTTCGATTCGTACTTTGTTTTACATTTTGTTAGGTTTTCTTAGTGTGCTGATGTAATTTTTTTAACTTTTCAAGTATATTAGTAGTTAATTGGTTTTAAACCATTGTATCTACACTTTGGCTGCTGAACAGTCGTTCAGGGGCACAATAATTCTCTTGTATACACAGCTCACAGTTTTTAATGTTTTTAAGTATTAGAAAGTTAGCATTACGTTTATAGCTTTTGTTAGTGGTAGACTTCGTCATTTAGAATTTCAAATTTCTTAAGTTACATTGCGCCGTAGCATCAATGATTTTTTTTACTGAGGCAGGCACACCATCCATAGCTAAGTCTTGAACAAAACTCACAAGTTTTAGGTAAATAGTAGGGTTCATTACCGGCATAGTAATCATGACCGGCTTTTAACCCATTTAATGAACCATTCAGAAGTATACTCTAACCGTTAACTGCCCAAATGAAAATGCTGACATTAATATTGAAGGTTTGAAATGAAATTGAATTATCTTGTTCAATTTCCACTTATTCCTACTCTTTTCCGTTAGTTCAAATGCTTTTGGAGCAGTATAATTTAGTGAATATGGAAATTAATCTCTTACAGGTTTTTAACCTTTCACCTCTCGTATTGATTGGGGAATGGATTCACTAAAATTTTTGACAGATGGTCACGCCAAACGTCTTAGAGAGAGTTGATGTAGTAGAATATGTAATGAGAAGGTACAGTATGCAAGTAAAAACTCCTTTACCCTTATATTTTGAAGGCTACAGTGGTTAGCCTATTGAACGCAAGGAAGACAAAATTAAATGTATATTCGCGGGAACGACCCATAACGGATCGATTTGTCGAAAATAGGTTCTTCTATGCTCAAAGCTGTCCGCTGCGGATCTGCTACGAGTTTTTTGTGAGGGAAAATACATTAGTCCACCTCTCTGGCACGGAATCGAGAGAGTTACAATGGAGACCAGTTTCCTGCAGGGCATGCACTGCTTCGTGCCGCAGTGTGGTTATTTCAAGAGATCTGACCTCAGACAATGGAGATCATGTTTCACACACCGTGGTGTGCGTGGAATCAAGAGAGGTGGTTGCGTTTCAGAGCGACGTTACCCCGTGTGCTTGCTACGCTCCGAGCACTCTCCTGTCTAAGTGCCGAGGAAGTCCTCGTTCGCACGTCTCGGAGTGCGTGAATCAGGTGAAGTGTCAACAGCCTTTGATTTTTTTTTCGTTTATTTCGAAGTAGAGAGTGATAAAAACCTATCTAACTAGCAAGATTTTTCATTGACATTTTGATTAAGAGGTGTTTTGGATTATGGTCTGCTGGTCTATTGAAAAAGTTAGGTATGCATGAAGAAAATCGAATATTGATATTTTGTTGAGGAAATAAAATGCTTACCTAAAGTCTCAAAGTATCTTGGCAGGTGGATGAGGAATCGAAAGGCAGTAGGTGTGGAAATTCGGAATATTGCTAAAAATATGCTTATTTATCACGGTAAACTTAGAGAAATACAACTCTATACATGCATTGGTGGTTTCAGGCGTAACTTTATGGAATTTTTTGACATAATGATGATGACATAGCTTTGTTTTTACACATTTTTTTATTTTGAACGTCTCGGGTTTCGACGTTTAACGTCATCTTCAGGTGAACATTTTCTTTGATAGACCTGAAGATGATGTTGAACGTCGATACCCGTTCGTTCCTCTTAAAAACATGTGGAAAACAAATTTTTAAGTTATCATCATTTTACATTCTACCAATTTTTATTTGAAGAATTATTAGAACTTAATTTTAGTACCAAAAATAAGAGCATGGCTAGTGGAAGGTCCTGATGTTAATGCGATAGATCAATAAAAAGTCTCATCTTTTTCTAATGAATGGGAGAGAAGGAAAGTTATTAGGTGTTTCAGATTTTATAAATGAGGTAGGATGGCTATATGACTAATAACTAAAATCATGTCAGTAAACGTTGGTATGTCAAACTTGTCAATAGTCTAAGCATAATTTTGGATACATATTCGTTGTCCCACAAATTAGAATTAATGATTATCAGATGATATATGAACTTCAAACATGGCGGGTGAATTTTTTTGAAGAAATTGCCATGAGGAAAATTCGGCCTGGACCGGGAAACGAACCACGGATCTTTAGTTTGCCGGACCAATGCGCAGACCACTAAGCTATCCAGGCTTCCTAATTCCCATGGAAATTTTGGTGGATACTAGGCAACTAGATCTTAGGCCCTTGGGGTCCATCGAAGATGGCAGCGCAAGGGAGAAGAGGACTTCAAAAAAGCCACAACCATGAGACAGTATCCTTCACCAGCACTTATGCCGTGCTTAGCCATTTGAAATTCAAACAGGGCGGGTGAATTTTTTTGAAGAAATTGCCATGAGAAGAATTCGATCCCGGTCCAGGCCAAATTTTTCTCATGGCAATTTCTTCAAAAAGATGATATGAAGACCCCAGAAGTCAAGGGGTCTAAGTAACAAAACGATTGTTTAGAGAAAACTTAAGTCAAAGTTGAAAATGTTTAGTACAACCAACTAAGTAGTTAAGAAGCATTACCCTAGATAGCAGCACCTGTCAAGAAAATCACTTGGATCCCTTTACCACCTAAAAGATTAATATTTTCACATCCCATTCCTGTACCTAACTTATTTTTTTCAAAAATGACACTTAGACCCTTTGACTTCTGGGGTCCACATATATGGTATGATTTGTATGTGGAATTATACATAAGTCAGTGATAAAAGCCAGCCTTTAGTCCTTCGGTAATCGTGTTGTTATTTGATAACTTCATTATTACATATCACTCAAATTAAACCTGGCCAGAGGTTACCTGTCACTTTCTATTAGTAGATATCTATAAATGCTCCCCATACATGATTCTTGCAAAATATTTTGAGCTAGCATCAATTATTTTCACTGTAATTTATGTAAATTATATCCTACTTTCAGATTAATACCTTTGATCTTCGTCAGCGTCTGGTTCTTGTAATCAATTTCAACTCTGGTATTAGAAAAATTCTGAATCTGAAATTTATATTTTATTTGTTATGCGGAAGAGCTGCCAAATTCACTTCACTGTGGCATAAAAGTTTTTTTATTAACCATCTTACTTCTTAGTGTATTGTTTCTTGTGGAGGAGTTAATTAATTGCCTATTCACCGGAGAGAAGAGATTATTTAAAAAAACCTGTAGCTTTATTATATTTCAAAACTAGAGGAATTCTCCGTCAAGCATGAGGAAATTTCAATTAATCAATAGAAATATTATTTATTAATTTCGATATAGTTGTATTCTATGATGCGCAAAGATTATATATTTCGTAATTTTCAATTCCTCGACAATATTGTTTTAATAATACAAGTTCCTTGGTAACTTTGTGGTATTCCATTTTTTCAGAGGATTAATTGGTAACATTTACAAAACCACATACTTAAAAACACACATGACCCGGGTTTCAAAGCTTAAGCGTCATCTTCAGGTATCTTCATCTTAAGCGTCATCTTCATCACCTGACCTGACGCTTAAGCGTTTAAACCCGGGTTGTGTGTGTTTTTAAGTATGTGGTTTTGTAAATGTTACCATTAAATCCTCTGAAATATTGTTTTAGTCGGAAAAGTATAATTTCCATGAGTAGAAGCTGCAGTTATAATTTTGGAATTTCCGGGTGGGAAATGTTCCTATAAATCCCATTTTCTAGGACTTGTACGTATACCGAAAACCTTTCTATTATTAAAATATTACCTTATAATTGCTTGTTTGATAATCTTTCATAAAACTAAATTCTGTCTCTCCATCATAGAAGCGTTCTTTTGTTAGAAGTGCATCCCTTGAGGAAAAAGCTACTTAATCCTCCATATGGATGCGTTTATTTTCCTGATATTTCAACAATTTGGCCATTAAAGGTTTTCTAACTGATTTTTCAATTTTACAAACTTTTTTTTTCAAAATATCACGATTTTTAATGGTAAATATTTCCACATAAAAGAATATTCGTTTTTTCTATGTCTTGGCATTGACAAACCAGGATGTTTAATTCAATTATGCAAAAGAAAAAACACTACTAGTGAATAAAATTCACTTAATTCAGGTATTTCTTTAATGGAGGGAATTTGTGGATAGACAGACAAACTTTGCTTTTGATATAAATTATGATTTTTTGAGCATGATGCAAACCAGTCTTACCTTTCGCTCTGCATGATCTTAACTGCCATTATTGATACACTAAATGAAACCAGTTCATTAAACGTACTGTTACACGTAGTTTCTTGCTCATACACAATTTTGGCATATCTTCATCACTGTGTCATGGCACCATATGAAACAACAGCCTTTTTAATGCTAAAATATTTGTGGTAATAGTGCTAACGGCATGGCAAACTACATCTGATGAGTCGTATTATCTGTAATAGTTTATGACGATGGTTACGAAATTATAGTTTTCATTTGAGGTTCAGGATAGCGCTTTACTCCTGCTATGTTTACTCAACTTCCATGGACATTTCATATTTTTAAGTTTTTTAAATTACATAAGTTACGGTGATAAGATTAAAATATAAAAATTATATTGCAGAGTATTTTATTTCAAAATGAAGGAGTAAATTCACATTAATAATTGTAATGTAAAACATAACTGACCGGAATGTCAAGAACTTGTACCCCAGGAAATTGAGTATCATCGCCATCACTCATGTGAATACTTCTGTCCAGATTGTTCATGTCTGTGGCTACAAACGGCTGTGTCATATGTGTACCTACGTATGCTGTAAAAAATAACCATGCGACGATTTTGATTCTATTTTTTTGTCAATAATTCTTATCCCTGTTCATTTTTAAGGTATCCGCTAGAATTTACTACTTGTTAGTTTCGCGCAGTATGTTCCCATAATCCCATCGCTTCCCGGATCCCATGCCTCCACGCTTAGAGCGAGCCAGTTCTACCATGAATTATTGCTTCACTAGTTTTGATAGTTTAAATGTCGCTAAAAGGGGAAAAAATACCTGCATTAAAAGTTTCCGCATAAAACTTGAACGAGCTCGACACTGGCACCCGTGTGGTAAAAAGAAAATCACGGCTTTTTCTCGCACTCGCAGCGAGATGTAGCCAGCGTAAAACGCGGAGATTATGCCCAGTAAAATCCAGGCGGGCATTCAATTACCCGGAGCGACAGATATCGTGGGGAATGGAACGAGAGGCGTTGAGACGTCGGGGCAAACCGTGGGAGGAGAGTGGGATGGAGAGGCGTGTAAAATCCGCGATGAAAGACGAGCAGTATCTCCCTCTTGTTTCCTCCCCTTAAAAAGAAAAAAAAATGAGACGACCACTCGTGGCGTGCAGAATCAAGGCTTGGGTGGTTGTGTTTAAACCATAAGAATTATTCATGATCACGCAGATAAAGAGTCGCGTAGTAAAAACAATGAAAGGTTAGAGACTATGTTGTGTTTAAACGACTCGAACGGATGATTAACATTTTAGATTTGCTGTGAATTATGTCTATAATCGCAATTTCCAACCATATTTCCTCAGAAAAACTCGATCGGTCAGGCTGCGTTATATTTTCAAGTGTGGTTCAAATATACCATATTCACCTACACTTTGTTATTGGAATTGTCTCGGACAGTTCAATCACAACTCCTTGGATATTCCCCCTTCTTGGAGGGAGGGTTTATTTAGGACAAGGACGAGGTAAAAAGAGTATAAGTGGTGGTTGGCCAGTGTTTTGTTCCTTGTGATGGATACTTCACTTATGCCCCTTTTCGAAAGGCCGTCCGCGCAAATATCAGCCCGTCTGACAACAAACCTATCAATTCCTGTCCATCCCCAATCGGAGCTTGCTTGACTGATTCCCCGAGGTTTTACCATTTGCCACGGAGACCGCAGCGCTCGGGGGAACAGCAGCGGCGCGTGCCGACGTTCCCAGGAACTACTCGGGTAGGGTCTGAGTGGATTCGCTTCGGAAAGAAAAAGGAAGAACGGCGGTCCCGACTCATCGGTAACTGCGGTTCATATTCACGTCATCGCGGGTTCCTCACATCGAGACCGGGATTAAATTGTCAGTGACGTAAACGGAAAAAAAATACTCTCTCAACTCTGGAGGTGATATAAAACATTTCTGGACGTGGAATACAATTTACGTTTCAGTAAAATGTCTGAAGTATAAATTTAATTGGATTGGTGATTAAAATCTCTGTTGGGGTAATTCATCCGGAGATATCCATTCTAGCTTTGAAACAAAAAAATCATTTTAATTAATTGAAGAATAAATCTTTAATTCTTTGACGGAACCGTTCTTACTCATCCCCAAGTTGAAGTTTTTCGTTGCTATTCAATTAATTTCGACTTTGTCTAAATGCCTCTTTCAGTTACTAAAAAGATATTTTTGCATGTGTGTGCCGCGTGTTATTCAGCGCTAGTAACCCGGGCATGTATCCCAAGGATTTGCTTGACGCATACAAAAATTATAATTATGAATATGCTGAAGATTTGCAACTTTCCACAAATACAAGAAATTTTATTCACGAATAGGGGGAGTAACTTCGTCTTCATGAGGTCCAAAGATGATGTAGTCTATGGAGTTATTGTACATTGTTATTGCGCCTGATGAAGATATTCTTATTTATGGAAATTTGATTATCTTTTAATCCATCCATAATGTCCCAATTTCTTGAAATACCACCAAAATATTCTGGAAATATCCTAAAGTAAAGTTATACCTTGGCGTTTGAATAAACTAAGAGAACCCTTGGTGAAATATTATTTACACTTACTATTGTTCCCTTATAATTGTTACTACTTCAGTTCCACATACATGGTGCGGCTTCGAGTAACGCAAAGGATGTTATGATTTAGATTTCTCCAACGGGCACCAAAAAAGACCAATGAGCTGAGGGCTGAATCTTGTGTTTTAGGCTTGCTCTAATGTTTCTGATTTTATACTTAAGGCATAAATTTACCCTCATAATCCATTAAATTCTAATTGAAGTATATGATGAGGAAAATTTTAAAAACAAGCAGGGATGGTGATTAACCCTCTGCAAATACTTCCGCGATTGTTGGACTCTACACTAGACGATTGGAAAGGTGTATAGAAATATTAAGTATGTCGTCTAAAGGTCCAAAGATCTATTCTTTTGATTTTGCTGTATAGTTAAACACGGAATAATGTTACATAATTGCGTGATGCTACATTCAAGACTACGTATTTGAGTAATTGTATAATCTTTATATAACTACATAGTAGTAATTAAATTATTCCGCTGAGGAAGGTTTGGAGGTATAGAAAAGGTTATGTTGTTTATAAGCGTGAATGATCGATGGACCTAATATTATTTGGATCTGAAATTTTCTGCTCTAACGCGCTGCCTGCATACGAGTAAGTTATTTTCGCTGGTGGTTTGATTGTGCCCGTTTGTTGGATTTTCTCAGGGTATTTTCGCGAAGAATATTGGTTCCCCTACTTCACCAGGCTTTTCGTTGCCACCTTTCCTTCCCTTCTGTCCCTCCCTTAACCCCCTCCACTTTTTCTTCCTCTCCTTGCCGCGCAGGTCTACGACAGGTATTTTTGCGGGAGAAATATAGCAGTCACAAAAGAACCTGGCACTGCGCCGTGGACAATTGTGGGACATGGACCTCAGAGTTTTTAAAACCCTGCCTGGCGGGGGAGAAAGGTTGTAAATTGTAGTGTCAGTGAGCGAACCTTTTCTAGTTGCTGCCATCCTTAGCGCCTTGGTTAATTCCATGAGTCACAGCTACCATGCGCCCGGTTTTCTGCATGTTATTCGTACTACCACTCCTTGCACGTGACAAGGAAGTGCACGGGTAAAGCATGGCATTGATGAAGCCAAACCACTTGCCTATTAGCCTTGCGTATGTGTATCTCTCCTGCAAAGTAGTTTGGCTCCCCTGCCTCGTTCTCAGCCGTCCCCTTCTTTATCTTCCCCTCCGTCCGTTCTCTTCACTCCCTCCACTTTACCTTTCCCCTCCGCCGTGCAAAAGTGCGCCAGAATCTTTTGATTTTGCTATACCCACAAAAAGGGTCATATGCGTTGGCGCCTGAGGCTAAATGGCATCCTCTGCATATAAGTTCGGGTTTACAATGATATAGGGAGTTCTCAATTCATATTACTTTACCAGTCATGTTTCCATGCTAGATTTTTAGCTACGTGAAAATGCAAAAATGACGGCTATTCAAAAATAAAGTCGTTGCAGTGATACATAACATTTTATTGTGTTTTTATACAAATCGTGAGTATATTTTAGAGGAGGTACTCTAGTAGCGAGAAACCGCACCCAGGGAAGTAGAATGCGCAGTTGTCGTCTGGATGGTTCTTGCCGTGAAGGTGTGCCTCGTCGTAGTCCTGGGTCGAGTCCGCGTCCCAATCCCAGCCTTGCCACGAGTGTGGGCTCTCAAGCTGTGGCATTCTACGGGTGAATAAATTAATGGGTAAATAGTCGTCGCTTATGTCCATGCCTCCTACCTCCACGTTTATTACCAAGATTTATGTTATTTACTCTTCCTGAGTGGTTATTATGCTCCATTTATACCGTCCTCAAAATACATAATAATAACATAATAAATGATAATAGGGCTACCTACCTCTTACGCTCATTCAACTTGTGAAATTGGTCCCACAGTTACTTTACAGTGTCAGCCGCTGATGTTCTTCTGACTGACTGACTGACTGACAATTCTGAGAATTTTACGGAGGAGAAATCATTGGCCTGGACTGGGAATCGAACCCAAATCCCTCGATTTCGAGCCGAGAGCTACTTATGACGTGGCGCTAAGTGCTAAAATTCACTATATAAAGGAAAAACTATAAATACAAAGGTGTGGATGTAGAAAACAAAAGTGTGTTTCAATTTAGGCTTGACCCCGTGGGTAGTAACGCTCGCGTACTGGTATTTCATGGCATTGTATGCAGAGTACTTGTAAGGACATTCCTTAGAGCCTCTAATAAATCCACAGAAGAAGAGCACGACTGGATATCTGTTTGAAGCACTCGACGCGAAATCGAGGGGTCTGGGTTCGAATCTCAGCGCAAGTGAATGATTTTTCTGTGAATTTCACTCAATTTGGCACCTCTCATGCGCTGAAGTAGCCAGTATTTAGTTTCGCGGAAGAGGGAGTTCATATGGATTGTAAGCAATGGGAGAAGTGAGTGATTAAGAGTTTGGAAAACGAGCGAGAAATCCGCCAAGGCGGTTTAGAATGAAATTGCAACTGTAGTAAAATGCCGATTTAAAAAAATAATTTTTTTGGGCCGTGTAAATTTATGAAATAATGCAACAATTAATGTGGTTTATGTTAAAATATTTAAATTATATCAAGGAAAAAGTTTGGAAAACGAGCGAGAAATCCGCCAAGGCAGTTTAGAATGAAATTGCAACTGTAGTAAAATGCCGATTTAAAAAAAATAATTTTTTTGGGCCGTGTAAATTTATGAAATAATGCAACAATTAATGTGGTTTATGTTAAAATATTTCAATTATATCAAGGGAAAAATTTTGCGGACTTAGGAATAGACAAAACAATGCAATATTATGAATGGGGAGTCGAACCCTATGGACCCCACCCCTTGGCTACCATACTGCCGTTACATTTAAATATATGAAATACCTTGAAACCACCCCTAGGGTATGTGGCGCGGGGTAATTCCATAGCAAGCCTACAGCATTCTCCTCAGTTCAAATCTGAACCGTGCACCTTCCCCCGACCACTATGCGCAGGCCAAATGCGGTCAGGAAAACAATGCGCAGTCAGACCAGAAACTAGGAGAGAGCATTGTAGACAGATATGCTACCATGCAACACTAGTAATGGTGCAACTGATGGTTAGTATTATTAATAAGATTGACAAATAGTTCTTCTAGGTAGTAAGTCATGCATAAAGCTAAATTATATAGGAAATTCCTGCAGGGTGAAGTGTTAGTAATGATGGTAAGATATTACGGGTGATTACAAAATCTACCAGTGAGAGTCAAAGTTTCATTGAACTGATCTATCGCATCAATTATTATACCTTGATGTGCGTGGAAAATAAACGAAATTCTAAATCTATCGGTTCTGCAGTCTATTTCCTATGTATTATGCCTGTGATCGTTTTTTCTATATTAGTTTAGCTACGACAAAATTTGTTGAACGTCCAGCAAAAAGTAGTCTAAGCTGTTAGAGTAGCTGCTAAGTAGTTAGTGAGTAAAGATTCTTTAGAAATTTACATGCCTATTTGCGTACTTCTTCACGCAATTTCATTCTTCATCTCGGCATACGGCCATCCCTTCACCAATCTCTACATGGAGCCTTTTCTGGAAGGGTGAAAAGCCTGAAAACTTCTTACCCTTCCTTACTTATCCAACATCCACCCCCTCGAACACGGCCTTCTGAATGCCTTCGCCTCACATAACCTGTTCCTTGCTCACTCACGCTTCCTTATAATTTCTTCACCTTATTTATTCTCCTCTGTCACTACATCAAGCACTTCTTGGTTCGTTTTTCTTTCGGTCCATGGCACTTTATCCATTCATCTCCAAACTAACATCTCAAACCTTGTCATCCTCTTCTCGTCCTTTTTCCTAAGACCTCATATTTCTATACTTGAAAACGCTTTATTTCACCCCAAACTATCAAACTCCTCGTTATAATTTTATTCACATACTCATTTGCGTACCTCTTCACGCAATTACTTTGTTCATCTCGGCACATCTCGACTTTTATTTATATTATTACACTGCATCATGTTGCCGATCGTGTGCTTTACGAGCGCCAATCTCTTTTCTGCTAAACAATATAGAATTCAATGTAGATAAATACCTCTATCAACAACATAATGTAATCTGGTTTACCGTCCTCAAGCTTTTTCCTCAGGCTCCCATGCAAGCATTGTGCCTCAGTCACGTCTTTTGGTGTATGCTAAAGATACATTTTCTGTGAGTTAATTAATACCCAATTTAGTGTAAGCGGTGCTCCTCAGTCTATTAGGCCAAACGTCTCCGTTATTCCTCCTTTCTACGTGGTTGAATTTACTTTAAATTTCCTTGTCTCGTCATGATACTGATCCTTAAATATAGGACAAGTTTGAATACAAATTATCGCAATATTTCATGTTATGACGCCCCATGAAAAAATCTTATATTTATTTCGTTTTTCTGTCATCATAGCATTCCTAAGCTTTTCCACTGTTAGAACCTGGGATTTTAATAAACCTTTAGTTTCATGACTCACTCATGCTGGAGCAACTATCTGATGGAACATAGAACGTTTTCTGGGAAGGAGATGGAGTAAATTGTCCGTAATGTACAAAGTGCGTGTAAATTTGATTGGGTAAGTTATCATTATTCTTTATAATACCGTTATTCAATACACGTAGCCCTTTAGCCCGATCTAGTTAGGTTATACACTCTAGTCTCCTGTGTTATATACATACAACAACTATAACAGTAGTTATTTTTTTATTGACTGCGTAATAAACAATTGGTTTTTCCACTGCGTAATTTCATCAATCAGTGGACATTTCAGTAGCAAGAAATCTGAGAGTTTCTGCTATTTACACGTCCGTATTACGAGATTTTTGTCAGAAAGCGTAGATTTTCCTCTTGTAAACTCATTTGATTTATGACCAATAAATCATATCTTATACTATATCACCTAATATTAAGGAAAATGGCCCAAATTATTTATCCTGGATATGTTCATCAATTTTTTACTCAAATTTTTCCATTCAGATGCCATTAAAATATCATCATCCACTCAGCTACCATCCTAAGTTCTTTAACTCCAATTGTAATTGCGGTAAGATTATAGGACTGAGTGAAATCACCGGGTGAAAATGCTTATTCAGTGGTGCGCTACTTTTAAAAAGCCTTTTACAAATGAAAGAGCCTTATTATTCCTTTCCGGAACGTGTTACGCCATAGGAATCAGGGTTTAGGACGAGGTGAGCTCATAAATTAAAGAGGCCCGTCTCCAATAGATTATTTTATTATCCCTGCATTGAAATGGGTTCTTGTGACGGAGAGCCTCTCTTCAAGGCTTATCTTAAACTTATTACACCACCGTGACACCCAGAAGATCTCGAGGGATTTTGTTAATGATGATAGCCTCCGCTTGTTAATGAGAAATAGTTCAAGAAGACAAAACGGGTCGAAACTTACGAAAATATAATCCTTATGAACTCCTGCATCAGTCCTCCCTTCGGAGTCAATCTTTGGGCGACTTCACAAAGAGTATGTAGAATGCATGCTCTGCCGTTCAATCCGAATCTGTAAATGAGTAATGTGATTAGAATCTAGCATTATACTTTATGTACATAAGCTATTGAACGTGTATTAGAAAATTATTTTTTAAACTCCATGGGTAATGTATCTTTCATTAGCCACTTCAATATTGGCCGCTCACGTTTAGGTGCTACTAAACAGCAGGGAGACACTATTTCATAGAACCATATTCCCTAATTTTCTCCAGTCTTATAGCTAACCAACGGCAAATTTACTATGCGAATCCTAATAACCATTCTGAGAATAGTGCTCAACTATTAAAATAGAGCTTGATTTTGCAATGTTTGATATTATATTTTCTGGATCATATATTCTATATTATATAATATAAAGTGTATATACAATACTAAAAGGGAGTGCAAGTGACCAGATGGTTACTAAAGCAAGCATAAAAAAATAAAAATTTAAAATGGTGAATGGTAAATGTATCTTTGATCAAAGGTCTTCTGTGCAGTATACTTTTAACGACAATTCCGACTCACTCAGATTTGGTTTGGGTCTTTAAAAAAGAATATTTTAAGCGTTTCAGTAGGTACGAAGTAGCATATCCACTTTATCAAGTGCATTCCCTGAACTCCTTGTAAAACATTCTTTACAATGTATAAACATTTCTTCGTCTAATTCCATGTATTTATGATATCATGGCATAGTATAGAAAACCAGTCAGGTTGCTGCCCTTAAGTAACAGTAGTCTTTTAACGGCAAAGTACCGATCTCGTAAAAACTGAACGCCAGTATTGAGCTGGATAATACCTCAACTATGCTGAATCCCCTTCAACCATTGCTTATGCAGTGCAAAAAAGGAAGAATACTGTAATTTTACAACCCATTCGCGCCCCAGCATCATATAGCATGAGGTATTTGAACGCTTTTTGTGATGGTATTTTAGGGTAATATTGATGAAAAAATAATGATAATTATAAAGAGACATGACTAATAGCCATTAAAGCTTTAAAGATAAAGAACTTGGCAGAGCAGTAAACCATGGTATGATTTCAGGCATTCGTGAAAAGGAAAACATAATTATTTTGTTTTGGACCTTTCATTTTTATTTTTCTGGCAGAAATCATGCAGATTTTTTAAATCTTTAGCTACTTAACGAATCTAATGACGACATGCTTGAGGACGTAAGGTCTAAGTATTTATTTTTATGGTACTCCAATAAAATACCCTGAAAATTCCATCATTGAGATGCAAATACATTTCCTTGATGTAGCAATAACTCTTTAACAAAAACAAATATATGTTATTTCCATAAATATATGTTATTTCCATAAATATTTGTTATTTCCATCATTGAGATGCAAATACATTTATTTGATGTAGCAATAACTCTAACAAAAACAAATATATGATATTTCCATAAAAATAGTAAATTGAATGACTTGGAATTCGATGAAGATTTTTATAGAGAAATTATGATAAACGTTTTTATTTTGTGGCTAAGCCAGCATCGTAGTAACATTTTCTAAATGAATTATCCATATTCCTTTGATAGTCCGTTTAGAGAAAATTTTTATGATGCTACAAAGGAAACATTTAACTGAATGAAACCGTTCCTCAAAATCTTTATCGGCACATAAATGCCATGGAATTACTTCCGGGGAATAGGTGCGTTCCTTAGGCACAAAAGAGAGCTTCAACTCAGTATTCCGCCCGAAACCTCATTACAAGTTCCCTAGGGAGGCCCAACTCTCCTGCGGATATCGTTCCGGTTTATATTTCACCACTAAGTAGCGCTTGGACTTACGCCTTGAGAGCTTCTTCTATCCTCCCGTAGAGTGTTCTCCGGTCCCTTCTCTTGGAGGGGAAATCGTCGTCCATGTCAAGGGATCTTAGCTCACGGCTTGCCTCGTCCCCTTTCGCCTTGCCCTCTCCCCTCAGGGACTTGGTGTCGTTGGGAAGTTCAAACGAGATCCCATAACCTATGCCATGGGTGAAGATTAAATTGGTGTCGGAGACTCCGAGAGACAGGCAGATGGCTAACTGAAAAAAACGTCGTAAAAGTGGTCGAGGAAATGGGGAGGTTTAGTTTTACTGGCGGTAAATGGTGTTTCGTGCTCGAAAATGAATAAAAACGAATTCAGCATGGTGTGAACTTTTTCAAAATTGGGAAGAATCCTCATACGTATGCTCTAGTTGGATTTTTTCAGCCCCAATTTTATGTGGGCCGGTGTTTGGAGGCGAGATTCACCTTATTCCTGACCTTTTGAATTCCTCCTTTATCACTGAGTACTTTTATTCTCTTTGTGGTTTATTCACGCGATTGTTTTCTTGCCGAAGAATACTTTCATTTCAGGCTTTACTTTTTAAACATCCTAATGATAAACAATTTCTTAAAGGAAATTCAACTTTGCAATTTTTGCAATTGTATTTCTTTAGCCGGCCTGTTTCATTACACTAAAGCTTCATAGTCAGGTGACTTGGTGATACCATCTAACCAAATTGAGTCGTTTACGGTAAACAGTAGTGAAAATTGCAAATTAATATCTTGCAGTAACCATAAATTGTTCTTTTGAAGAGCATAGAATCATCTTCCGCTAAGATGAGACTTATAAAACGATAAATTTTAAATGACGTTACTATTATCAACGTATAATGAACTAGAAACATTGGCGAGAGCAATTTACTGCTATATTATAACTTAATAAGATATTTCAATTTTTGACCGACTCTCCGCAAAAATGTGGAAACTATCTTAAGTGGTCACAGAAATGAGCCAATAAGGTGATCAATGGACGTCAAAATAATCAAAAGAATAATTTAGAGATTGTAAACTCCCATGGTGGACGATAAGAAAACTAATAGGGAATAACAGGGATTCTTTCCACACGTGGCTGTTTCACGTTGAACTCCAAAATTGAGTGATAAACACAGTTTCCTAATATAAATGCGATGTCGTTATTTATGGGCAGTGTTTTAAGAATTTTAATACCATATTCTACGTTGAGGAATATCGGTATGCAACTATAAGCGATGTCTGCCACTATTGAATAATATATGCTACTTAAAAGTACTTAGTTTTAACAAAGAAAGTTTAATTCGCTCACACCAAAGGGTTAGTTTATTGAATTGGCCCATTTGAATGAAATACAAACGGATTATTCTGCAAGGGACAAAATAATGAGACATCAAGGGCGATTAAAACATTTAATTGCAATTTAACATCATTGGTCAATTATTTTTCGATCTTAAAATCGTCCATCATAATATTTATTTCAAAAGACATGCTTGCATTGCTCGGACAAGTACTTATTAAAGTTTACACGGAGGTCGAATTAGTACCGATGAGGAGCTGCCTTCCGGAAAAGTGACGTATCTTCTCCTCCTTAGCTTGACCTTTCCCCCGCTGACCTCTGCAGTGCTGCGGTTGACCTCACTGCGTGGCATGGGGTCACCGGCCGCCCACGCACCTTCTCCGGTTTCCTCAGCCTCCCTAGCGCGTGACCTCGAACTCCGCGAGAAGTCACCCCACATACCGAGGCCAGTAGCGTCGTCCGGGATGGACAGGTAGGTGACCAGCGCCGACAAGAGAAGGCCAATCCTCACCGGAGTGCGGCAAGTGGCCATGTTCCCCTCCCTAGAGGTCCCTAAACTTGAACAGAATGAAAATAAGTTGAATGCCACACATAGGTACACAATTGGTGATCCTAGCTTCTTAAGGTGGCTCTGGCCTTAGGGTTACTTATTCAATGTTTATAAAAACTATTTTAAATATCATGCTTGAAGTACATTTAATAGAATAGCCGTAAAGAGCATTGATTCTCCATGAGAGGGATAAGAGAAAGATGTAATATACAAGGTATTTCAGTGTATACAGAAAAGAATCTTACTTCTCATTTATAATCTTTAAGGTGACTGCTTCGACATTCAAATGTAACTGGATGACTGCAATGGATATGGTCTGTCAGATGAAACGCTAAACTGTGGTCCCCTTGGCGCCATTCGCTAAGAGATTGCTAATGCCGACGCCGGGTTCCTCCCTATGGCGAAAATCATCTTAGTTATCGGTCACCTCCCCAAATATCCAACCCATCCAACCAATGGTATTAAAACTACTCTACATTTCTGTAGATATGTTATGGGCCTTTTACACTATGTGCTCTTATGAGGGTCGGCTTCAACAATACTATCGGTCGTCAAGGAGACAGAGAACCAAAAACGCTGAATTTTCAGTAATTTTATGAATGGTTTTCAAAATTTATTTCAAAATCTCAGAATTTGTACGACTATTATTTCTAATTAAAATGTGCAAAAGAAAAATGGTCTTCGGGCAATTAAAATGACTTTTACGTGTATTTCTTATGGAAATGCCTTGGCTCGTCTGTGGTCGAACCGGAGACCATTAGTCACACGCAAAGTAGCCTATTATCTCTGCAGGAATGATATTAAATAGTCCTTAAAATTTGAAAGTTGTACTGCATTTGGTTCTCGAGGAGATAGCAAACGTACATAGCGATGTGCTACGTAATGCATGTTTCTAAACCTGCCACGTAGTAAGTACTAACATCACGTATTGCATGATCCCTGCATTACTCTTGTATCTCGTTTATTCGTAAGTGCATTATACATCAATTCAATAGTTTTTGTAGTGTTGCTATCAGACCTATAGTGTAGTGAATGTGGTGAAAGTTATTTTACTCTATAGTCAATGTTGGTGATAACTCAACCCCTACAAAAACTCCTCTAAGGTGGCTTGTAGGGTAATACAGATATATATAGTTAGAGTCAAGCCAAAGCTACCTTAAATCTTGGGATTAAAATTATTGCGCTTATTTCAGGCAGAAGCTGCATTAATATTCACCCAGTCACTCTTGTGATTGTCCTCCTGAAGGTACTGTCGTGAACCGAAAAATCTGCTGGTATTGTAGCATGATTCAATTGATGACATGAAGTAAATTTGGGATAAATATTTTATGAGCTGTCTTTAGTGTCTAATACAGCAATCAATGATAATTGGTGATATTACAATACTCGTTATTTCATAAAAAATTCTGGCTTTTAGAAATAATACATTCCTTCCCAATGGTAGTGTATCTGATATCTCCTGAAAATATAGTATAAATTTTATTGAAATTAATAGTTATTATGAAAATATCAATTTTCACCAACTTTTATATTTTTTATAATGTAAATGCCGAAAAGATTACAATTTTGGAATTTCTACAGATAAGCATGGGGTAAACATTTGCTTTATTCAAGAGATGGGAAAAGGTTTTCCGAATTCATGGGTATGCTAAATCTCCAAGGATTTTAATTTTTTTACGTTAAAAGACGTTTTATCGTAAATTTGAATTTCTGGCTCTTGAAAATTTCCGTAAACGGAAGCAACTCTAAACTGGAAGGAATTTTTGCCTACACAATGTTAGATGTTGTCGCTATCGGCATGTTTTTCTGTATCGATCGAGGGAATTTTTGTCTACACAGCGTTAGATTTTGTCGCTACCGGCATGTTTTTCTGTATCGATCGAGGGCATGAGATGAGAAATTTTAGCACATAAACATGATTTTGAAAAAAGATTGGCTGATATTGGGACAAATCGAACAAAAATAATGCATCGCTCTTTTGTTAGTCTATTGATCAAGTGGAAATGAGAATTTTTCCAAGTTTCTGTTTCGCTTGAAAAATATCGGTATTTAGTTTTGTAAGGACATAACATTGGACCTCACAATAAGCAATTTTAAGTAGGTGGTCCAGTTATATCATATGCGAAAAAAAGCTAAAATAGGATGTAAAGCCTGTAATTGTATAATATGCTCCTCATTTCTAGCGAGGAAAATGGATGTTCCTGATTTGATACTTAGCTATTGATAGAAACTATGTCTAGTTGATTATTTTTTTACCAAATAATTTCCATGAAGTATACATCATTTATTTATGAAGTATACATCATGAAAATAAATAATAAATAGGCTAAAATACTCGTATGCAGAAGAGATAAACTGAATGAAGAACTCAATCTGATAGAAGATAAATTAGAGCAAGTGGATTCCTTCACCTATCTTGGAAGTACCGTCACGTGGGACGGAAGAAGTACAACGGACTTCAAGCGGAGAATAGTCCAATCTAGGAAGGTGTTCTTGGGTTAAAGACAACTGCTGTGCTAAAAAAAGATAGGACTACACATCAAAAACAGTATGTGAAAACATTTGTATGAAGCGTAGCACTTTATTGATCGATAGCATGGGCCAAAGCTAAGAAAGAACCATGGGCAAGCAAGCCCAAGCTAAGAAGACTCTCATGAAAAAAAGACAACAGCTGTGCTCAAAGAAGATAAGACTAGAAAATCAGGAAACAGTACGTAAAATCATTCGTGTTGAGGGTGGCACTCTGTGGATCGAAAGCATTGGATCATTGGAAAATCTGACCAGAAAAGACTAAAAAATTGGAAACCGTTCGCTAGAGGGGGATGCTGAAGATAAAATGAACGGACACAATAAGAAATGATGAAGTGTACAGAAGAGTGGAAGAGGAAAGAACCATATGGAACACCATAGAGAAAAGAAGAACAACATGGATTGGACACACCCTGAGACACGACGAGTTTATGAAGAACACAATTAAAAGCAAAATAGAGGAAAAATCCCCCAAAGAAAGACCCAGGAATAAGTTCATAGACCAAATAAATAGGAAAGTACATAGGAAGAGATACCTAGAGGCACGGGAACTATCATAAGATAGGAAAGGATGGAGTGCTCCAGTCAACAAATCTTAGGATTGAACAACCGATGATGATGAAGTGGTGGTTGATCTATAATTAGGTGTCTGATGACTCAAATAATTAAACTGCCCAGATAATTAAGTGACCGATTTTGCGAAGCCAAGGCTAAAGGTAGAATGAAGAGAGGTACTAAGAGATTATAATTGGCATTAGCCTACACTTTAAGGTAAGTGACAATGGCCAAACATGACGTCCAGCTCACATAGAATGACCTGCAAATGTCCACGGTATGGCATCAAAGTAGGTTCCTGAATGGTTAAATGGTATCTGATTTTAAGTAATAATGTTTCTCATCAAAATTTTCCGCCTCGAGACATAAAGTCTTGCTTTGCAATGGAAAATCGGTGTACAAACACATTCGCCATAATTGATATGGGGGTAAAATAAAAAAATGTTTCAATGAAAACCCCATGAAAACCTTATCTTGCACGTTATTAAGTGCCTCCTAGTAAAATAAAAATCAATTATGAAGGAAGAGCAAGCGGTAGGGTGTGAGGATGAGCTTTCAAGCTAATGAAAATTTCAACGGGCGGATAAAAATGAAACAATAAAAAAATATAATAACTGCAACAACGCAAAGCGATAAATTCCTTTCGCCACTGGATATATTTTCTCGCACACCTACTCGAAGCTAGTTAGACACAGCTTTCAAACTCGGACCGCATGCATTTAACTTCTGCATTAAAGTTTTTTTATTGGCGTGGTGGTCGCCTACTCTGCTTCAAAGGTATAAATTTTTAAGGTAACTGTGCCAGACGTTTGGAGAAAATCCATGGAAATAGTTGGGCGAGTGTTTATCCACACCACTTACCTTCTTTCACTGCAGCAGTGCAATGAGACGAGAGGCCCGGAAAAAAACCTCTGGCTCTCTGTGTGGGAAGCAGGTTTCCCTCCGCCAAAAACCACTCGTGGATGTTCGCGGAGAATCCACCGCTTGCGGTTTAAAGAAGTCGTAGGTTTTCGGTAGAGTTAGGTAGTTCGCCTGGGCTGGCGAAAAGTTCGATGCATCGAAAAAAAAAAAAGCTCTCTCGTTCTTTCTGCCACCAGGGGAGAGTCTCACACACACACATACAAAGGGTGAACTCTTTCGAAAGAAGGAAATGACACAAGAGGTGAAAAAATGAAAAACGGAAGGGAAAGAAACGCGGCGGGAGGAAAAAAAACAGCTCCTTTCGGGAAACGGCATTCAACTGTCTTCACAGACCGTTTCACCAATCTCTCGCTAGAGGGCGGTCGGAGGAGAAGATCTCAAGGCGCGGGAAGGGACGAGAATACACGGCCCGGCGGGGAGGTGACATTGGTGTGGGATTGCTCTAAACCGTTGGAATGGGTCTAGAGAGGGAGGGGGAGAGGAAGCCGTGACGAATTTATGTTTACGTATTTTTTAGACCTTGTTCGCGGAGCTATGAGGGAACCACAGAACCCTCATGGCGGAACGGACACTACATTCTAACACGTGACGGATCAGGAGAGCTGGATAGGCGGAAGAGGCGAGCTTATTTGACCAGGCCGGGGAGAATCACGACTTTGCCGGCTCTCTTGCGTCCATCCACCCCATCCAGACTATCATTTCATTCTCCCGTCTTCCCTCATATCATGCGTCCTTCCGCATCCAGGGTGATACCCTCGGCGCTGAAAAATGAAAGCGTCAATTACCGCGAAATGAAAAAAGGTGGTGTCTCACGTGAGCCGGCAATCATTTGCGGTGTTGTTTTGGTCGGTGGGTGTGTGCAGGTGCTTCGGTGGAGTTTGCTGGGCATGGCGCTCGCGTCATAATTGGACTGGCAAACTAGGAAGCAAGGGAGAAAGGACTGGGCGGAGTGTACGTAAGGGTGAGTGAACCGTCTACCCGGTGCGACTAACGAGCAAAAGCCGATAGCCGTCTCAATTTGCGAGGTCTCCGGAATAGTTGACCGTGGTTGAACCCCGCGAGGCGTCATCGGTGGCCGTGACTTGGAAATGGAAAAATTAACCTTCATCCGGGCCTTGCCATTCTCTTTCGTAGCGCCGGTGGGCGCGCGGCGGTAATTCACCATCTTATGTTTTTCCGACTTTTTTGTTCAATTCTTCATCGTAAACCATTTTCGTTAGGATCAACTTGATGAATAAACTTAGTACACATGCGAAAATGTTAGCGCCAGAAAACGTTTGACGATGACTAAGACGCTTGGCATGCCGAGTCAAGCTAGGAATATTCTGGCATCTAGTGTCACAATGTGTAACTGCATACCATTATGCAAAAGTTGCGCACGCTTTTATGAATGAGGCGGTGAAGTACCGCCCGCGCGCCCTGTTATGCCCTGTTTACATTACTAGCATTTAACCAGGTTAACTCTTCATCTACATCTACATCTACGTCATACCCTGCAAGCCACCCAAAGAGGGTGTGTGGCAGGGGGTGCTTCCACACCAGGCATGCATGAATGATACGGTAGAACAACGAAATTACATTGAAACCCGCGTACCACACATGCAAAGCGCCAATTAAAAATCTAATACCCAAGAAACATTCTATCGTCAATCGTTCCAACATGAGGGATACTAAGACTACTCCTACAGATTCAAAATATCTTGCATAATTAAGAACATCAATATTTACATCATGGATAAATAAGAAAGTAGAGAATATAATGAGAAAGATGTACTGTCTGCCTATTGTCACAATTCGAACTATTCATGACGACGATCACAGCTGTTATGGTCCCGAATGACATTTTATACCTATCGGTTCTACAATCTAGCTCTCTAATTTTATTTGCGCGATCTATTCTGCCGTAGTACGAGGGGGTTAATAGTACGTTTTTTACGTCGTCAGAGAAATGATTTTCCTGAAATTTAGTTAGGAGCTTAAGCCTATAATTTAATCTACGCTGTGATAGCGATTCCCATCCTAATTCTTCTAACAGTCCAGACACACTAGCCAACTTATCGTAGCATCGTTTCACAAACCTAGCTCCTCTTCGCTGCACGCGATCTAACTCTGATATCAACCCCGTTTCGTATGGATCCCATACAGTAACAGCATATTCCAGATGAGGCCTAACGATTGAAAAATAACAACGTTCTTTCTTAACTCTTAACCCAAGTAAAAGTTCGCCGTGAGAACGCAGGTTGGCGCCGACCCTAGTCAACTTTTTAACCACGCTGGAGTTATTAGGGTTTTCGCTGGTAACTATCAATTTTAGTTAAGTGATCCAGTTCACTTGCAGATTTTACTTAAAGCGTACAATGTATTAAGCGAGTTTCTATTGTCATATTCCGTATCCATGCATCCGTACCATGTTGCTTTATGTATTTCAATGCATTAGTGAATGAAGAACCGCATATTAAGTTCAAAATTTGCCTACAAAGTGCAATCGAGGTCGGGTCATGCGCAGAACTTGTCAGAAAAAGTCGTTAATTCCGCTGCACATATTGAGACAAGTATGCGAAATGGAACTAATTTACAAATATTGAATGTCAAGCTAATATCTTGAATTGTTTTCATCTCTCATAATAGAGTGCAAACGACATAATAACGTAATATTCTCGGAATATCTTCATGGTAAAGTATAGCATTGTGAGATGTCGTTCCATTAAGGAAATGTACTCTCTCAATTTTCTACTTCCGATGTATAAAGTGATGTTCAGATACAAAATGATAAGTGTACTGTTAAATACTAGTGAATGAGAAGTCTACCCGTGCGAAACATTTGCATGTTCAATTCTTTTTCTCGCCCATACAAATTCTGTGAATACATTACATTCTGTGAATACATTCTGTGTATATCTGAACATAGCCCAAAAAAACAAATGAAACGCGACTTGCTGTGGGCTAGATGGGCTACATCACCTTCTTGACTCTCCACCAGAGGCCGCCAGCATGTTAACAGGGGTTAAATAATGCCGTGTAAATGCAAGTCAGTTAAGCCGCCATATTAATTAACATTCTAACCCTAGTAATGTAAACGGGACATTAAGGTAGTGCGAGCGAGATAGTTCCCTAATCAAAATAGAGACAATATTGGATATATGCGTGTTTATTTCACCAAATGTGAGACACACGAATTAAATATTGCTTTATAAATGATGCAAGAAAATAATTTTAAATTACAGAAATTGTAAGTAATCGAGTGAAAATATCTAAATAAGTCCTTAACTTGACTCATTTTTATGTCGCGGTACGTTTAAAACTCCATCAAAACGGAAGGTTTATTGTAATCCCGAAGAATCCCGAAGAAGAACTGCGGTGACAATATGATTAATTTTCAAAGTAGTTGAGAAAACATACAAACTACACACTGTTGATTTTTTTACGAGATCTAGGTATTATAAATTCCTCATTTCTTTAAATAATCTCTCTCTGGAGTGCATACACGTACCATTTCCTATATAAAAAGGCCTGTATTTTTTGGCAGGTATCTCGGAGAGTAATTTGGTGAGGGGTTGAATTTTTGATGTCAATGGAAGGGTGATACATTTTTTTTTAATTGAGACCAAATTCACTGACTCCTAGGTTAAATGATATTTCGCTCAAACTACCTTAGAGGTTAAAATCACTCGTACTAACATGGGATGTTCCTTTCTATTTTCTTTTGCGTCACCATAACTTTGGACTATACGTGGGGAAACTAGTTATGAAGTATCATAAAACTGATCGAAGTTAAACTCCACATTTCTTGATCGGAAAGTATGAGTTGAAGACAGGATAAAATGAATGCCACCTATACTAGCGTTGGGATATCTTTCCATTGTATTTACTTCATACGTTTCTAACAGCGCTTTCCAAAATGAAGTCGCAAATTACATTCAAGACCACTGCGGAAATTTTGGCACTACAACTGTCATTTTTCATTTGCATATTTGGATGGTTCTCTGGTAAGAAAACAGAAGAAGTTTATTCTATTCCTTAAATCTTTATAAGGAGTGTTCAAAATCGATTTTTAAGAATAAACTACTTTTCTGTTAAAATATTGATACTCTATGGGTATCATAGGAAGATTTATTTAGATGTAACAAAGGGAATTATATGAGAAATTTTATTGAATTAATTTTCATTCAATCACTGTTTCTCTATAAGAAATGGTTAAATGTAGAATGAAAGGCACTTTAGTGTTTAACTAGAGTTATCCATATCGGAGTCAGCCTCGTCGCTCATCTCAACTCAAATCACTCCTCATCTTGTTTGATATCATCTTGATGGAATTACCTGTTTCAAGACCTACTTGTCCTACTAAGGAATCAAGTAGTTTTTGCAACGATATTCGTGGAAAGAACTGACCACTGCAGTTAATGCATGATTTCCTTGAAAATTTAAGTTAGGTGGTGATAATATTAGCATGAGCATGTTAACTTTTATTAAAATTTGACAAACAGTATGAATTCCAACCTTCCTTATTATTCCGGACTTGACCTTATGTCTCGCAAACAATTCTTCCCCGCCGGGAGGAAGTCGGAATATTTGCCCAGAGAAAAACTTTACTATCTTTCTCCCATATCAATCGTGATTGATAATAACCGTGGATGGTGTTTTGATGTAAATATGGCGAATATAAGATGATCATAAGGCATTTCTCCGTTCTTAATGTCTAAATGGTTCATGTTTTCGGACCAGCCTCTGTTATTGTTGTTCCTTTGTTTTATTACTAAGGCTTTGGGTTAGACAGTTATTTATAATCATATAATGCCGCATAAACTACTAAATTATCTTAATTATATCCAAACTGGATTCTAGTACACGCGGAATTCAAAGGTATTAAGGAAGCGTAAAGAAATTCGGCATAGATGTGTTATTGTAGGGTACCACATGGTGAATATTCCTTTATTTACGCCTTATTGTCCTTCTGTCAACAGCAATATGATAGGCAACCTAACCAATGTATTCACTAATTATTGTTCCATCAATAGGTGAAATACTGCTCTAGAATTAATACTGTTCTATGCATCGAGTGCTGGAACGAAAATGGAGATTTCATGAAAATATTTCTCAAGAATTCAATATCAGAACCATTAGATAGGGAACTAGTATTCTAGCTACAATAACAACTTGATAACCATTCATCTTTGGATCTGTTGGTGAAAAGAAACTAGTTAAAATTCGTGGAAATGCAGTAATCTTTAGGTGAAAAAAATCCTCTAGGAAATCACGGGACCAAATATAAAAAGATTTATGGCACTATTTCGATAGAGATGCAAAATGTGCGAAACCAATATCACTAGTACCTTTTTCTATTTCTGTTACAATAGTAATTCAGCTTCCATTGCTGGTGTTCTTACCCCTCTAGTCCCCTCTCGATTGTGGTGGCACGCCAAGTATTATGCAGTTATTTATCGCACATAATCATTTTATCTTGCCCTGCTCACAATTTCAACGCTCTCTCATTAAAACGCCACCAATTAATAAAAAAATAATTTGATCTAACTTCGGCAAGGAAATTAAGCTGTAAGCCCATTAGTTAAGCAATTCAATCATACAACCTGATTAATTGGAGCCCTTTCAATTAAAAATTGAATTTTCCTTTCGTGGCTGGTGCAGAATACTCGAACAGAGATAACGCATTTGATTACATTTTTAAAAGTACCTCAAAACAAAATGATTATGAAGAGTAGCCGGTTTATTTGAATAAAACATTCACTAAAAGCCATTACTGTTGCAATATTTATGTGATTATGGGTAGGTTTTGTTCCCCGTGGAAATAAATACGGAATATAATTACTAAAGAATGCACTTGTCATACGTAAACATATATTCATGGATAAAATTCCATCATGGAGTTTCTAAAACCGCACGGGGTTCTACTTTTTTTTAATTACACAACGAAAGGAACTTCCTCTACCTTTTTTTTTTCGTTTTCCCATCATTTATGCATTATTGTGGTTGTTATTGATGATTCTTCCGTCAGTAGATTAATCATGGTAAATGAGAGTAGCCATTTTCTTGTAAGTTGAACAAAAAATGAATAACAATAAGAATTGTAAGGATTGTCAAACAAGTCAGCTCATCTTTTAGTCACGTAGCACAGTGGTCTGAAATCGAAAAAACCTGGCCAAAATTCAAACTTTTGACTTCTAAATTGAAACCCTGCAGTTGGTCAGTTTGCATTTACAAAATGCGCGCTATGAAGATTCAAATTGTTTTAATTTTTGGGCCTTTATTTAGATCAGTAGAACCCGTTAAAGTTGACGAAAAATTGTCAAAATCCTACGTAGCTGGTTTTTCACGAAATCTCGTGTATTATCTTAGCTTGTATGGCCATTTCAGAGCGAGTGCGGTTATTTAAAAAGTATTAATGATAAGTAAGCACCTTTTTAAAGGCAGTATGCGATCGTTTTATATTTGAGATTAATTTTTGTTGATAATTACTAATCAATTAAAATACCCTGTTTTTTGCCTCATTTTCTCATAATGTTAACGAAAGCTCTAAAAAAGACACATAATGACACTGAGATACTCATGCCATGTAAAGTACAATATCTCTGCTACGTTTTAATAACAAAAAACTTTGCCCCAACTTGCCCCCGCTCCGTTTCAGATTAAATGTTTACTGTGAGACGGGGAAACCGTTTGGGGCCGAAATTAGCGTAATGAATACTCTATTTTGTTGCTGCTAAAACTGTACTCAGTTCCTTTCTACGTGATTTGGACCAAGGGTTAGAACAATGTCCCAAAAATATTTCCGTACAGTAAGAACCTCGAAGAATAGAGAATAAATATTACAGATCAAGAATAGATAGAGAGAGTTCTCTAATCTCCTTGGTAAGAACCTTCGCGGCTCCTGACTGGGCACTTTCGGCACTTTGCAGCTTCTTGAAGTAGGCGTATGACACAGCAGCATGTTTTCTTGTATTCAATAAAATGTAGATCCTTCCCTGCAGCGGTCGCTCCGCCCTTCCAAAAAGGCTAGCCACAATGCTTATGAGTAAGCGTGGTCATACCCGGACCGACCGCGCTAATCCTCCGCGACCCTGAGACATTCCCCCAGCCTTTTGTCTCAAGTAAGATCCCTCTTTCCGCACTCAAGTTTTAGTTCTCTGAACAGAACTTTGCTCTATAATACATTTAAAGCTCCTAGTTTTCTGAAGATGCCGCTAATAGCTTTATTACACCTTCACAAGTAAATCGGTCTATGTGCCCCAGAGCATCATTTCTCTCAGAAACGTATGTGTTCGGGTTCCTCAAAATAACTTGAGGGTTTTTTCGAAAATGTGCATTTCCTATTGGTTAAGAAAATGCTGTCTCCCACTCGTTTTCGCGGTGCGATTCAGTCTCATTCTGCTGCTGTGAGTGGAAGTATTCGAATGTGTTCGGCTCATCGACACGGAAACGAGGAGTTGTTACGTAGTAAGTCATCTCTCAGAAGAGTATTAGAGAACGAAGACAGCCTGCCTCAGAGCAACATTGGATCTCAGGTAAGTCGTCTTTTTGCATGATGAAAAAAATTTACATTTAATTTTTACTTAAATATCAATGGTTTTTATGTTAGTTTAAATTCATTTAGTCGACACAAAGGAGAAGATGGAAATTTGGCGAGACGCTTCTTTTCAAATCCAAAGCTTTTATCATCAATCATCAATTTCTGGTACGCATTACTTGCCAATCAATTTTTCATTATTCATACTCTAGTGAATAGCTTGAAGTCGGAATACTGCTGTAGAATGCCGGAAATTTTCTATCTTAGTGTTTTATTTTCCATTTCAGGAATCGATGAGAAGCTAATTCAAAGAATTTCTACCATTTTGAAAGCTCTTTCCAGTGGAATTCCCATTGGAGACACAGCTTTCACCGAGTACTGCTTCTCCACAACTACCCGTTATGTGAGATTATACTCTTGGTATGTCATGCCACCAACACTTCACAAGGTACTACTTCATGGAGCATCCATTGCGAAAGCAGCAGTTCTTCCCGTTGGGCAACTCTCGGAGGAAGCTCTGGAATACGAGAATACCCTAAGGTTCTCGGAGCAGCACTCGAGGAAGATGTCTAGGAAAGGAGAACTCGAAGACATTTTTCGATGATTGATCCTAAGTTTGGATCCACTACATGAGAAATACCGGAAAACAAACGAGGAATGTCCAGAGAGGTACGGAATCTTCTCCTGATAGAGCAGTCAACAGATTCAGAGGATAGTGAGGATGTAGACTCGGACTCAGATGAAGAGGTTTTTTGAGTAAATTATTTGCTAAAAAACTGTATAGATAAAGTTTTTAAAAGCGCATTATTTCTTGTTATACCGAGTTTAATCAAAATCAAACCCGTTGCTCACATTAAAAAAAATTCTTATGCTAATTACATAAGTACGTCATATAGTTTGCATTACAAAAGTTGCATAGTTTGTATTATCTTTGGTATGGATATTTATATCGTTATCTGCATCGAAACTCTATGGGGTAAACATTGTCAAAAATCGATATCTGATAGTGATTGATAGTTGTTATTTCTCGTTAAAAATATTCTACTTCAGGGAAAAGAAATTTTTATTGATCGTCCGTGTGATTGCTAGCAAAGTGGATTTCTTCCTTTCCGCCATTTTGCCTTAAAGTAGTCCCTGACTTGTTTACGGGCTCAAATTATTGGATTCAAGTTTGAGTCGTAACCAGCATGTCATTGTGAAAATTTCATTGCTCTGGTTTCAAAAACATGGGAGATATGAATTTTGGCCACCTTTTTTCGATTTCAGCCAACTGTGCGTAGGGATGAATACAAATACTGATAAAGGCTGTTTTGCGACAGGAACTCAGAAAATTTGCTGATTTTGGGAACTTAGGAAAAAATGGCAATGTGTCGGTAGCATTTCTGCGGTCAAGTGGAAATATTGTCACTTGCAGAAAAATCTGATACATTGATTCAATAAATCTGTACGGTGTTGGGTGGTTGGGTCGATCCAATGTGGAGTGTTATGGAAACTCTCAGATTTAAATCAACTAATGTTCTAGCCAAATAGCCTCAAGGCTATTTTAAGCCATGTGGTATGTTCTACTATTCAGGAACTAGCTTTAAATCATCAGTTATCAGATTCGCAAAAGCTGCAAGCGCTGGTTATTTCGTCTCCTCCGAAAAATGACACGGGGAAGCTTATTATTTTAAAAGAATTATTGCTACAACAAAGCATTGAGAATATATTTTTAAGTGTCATGACTTATTGATACTCATAACATAATGGAAAATGTAGAAATTTCACTTCAGAGTCTTATCTCCATTTCTATTTTCCACAGAAATATGTTTGAATGATTGTCACGAAAAATGCACGACACCGACTTTCTTGAACGTTCACAATCAATCACTTCTTGTGGCGTTTATTGCAGATAGAATTCCCTCAAGTGATATGGAATTTGTTAGCACAGTTGGATGATTTATCGTGGCAGCAGTATTTGCCATATGGAAACCTCGCAGTAGGGAAAGTACATTGCGCAGTCCGGGTTTTTATCACGGATGCCCAGCAAGAAAGCCTTGTCGTATATGTCCTGATCACCGTCCCAGATGCTTTGCCATTCCCCCTCTGATGATTCTTCCCTCTTTCCCCGCCTGTTTTTCTTCCTTTGTGGGATCCTAAAAAGAGAAAATACCTCACATTAAGTATTAAGAATCCTAATTAAATTAAGAATTTGTGCTTGATTCAATCGAGCATAGGGATTAATGATTTAATGTAAAGTTTTTGTACATATTTGGAATTCAGTATTTTCCGGAAAAATAATCATCTTCTATCACTTTTATCGCTTGTTCCGACATACCTTCCAACAATTTCATGTCAAATGAGTGGCTTGTGTCTAAGAATTATCAAAATGAAAATATTTTTACCATAACTTGTCAAACTATTGTTGTTCAGCCACTTTTCAGATTGATCTTCCTCCATGCAAGCTCTAATTTTTAATTAAATCATAATACATACCCTAATCCTATTCCAACCTCTTTAAAATATTGAAATTTTTTCATTAAATTATAATGCATAAAATAGAAACGCAGTTGTTCCATTAAAATAAAATTATCAACGATGTTTGACGGAGAAAGGTTTCTTAAAAAATTTTAGAGGATAAGTTTCTTAGAAATATTTCTTAGAGGATATTTTCAGGAATATATTGGTATCCCGTAGCAATAAGAGTTCTGATTGTATTTGACAGCGCTTATTTGTTATTTATTTATTTTATTCATTCCTTATGAATCTTACTAATGAAATGGGAAACTTTGGGTAAAGACCACTGTGATCTGAATTCATGAATTCTGTATTGATATAAGTTTCAATCCTTAAATAGTTTTTTTTTGCAGGTTTTCATGCTGTCGTCCGTAAATAATCCGAAAAAATATAGTCGGAAGATCATTGAGTATCAAATTTGTCGTTTATTTGAGGAATATCTACGAAATAGTTTTGGTTGTAAAACCGCTGTGTTAACAAAGAATTTATGAAAGTGGACTAAATAGGAACTCTCTTTTCTAGATATTATTTATGTTTTGACGGTTTTCCAACGAAATAGTTACATAATCATAAGTTTTTTGTCAAAAAAGACATTGAAATAAAAGGAAAACTTATTTACTGGTATATTATTTCACTTACGTGAATATAACCTTCAGAAGTTCCTCAAGGAACACTCCGCTTGATGAGAGGCGACTGTGGGCTTCACAAAGAGATCGCAGGAGGCATGATCGTCCTGAGAGACCCATACTGATACAGCGTTATTTAATGGAGGTTACAGCATGAAATAAAAATTAAATTCAATCAAAATTATGTTTTTATGCTGGAGTATAAACATTTATTATATATTATGGTATTAAAAATAATTTTGATTATAATATTAAAGGATAATGCAGTTATTCCCTAGAAAATTTCCCTCATTTAAAGTTAACTTGAAATTGAAATGAATTAGGATGACTCTCCCCTAGTTGCATTCAAGTCTGAGGGTTTTTTGAGAAACAGGTGTCTTGTTGGACTGTATCCAATTTTATTGAAAATTCCCAAGTTTTCATTGTTGAACATATATTTTCTAGCTTTATGGCCGCTATTTTTTGTTGCCATTTTATTCCGCATTTAATCCATTTTTAAAGTCTTTATTTACTATTCAAAAATCGCGAAAGACCTAAACGCACAAAATGAATTTAAGGTTACAAATTAGACTGTAAAAATCATTATAAAAAGCAAAAAGAATGGGATAAGGTTAAGGTATTCTTTTGAGCTGCTAAAAAAGATTTGTCCATCCAGACTATCAGGAGGGAAATATGAAAAAGGCAGAACATGGGAGAGACAGGTGGAAGGTGGGAGACAGATGAAGAGTTGGAAATGATTGTGACAGGCAAGGTGATTTAGGTTAAATTCACTGAAGGAAGTTGAGAGCCGAGTTAAGGTGGAAATTCAAGTTGCCTCGTTGAGCAAAATTAAAATGCATGTGTATGAGTTGGAATCAATGAGAGGAAAAACTGCTAATAATTAGTGATTTGCTTTCATTTTGTCCGCCTGGTAATTTATACTTTTGAGTCAGATATAATTCTGAAATCTGTACTATTCTAAGAGGGTTTCTAAATCTGCTATAATGTTTTGTAATTATGAGGCATAGAGATAACCCTGTGGCAGCTTTCTCATCGCAGGATGGGAAAATTAGTGATGGAATACCATATCAAGAATAATAATTTTCCATGTATTTCTCTTGATTAATTAGGTATATAATTTTCATAGCATATAAATCACTCATCGTAAACTTGGACAGGCGTTAATGTTTGATGGGTTTTTTAATTTTGCATGGAAAATGGCAGGGAGTGATTCGCGGAGAGATTCGTCATTTCATCGTTTACACACGTTGTCTTGGGGAAATGCAACCAAATCGAGCGCGACATCGTAAACATAGATCAGGCGATGATATGGGAAACAATGGCGGCGATGCATCTTATACATGAGACTGTCCAGACCGAGTTGTAGATTCTAGTTCTAGGATGCAGAAGTGACAGAGATGTTACTTAAGCTCATTATGAGGCCACATGAAGCCTCGGGTACAGGTGGTGTTTTTAGACGGAAAAGAGAAATATTTAATTCGCAAAGCAGAAAAAAAAATATTAAAAAAATGCCGAGCGATGCTTTAAAACTGGTGCGAGTTAACCGAGAGTAACTATCACTGATAAGAGGCAGGGGACAGGGTGGGGACAGGTTGAGAACTACACTTGATTCGGGACCACACTCCAGGCTTAGGTTTCATGAAAAGTTCAATCAAGCAAGTTTCAGGACGAAAGGGTGGATGCTGTTATTATTCCCTGATTAATGGATCTAGAACTTATTGTAGAATGGTAATTTAAGATAGATAAATTGATAATTGCCAACGATATGATTCAATGAATTAGCAACACATAAATTGCCAAAGAAATTAGAAGAGAAAAGGACCTTATGGAACACCATACAGACAAGAGGAACCACATGGGTTGGACACACTCTGAGGCACAATGAGTTTGTGAAGAACATAACTAAAGGTAAAATTGGGGGGAAAATCCCATGAGGAAGACCCAAGATTAAGTTCATGGACCAAATAAAGAGGAAAGTACATAGGAAGAGATACCAGGAGGTAAGGGGACTAGCATTAGATAGGAAAAGGTGGAGGGCTGCAGTCAAACAATCTTAGTATTGAATAACCTATGAATCATATTGCCAAACTATAGGTGCAATAATTCATTCTTTCCGTAAAATTTGCGTTAAAATGAACCGAAGAAATTGTAGATCGTATTTTCATGATGACTCGTAATGTCCTGTCAAACACTATTATCTCTACCTGATATTATGTATGGTTTTGGAGCAAAAATCTGTTCAGCTAGTATTCATCATGAAAACTTAACAATTTTCTACTTGATTTATTATTACGACGCGTTTCACTGTTTTAAGGCATCTTCAGGTACAAATTTTACTCTACGATGCCGCTAAACGGTGAGGCGCGCCGTACGAACAAAAATTGTGTAGAAACGTACGTTGCTTTTATCTTCATTATGAATACAGACATTAAAACTATATACAAATTGTCGCCTGAAGCAGTCAATATTATTATTTGAGTTTCTCATTATTATCGCGTGTACAATTTACCAATTATCACCACCAGGTATTTGTTATATTGAGCCAAAACGTTTTTTATTTCGTTTACTAATTCCTCATCGCATGATATCACGTGATACTCGCATATCAATAGATACTTAGTTTCTCCTCGAATGATTTATTATATTTTAAACCTTTTTTCTCAATTAAAGCGTTGCTAAAACTGGAATCTAAGGCATGGTATTTGAATTTTGAGCAAAAATTGAGAAAATACGTGTGTTTTCATTCGGCATGATGTAATTTTGCCTATTTACGATCATGTGGCGGAATTTGAGCTGTATGAATTGTACAATAATTTCGCATTTCCTGTGATTAAAATTGGTAAATGCGACATTTATTTAAAAATATTGCGTTATCTTCCACTTCCAATCCGATTACAATGTGAAAACGTAGGCAAAATCATGTTTTTTCTCTCAATTGAATCAAGTAAGAGTAGCTTTCTGTCTCTGTTTTTAAGCTCTGAGAGTGTAGACATTATACCTCATCTTTTAGAGCAACTATAGCCTTTTGCTTCTTTCGGTGGTGCAATTTGGTGTCAAGCATACAATTGATAAATTAGTATAACATGAAAGGATAGAGGTTGACCTTTACGTAAATATTTACTGTAAAAAAATTATGTCCATTCACCCACGGACCCATGCACTCATTTCAACGTTTCTGCTTTGCTTCTAAAAAATATCTCATCGTTGCCACTGTAGAGCCCTATATGGTGAAAATAATTCAACTGTAGACTTTAAGTTGAACTGAAAGTAGGGCGAACAGGTCCATGGTCCTTAATTGATTACCTGTGGGCCGTGTGAAATCCCCAGAGCGCAACTGTTATCCACCGGTTCCTGTAGGAGGGTATTCGTTTTATACCATTGGGATTTGAAATTGAAAGGCATTACTCGGGAGATCTGCTCTGAGCCTTTAAAAGAGAGATTTACCGGTCGCCGCACTGAGGTTAAATCTGAGACAATGACTGAACAACGAAGCTAATTACCATCGTGTTTTGGTAAACCTGTACGGGTCGAAAAATATCTCACCATGGGCAAGTTTAATTTTCTGAGTGTGTGGTAACGAGGCGTGGGAAAGAATGCCTATTCGTTTGTGCCACTCCCAAGGATTTAATCCCTAGCATTTTTATTCCTTCTTCCTGCTTAATTTCTCGCTCCAATGATCATGCGATGCCGAAATGATGGCGGTGGTTGGTGAACATTGACTGAAATTCTCATTTTACTTGGGTGGCAAGCGTCAACCCCGCAAATTATGTTAAGAAAGAGTCTTCTCTGCTTCCCTTGAGTTTTTCACTTGTGTATGAAGACTGATTAAAAGACTAAGCCTAAATATAATTTTTAATCAATACTTAACGATCTATACTTTAAAAAACATCAATGGTATTTCTAAAACAAATAAATGAGTTTGGCTCTCTCGTAAACGAAATAGCGTAACTCTTAGCTTCAGTTGCTTAGGATGCTTATCATTACTGTTCTATGATGACAAATATATTTTACCTTTGCAATGAGTTATTGCTATGCTAGCATCACCCTCTGTGTAACAAAACTGATTCAATATTTATCCAGCAACCCCTCCCGATTAAATCTGGGGGTTAAGATATTAGAAAATTGATCTTTATATTAAAGCCCTGCAAAATATCTTCCCCAACTATTCTCTTTTTGATGAGTTTTAATTATTCTTATGTTTCACCTCTATAGCATTTTAGAATCGTTTTAAAATTGTACTAGAAACTGGGGAATGGTGCCATTTGGAAAAGAATCGTAGGAGAGCAAAATTTACTCCATAAGAAGAGAAAATTCCTAGTAATGCAACGTGAAAAATGCAGATTTTACATTTGAATTGTGAACAAACCAAGCTTGGTATGAAACATAACCAATACATAATCTTACCGCAGTTCTCAGCCAACCAAAGTTGTTAAAGCCTTAGGTATTGGCTCACAGTTAAGTCCGGTATTTTGGCTGCCAAGGAAATTTGATTCGATATATTAAAAAAAGTAAAATAAAAACTATTTTGAATCCAAATACGCTATTTTAAGAATAACACAAAGCACTTAGGAAAATATCTTTCTGGCATGCAAAATTGGATCCCCTTTCGAATTTTTTCGTGGAATTTAACATTCTTCCGGTCAGCCCCGCTCTTGAATTGTATTATAAGAGGAATTTAACTCGGAAAATTTCCATGAATTTTTATGAAAAGGAGTGATAGACACTGACTGGCTGGCTAACAGAATGACGGACAAAGTTATTTGCGGACTAATAGGTTAAGCCGATGTTGAAAAGGAGTTGTACTCACGAGTCAATAGCCAATTCCATTCGCCGGTATATGTCTCGTCTATCACGCCGTCTCTGCGTGATGATATACTCATATTCAGGATGATGGTATTCCATGTATGTGGGTCGTTGGTGGTCATCTTTTGTTTTTTCATCAGTTGAGCCATGAGTGTCGTAGGGTTGACCTTGGAATTCATCCCCATAGAACGCCTTGGTGTCATTTGGCAAGTCGTATGCCAGTCCCAAACCAATGCTGTACGTCATTATGCTATCCATGGTGGGAGTTGAAGTCGTCAGGCACCAAACCACCTGTGGAAAATATCTCACCTTCTGTGATCAAGGGTTAATGCGCCTCTGGCCTTATGGTCACTTATTACAGATTTTCTGAAAATTTAAATTTTACGTCTGTAATGCGTTTTTACAAACATAGATGACAAAAATACGGTTTCTAGGCTGGTTTTACAGTAATTCAGCCTTAAAAATGAAAATAAAAGAATTCAGGCTTTCCCGGTAAATAGAATGCAGAAAGGCTTCTCGGCATTCCATCCGGGTTGGAAGGTCCATGACAAACGTTTCGGCCGCTTACACTGCAGCCGTCATCAGGGTGATGAGATGCCGATGAGTGGTTGAGTTGATAGCGCCGAAGGCGCAAGATGATAACACCTTTCCGGTGAGTGCGAGACTCACTCCTACCAGTCTAATGACATGCAGCGCTTAAGTGTCATGTGAATGAATAAGTGTCGTGTTGGGAGTGTTGTTTGCGAGAAGAAGAAACTTAAAACTAAAAGTTTTGCGGGGATAGGTTTCTGCCATAATGTGTAGATGCAGGCAACAGATTAACGTGTTGCAAGAGAGAATTAAAACAAACTCTAACGCTATAAAGAATAAACAGTGAGGCCCTTCTTCACAGCGCCGAAGGCGCGTACGTTTGAGGCCGTACCGGTGAGCACTGCTCACCCCAACCGGCTCATTAACATGATTTGCAAGCGTTCTCGGGGGAAGAAACTTCTGGTTGTGTAAATGTGTCGTTCGCGTGAAGATGGAATTTATTTATTAACTAGAAGAAACATTGACAAGCAGGAACATAAGTATTCTATTTTTTTCCCATTATTTTTTTAGTATTAATCCTTTTTTAGATATTATTTTAGTTTTTTATATATTTTTTCTTTATATTTATTTATTTATTTATTTTATTTATTTTATTATTGTTCTTTTTAATTGTTTATTAAAAAGGAAGATGGATAGACTCATAGAAGAGTGAAGAAGGCAGTTTGAATGTTGGAGATTAATTAAAGTGGGGGGTGCCCTCTAGCCTGGCATTTAATTAGTATTAATCGTAGAGGAGAAGTAGCTGCTGTAGTATGAACACTTTTTTTCTTGAATGGTTGACAGGGATGCAAGTTTGGGAAATATGTGAGAGATCCATGTGGAGAGGTCAGATGATGAGGTTGATGGTTCTGGCGGGTGAAAAAGGTTGGTGGGTTGACTATCAGATGTGAGATTTGGGAAAGCGGAGGGGGAAGATAGAGTTTCAGCAAAAGAACGGGTGAGTGGTTTGGGAGGCGGAGCTGGAATTGCTTGACGGATTGCCTTGAATTTTTGTTAGGCCTCACGGTGCTTTAGGCAGCCAGGATAACTGGAGGGGTGCTCCCCACCGCTGAGAAAACATTTTGGTTTTGATTCCTTGGGGACCGGGCATTCGGAGGAACGGTGATTACCTGCGCATTTGACACAATGTGGTTTTAGGTAGCAGTTATTACGGGTGTGACCTATCGCTTGGCAGTTGTGACATTGGACGGGTTTATTAGGCGGTTTGAAGACTGAGATAGAAATTCTGAGGCCGTGAAGTGAGGTGAGTACGAGCAGTTGGGCAGAATTAACTGTGGGTTCGCAGGCGATGTGACAAGTTCTGGTGGGATATGGGTTGACTTTAGTGATATTGGCGGCGCGTTCCATTTCAGAGGGTTTTGTGCTGAATATGCGTTGAACGGTGATTACGGGAAAACCAAGGGATCGCAGCTCCTCCTTGATATCTTCGGCGGGAACGGAGGGGAAGGTCCCACGGAGGGCAAATTCTTTGCGTCTATTGGCAGGGATGGAGTAGGAGGTGAAGAGCACGGATATAAACAGTTTGAGTTGTCCCGAATATATTGTGATCCATAGAGACAACCTGAGTAAAACGAGCCAATCAGAAGAAAGTGCGGGAAAATGGATCAGCTCCTGCCCTCCTGTTACCACTATATATTCGGGACAACTCAACTCATCGGTGTCTTTCACCCTGAGGACGACTGCAGTGTGAGCGGCCGAAACGTTGGTCATGGACCTTCTAACCAAGATGGAATCCCGAGAAGCCTTTCTGCATTGGAAATGGAGATTTTTAACATTCGTTTTAGTGAAGATTGCTCAGATAACAGCAGAAAAACGTCAATTACCACAAGAAAGCAAATTCAAGCTTTTCATTGAAACTCTTTTTTTTAAGTAAAAACTCTAGAAATTGTACATAATAAGACTATAGAATTCTTACCTACCAATTTTTAAAGTAATTAACGAATTATTGCCAAAATTGAAGTCGAAATGCGGTGGTTCCATGTAAATGATGCAGCAGTTGGCCCCTATGACAGGACACATGTGGTCATGAAAATATGTCCGTGATGTTATCTGCATATTTTGTCTTAATCTTGGTTTTCAATCTGAAAACATTTTAATCAAGGACTTTTAAAACCCGTTTAGTTATATGTAATACTTACAGATATGGATGCCAAAACTTACATGGATTGAGTGGTATTTTTTGGAAAATTAATGCAATTTAATAAGTAACCTGATGGCACTTGACGTGAATTTAGAAAACATTCGATCGTATGTGTACAGATTTTCTCTCAAACGGAAAATAATACTTTTAATCTTATTTTATTGGGTACTAATACATATAAAAGCATCATCCCCATTAAAAACTAGTTTTTTTAAACGGTATGGCTTGAAAATTAAATTTAACGCCATAAGTTTAAGTCTAAACGAATCTTTAATTGAGAAAAAAATGTTTAAAAGTAATTATTGCATTTTATCAATGAGATATCCCGAGTGGACGAACACAATGATTTACGATCGGAAGTTATAGATCTCACAAAAAAAATATATAACTATTATGGATAATTGCAACCTAGATATAGACTTATTCATGTGAAATGTTGTTGTTAATTTACTCTTGGTAAAAAATTGAAAAATCCCCTCTTGTTGGACCCATGAAAGCGAAATATATATTCATAAACATTGGAGGAGAATTCAGGCACTGTGCAGTGGAATTGAAGAAGTAAGATTAATTCATAATTTTTGCATATCCTATGATAATATTTATTCATTGCAAAATTATTTCTGTACTGGTTTTTTGATCCGCGGAATCCAATGCACTAGGTACCGTCCTTGTAAAAAACTGCAAATTTCAAATTATATAGATATATTAGCAAAGGTATCCGTTGAAATTCAACGGGGGATGAAAGAAAGACAGGGCATATAGGTTGTAGGTTCGAGTCGCTCATGAGGTGTATTTTTTTCTGGGCAAATCGGCTATAATTTTATTTATATTCTTTAATTCAGCAGATGAAAACCGCATAACATCATGTTTACCGAGTTTCAATATTCTTTTGCAGTATCATATGGAAACAAAACTACAGGCACTTTGCCTTCCAGAGGCTTACCGCATTAATATAACATCGTGGCATTTTCCTGTTTTACATGGGTCCAACATAAATTAGTCCACTTGAAATGAATTTTTCCAATTGTAGGCAAAAATATCCCTGAAAATATCGTAAACAGAAAAATTTAAGTATACGGCCTAGATTTACACTGTAATACCTATCTCTAGATATAAAACCCAGCCGCCATTGTAAAGGTCCCATTTCCCTTCTAAAGCTAATGGTAATTCCACGGTTACCAAGGAAATATCCTATTGTTGAAAGAGGTAAAATTCATGATTTTGTCATTAAAAACGTAATTTCTAGGAAAATTTTATTCGTATAAGAAAATTAAATAAAAACATAAGAAATTGCAATTATTTATCCATCTAATGCCGAAAATTATAGCCTTCTATCTTTAGTGAAACTAATTAAAATATGCAAAAAGAGAAACCTCTGCACTTGAACCAAAATATTTAGACTTGAGTTTTTCAAACACATAAGACACTAGACGGCCCAAAATGCTGCCTTTGGGGCTCATGGGCGTTCCTTATTTTCCAAATTTACTCAAAAAAAACTACTGCTTCCATGTGTGAAAATTTGACTAAAATCGGTTCACTCGTTCAATACTTATGAGGCTTTTAAGAAAGCGTTCTTATGGAACCTTGGGCCCTCTGGGGCCCCAGCGTGACTTACGACCCCATGATTATTGTACATTCAGTATAGGTATATTTTACGTGTTTCTAATCCAGGCAAGAATTATCTTCCAGGGCCAATTTTTGGCGATGAAAGGGCCCACTTGAGGGTCTTCTAGGGTCCCAAGGCCCTTGTTCTATAGCCTATGCGTGAACCAGACATATCAAGTATCTTCCTGCCAAATTTTCTTTGAATCATTTCAGTGGTTTATGAGTGATTGAGTAACAGACATACAGACAGACCGACAGACCGACACCACTAGATTTTTATATATTAGCAAGATTACAAAGGCCGTTTCATGAGTCTTTTTCTTTTCAAAAGCTGTCGGACGAAAATGTAAATCATGTTTACAGGGGTCATTCATCTTTTCTTCCGACCTGTCCTAATTATATTAGTGTGTATATATGTATAATGAAAACACATGCCTCAGGTTTCGTCTTGAGCGGCTTCAATAGAGCGACGGAAGACCGACCAGCTGAAAGGTCGAGTGGATCAAAATCAATGATAAGTCACGTTTGACAAAAGTAAAGTTTCCAAAATCGGCTGTGTAACTTTGTAACTTATATAATTAGTTATTTAATTTCACAAATAGAGCTGATAATGTTGAGGGATTGAAGCACTCTGACATTACCGATACTATCGGCATATAGTCGTTTTTATTATAAAAAATTTCAAAGAATAAAATAAGAAAAAGGGCTTTAGCAGGCTCTCCGGAATATTTTAGGGGTTATATACGGAAAATTTTAGAGCGTTTGGTGTAAGAGGTTTTCCCAGAAAAACTTCTTCGAAAATTTTGTAAAAGTTCTTCTCGGAAACCGCTGATAATGGTACGTTAGACATTGAAATTTTCACATTTGTTCATATATGTTTGGGTGTGAACGCTGTTGTAAGGTATGTGTTTAATGTGGCGGGATGATGAACAATAAATATTGAGATTTATAAATTTGATCAGATTCATAATACTTTGAATCTGAGACCATATATAAAGTAAACTGACAGCCATATTAAATACTTAATTTTAATCATTCGTATCGCTGAATTTTGTAACTTATTCATTTGATTGATTATGCGATGTGCATTCATGTTGATTTCTATTCTAAGAAAATCTACTGAGGGAAGCTCGGTCACCAGGTTCTAGTAATTAAAAGCGTAGGCGAAATCATGTTTTGACTGGTGAAATAGGTATAATTTAATCTATTGTTGTAACATTGGGGTCTGGTTTGGACCAGTGGTAGCGTGTTCAACTCCCGCTCTGGAGGTCGCAATTTCGAGACCAAGCAACGAATGGCCAACCTTCACCCAAATTTGACCCCACTACTGAGAGGCAGCAGTCTCAGCAGAAGGTATTGACGCCAATCAAGCAGACGCCTATCAAATATCGGACTGGCATCAAAAGCCATAGCTTTGGGCGAGAACGTAGTTCACAGAATCGGTACTGCAGTGTGGGAGGAAACGGGGAAACCACCACATTAGTCTCCCTAGAAGATACAGCCCTACATCCTAAAAATGACACAGTGCCATTCCTCCCAGTGAAATAGTCCGGAAGTAAAATAGTCCGCCAATTGATTCTCCGGGTGGGGACTACTGGGAGGGGTACATCAGCCAGAAAGGGCAAGTAGATATATTTACAATTTAGGGCATTGTCATTTATTACGTTCTATTTATTAGTGATTATGAAGTGCATGTATATTCTTACATTATTGGCTCAGTGGTCATTAAATTCAATTTTGTTGAGTTGTGTATCAATGGATGTTACTTCTTTAATACTATAAAGAAAAATTTTTTATACTATAAATTTTAAATACTATTCATGGTTGACTGTTTCTTTTTTCGGGATTCATTCCGCGATGTATGTTTTGTGAAAACAATATTTCACTGGTCCTCCTGCCAGCTTTATCAGCAAGTTCAGTTAACCTGATGAAGCTGGCAGGAGGACCTGCGAAATATTGTTTTCACAAAACATACATCACGGAATGAATCCCGAAAAGCGAAACATTCAACACTACATCCGCGGAAGCCTACGAGCTAATACTATTCATGGTTAACTTTTAACTCTACATGGTATAGTTATTACGTTTACATGGGAATAAGAATTAAATTTAGGGTTTTTTCCCTGTAATAAATTTGACTATCGTTTCGCTTACGTCTACACCACCGATAGGTAAGCACAATCTTATGAGCTACCAAGTCGGAGGAATCCCTACGCAGACGTCGTGATATCGTGATTAAGCGCCATTTTATCACTCATTTGTTCTCCAAATAAGCCCTTATTCAGTTGGTTCCACCCAAATATGGATTAAATGTCATTGCATCAATATAATTGAAAAAAAGTCATTTACTTAGATATAAAAAAAACTAATTTTATCCTACTACGATATTGTTTTCAATAGCTGGACTTGAAATCATTGAGTAAAATTAATTATATAATTATTCTATAATAGTTATTAGGTAAAAAAGGGAAAATTGGCATTTTTGAAATGTAACGTGACTGAAGTTTTCGCGATAAAATATGTATAAGAAGACTTCGGATGAATTCAATGGCGATTGAACCTAGGTCCCGATCAATCGTTGATTCATAGTCATTCGAAGTGTACTATTGTTTGCCACGTCAGAATCGTTACTTGAATAGCAGTGACGCCGAGAGTGTAACTTTAAAGAATTTAAAGTAATGTTCTTCATAGCTTATACATTAGTTTCGCTTTAAGATAGCTAAGAGATATTGAGAATATAAAAAATACGTTTATAAGCTGAAGGTATGAGCGAAAATGTGGAATTAAATCACCATTATGAACCATAAAATCTAGTCGCCGTGTATTCTCTCTTCTTATTATTCTACTCACATCTCGCGATGATATATTTTTTTTTTCAAAGTTGCAATTACGGCAAATGTCATTTAAATCCCGAGGACCATATATGCAGGGTACGTACCGATATGGTGCTTCCTTCCGGGAATGTGACGTATCTCCTCTCCCGCCTAATCACGTCTCTTTTGTTCCCGGTGACGTCAGATTGCCACGCCCGCTCTCCCTCTCGCCCCGTGGGAATGCGTGGATTAGCGCAGATGTGGTGGTGCTCCAATAAATTAGCCAGGATGACTCCCACTAGGACGAGGCTCCGTATTAGCGCGGCAATCATGGCGGTTGATGGAAGGGTACACCTCTCCCTTTTGGTGTCCCAATTGCTAACGCGACGATATTCGATCGGAATAAAAATTTTCATCGCACGTTTAGTTTTCGTGTACGCTCTACGGTTTCCTCTTTTCTACCTGGGCGTTCGTAAAACTTTCGCTGTAATGAGAGTGATTAAAACCTTTCTTCACTGCTATGAAGCTTGAATATACGATAAAAATGAATGCACTTCACGTAATTTCTGGTGGCTTTCATGATATTTCCAGTTCCCTAGATTCCTGCTGTTGTAGACGGTGGTTTTAAAGAACACTTTTAGATCTTAAAGAACAATGCAAAATCACGAAATTGGCGCTACGATAGACTATTGTTATCAGCGACGTGTTTGTTAATCTTCAACCTGGTCACTTGAATAAAAGTAATAGAACACTATAAACGCTACTCGTATTAACAAAAGAAATAAAAAGAGAAGATAAATCATGTCATCATTGACCCCTCATCAGTGTTAAAAGTTGTTTCGATTGTTTAATTAATCACTTGTGATTATTTAGCGAGAAATAGTGAGTTTTCGTGACAAATAAGTACAAAAGTAACCTTGTCATGATTTTCCGTTAATCCAAAGCGCGCAGTTTAAAAGTAAAAACCTTATTCTGGTATATGATTACGATAAGCTATTATATCATGTTAGTATATGAAAGTATAGTGGGGGAGCTGTTCTAAAATGTCCTTAGTTGGTCTTGCTATTAAAAGTTTTACCCGAAAGTTTTTCATTAACTTATTGCCAGAATTATTCACTGTTATTTTTTCAAATTTGCAACCTTGTCTGTAATTACCTCTTCGAAGCAAAGGATTCGCTCGACCAAAACTGGAAACAAAGGCAGTTTAAGTGGAAGTTATTTCCCTGTTCCTCCGCGACTTGCGGAAAAGAATAAAAGAAACGCCCATTGTGCCGCGGATATCGGTTCTTCCAAGCGGAGGAAACTCAAACTTTACGACTCGAAGCTCTCGCAGTCCAGAGCAAAAACGGAGAAGGACCTACTTAACGAATTAATATGTAAACTTTTCCGTGAGAGAGATAGAAAAGGGAGGAGATAAGAGAGGGGGTGAGAACACTTTTGCCTCGCCTTGCGTGTTCCCTTCAACTGGAAATTTTTAAGCGAGAGGTGAGGAGACACGAGGGTGGGAGGTGAGTGGGGTGGAAATCGCACTCTTCCCTTCTCCAACCTCCTCCCTCTCCACCCACCTTCTCCGCACCCCCTCCCCCCATTTCACTCGCCTGCTCCATCGTCGACCCAAACGGTCACCACCATCCCCCCGCCGCTTCTTGTCCTCTATGACTCGGAGTGAGTTTAACACCTTCTCTCCTCAACTCTCACTTCCGCAAATGCCTCCTGTTTCCTCGTTTCTTCGGTCGCTGTGCTAAAGAGTTGTCTGTCACCACATATGCGGGGAAAATACGCTGCCATTTTCTTCACGGCCTCTTAGTGAACGTGACAGTTTAATAGCTAAGGTTTGTCAATGGGTGGTTGTTCATTTGGTCGCTCAATCCTAGGATTGGTTGACTGCAGCCCTCCACCCTTCAATAGCTAATGCTAGTCCCCTCATCTCCTGTTATCTCTTCCTATATATCTGCCTCTTTATTTGGTCAATGAACCTATTCCTTAGTAAAGTCTTCTCGGGTTTGGCACCGGGTAAGGCTATTAAAGGCCAACGTTTCGACGAGAAACTCTCTCATCATCATCAGGGCTAAGACTGATTGCAGAAATAGGTCCATGCCGGGTTTTTAATCTTGAGACCCATCGTTGACCGGCCAGTCCCGCCTGGGTAGAATATTATCTGCCCAGGACATAGGTGTCTGTGTCTCGTCCGATGTTACTGTTGTTCACCCGACGTAAAATGGCCTAATATGCTGTATTCGGGGCAGTGAAAATAAATAAATAAAAATAAAATAAAATTCAAAATTCTCTCACGGCGGTTGGAATTTGTATTGTCTCCGCGACCGTTGTATTTTATCGAGTAACGGTCTCCATATTTGGCTGATGTTCTGCCCCGAGTCTCGATTAAGCTTTTTCTCCTCCGGATTGATTTCGATTGCCTCTTTCATTAATCGATCCCAGTATCCATATGACCGGCAGAGGATTTTGGCGCCGTTAAAATTGATGGAGTGCGCATGATCGAGACTATGCTCCGCCAAGGCCGATTTTTCGGGTTGAAGAAGTCTTATGTGCCTCTTGTGTTCTTTAATTCTGGCTTCCCACGAACGTGATGTCTCTCCAACGTAGGCAAGGCCACACTCACAAGGGATGTTATACACTCCATGCACTCTGAGGCCAAGGTCGTCCTTCACTCTTACGAGCCGATCTCGAATTTCCTCTGGAGGTCTATGGATCATCTGTAGGTTGTGCCTATGTAAAATTCTTCCTATTTTCCCCGAGATAGTGGAAATATAGGAAATGCAGGCTCTTCCTAACGGCTTTATGACAATGAGAGAGTTTCTCGTCAAAACTTTGGCCTTTAATAGCCTACCCGGTGCCAAACCCGAAAAGATTTCACTAATATTATTCGCCGGGAAAGCCTACGATCTTTTAACTTATTCCTTGGTTAACTTTAACTCTGGGGGCTTTTCTCTCTAGTTTGCCTTCAATTATGTTCTTCACAAATCCATTGTGCCTCAGATTGTGTCAAATCCATTTTGTTATGGTCCTTGTAACAAAAAAGGGGTGGTGAGGAAACTATATTTACGAAGTTCCTCAATAATTTTTTTTTCATATATCAGTACAGTTTCGTGATCGCATGGAGAAAATTTTAGCATACTAATTAGAGTTGTCTACAGGCGCCAGCGAAAGTTTAATATTTAGAATTCTTCATTCAGAATTTTTAAATATTATCGCGAATAATCACTCATGAAGAAGCCTTCACCGTCTATGATTAAATTCTATTTATTGATTTAAGACTATTCATTCAAAACTAATCCTTCTGATTAGTTTTGAGGATTCTATAATTCCGGTTTTAATGATGCCTTAGTTTTTAAATTTAAAATTTGTAGGTAGAAATGCCCCTGTTTATCCATATTACTCATAATAGTAACATTTCTATCTGAACTAGGCAATTTTTTCTATTATACACGTGAATACTATGTGTCTGTAAAAATTAATATTTTAGATCGAGCGATCCTTTTCGATGATTTCGGTGACGAAGAATTTATAGGTATGTGAGTTTTTTACATTTTATTTATTGTATTTAGTCTTGCCTTGTTAATTGTAGTCATTGAACTCGGCATTATTTAAGTAAAGTTTGAGACTTGGATCTTATTGCTGCTCTTTGTTCGTTAAGAATAATGTCTTCAATGCTCAATATATTCTGACCGACTTGAATGAAGTCCGTTCATCACAAATTTACCTTTTTCGGTTGCTAGCATATTTGATTCACCTTTATCGGGTGCTAGAATATATGTATATTTCTGCCTGCCAGCCTAAAAATATATGAAAAAATTCATGGTAAATTTTCTTCCATATTCTTCTTTGAAGGTGGGTTAAATAAGAGTTTTTGGCTTGATTATTGCCGCATAAAATATATTTTTTATGCCCTTAATCTTTTTCATGAAATCTAGGAACTATAGGAATAGAATTTTGCATGCTAGATTAATATACAAACTGCAGCCTAACACTAGAATAAAAAGTGTTTTAGATGAAGAAATTAATAAATTGCATGAATCACCATTACCATGACGGGGTTAATTGTGCTGAACATGTGAACGATAAAATAATATTCTGTAATATTTTTCACAGTAACCCCTCGCAAAGTCATGTCGATCAGTTAAAAGAAGGATTTGTAGCTAAAATAGGATCCACAGATTTTTTGTACGTTTTATGGGGAAAGGATCTCGTCCAATCAGACCTTCGGAATTGCATCCCTTTGACGTCACGCCATACGTCCTCCCTTTCCTCGTCGGTCACGTGGTGTGTTTCGTGCATTCCGGCCCAATGAGTTGCACTGCATGTGGAGATATTTTGCGCTTTCATCCCCCACAGCGTCGATATGCAATACCCTGGGAATGGCTACTTACTCCACTGAATCTCCGGAGTTCGTGGACCTCATCTACCGGGGCTCCTTCTACTACCCCATCAATCCCCCGGCTATCCGCCCTCCCTGGGAAGTCTCCCCCACTGAGGTAGAATACCTCTCGTTGCAAATCTCTTCCCAGTTCTCTCCACCAGTGACCACCGCAACTGGTTGGAGGCACCAGATTTTACGGGAAAAATTCGTGGGGGGGACAAATTGAAGTTTCAAATCACTATTTCAATATATTTTTCGTAAGAATGGAATCAAGTAACAAAATAACATCAAAACGATAGTTAAGCGACCATTTTACGTAGAATTATTTATGACATAACAAATTTAGATTACTTATCTCATCTTATACGGAGAAATGCAGCTCGATGCAGTTCAATATTGTTGGATAATTTTTCCAACACTACTCTGAACAAGATAATTTAGGTAGGATGGCATTGCACTCTTGTGCTTATAAAATAACTCAAAAATAAAGTTTAATTAGAAAGTTTTCTATTGCTATCTTTTCTTTCCTATTTTGCTATTTGGAAAATCTGTTAGATAAACTACAGTCAAATTATATTACAATATAATAGGCATGACATAAACGATATTCACGGTTTTAAAAAGTGTTTTTGGTCTTCAGGAACAAGTTTCAAAAATTGACGCCGGATACGGCCGGAACCGCACCTAGTGAAAAATTTTGTAAATAAATTCACTCCTGTGTGTGGATGCATTCGACTTATTGATAAAACCTAATTGTTTAAAATAGTTTGGGTATTATACATTAACCTAAAATCCATTTTGAAATGATCTGAGGTACCTCACAAAATCGTATTTTACCCGGCGAAATGGGTCATTCCGATCTCTACTGTAGTTATATTCTCTAACCGTGTCTACAATTGCCTCCACCATGCACACGAAAATTCGAGAAAGAAGGTTTCCGTATTCTAAACATAAGCTGGTCAATCGTCATATGAAACTATTATTAGATTTCTATTATTAGATTCCTGTTTATGGTAAATCTATCTCATTTTATATTATCATGAGTAGTGTTTTATTTTCCCGTTGTGCCTCTTCCTTAAACCATTCAGTTATTTCACTTAAACTTAGCGAAAAAATGTCAAGCTAGATAAATCTAGAGAAAATACCGTTGAGAAAATTTATTATCTTTTGCCAGAGGGATACTGTTCAGGAACCAGGTTAATTTGAAAATAGAAACAATTTTCAGCAGCATTTTTGCTATTATTTGACTTTCAAAGCTTGTTTTTGAGTTAAATATGAAATTCTGTATTAACAAAATTGGCAGACAAACGCTAAATGGAAATAGTGCAGCAGTTAAGTCTTCGAGCTGAAAAAAACATCGCTAAAATAAATGCCGTTTCGTTAGGCTCTCTTAAACTTTAGCCTGACCTATTTTCAGTAAGATTCCCGAAGTCTACAATTTAGTTTCAAGTTAGCGTTAACTCTCCCAGACACAAACACTCGTAAATACTTGGACTGAGGAATTAGGCGCACCCCTCCAAGGAATCCCCTTCCTTTTTTAGCCATTAAGTTAGTGAGTATTTTCTTGCCTTTTAAGATCAAAATGAGTATAATGTTTATCTTTGTCTTCTTATACTTCATGTCAGTATATGTTCGTATGAAGAAGATCGACATGTAACCGCTGGTCTTTGGAAAGACGAGAGTAAGATATTGTTTAGGTGGGGTGGCTATTTGATATTTCGTCTCAACTATGATTGTTCTAGTTTTCAAGGGCCGAAATTGAAAATTTAGTGTCTTCAAACCCTGCCGGTAGCCAACATGAAGGCTTCTCCCCAGGCTTTTGCGTGAGAAGTCAGCCAACAATTGAAGCGATACCCTGAGAGTGGGGAAACAAAGAGAAAGGAATGGGGAACGTGAGGTGGGGAAAAGGGGGATGTACGAGATAGTAGTCGCTGCGTGGGTGGCGCGTAGGAGGAGTGAGAAAAAAAGAAAGGAGAAGGCTTGGGAGGAGTAGATGAGATGGAGCAGGAGAGGGACAGAGATGAAAGGTGGGTGGGAAGTGTGTGCAAATAGATCCGAGGGGCAGAGGATATTTACACAAGGGGTGAGGAGGAGTTGGAAGGGAAGGAGGAGGAAAAAGATGAGAAGGACGAGGCGGATGAGACGGATGAGAAGGAAGCAAAGGGGTTGGAATATACTCCGCGGGACGAAGAGAAGAGAGGGAGAAGTAGTAAAGACAAAGGAGATGGAGGATGGTCAAGATGTGAGTACGGAAGGGCGGGTGAGGTCTGGGGGAAGATTTTGGAATAAGGAATCGAAAAATGCACAAGACAGAGTTCTTGGTTGAACATTTGCAGCTTAAAAGAGGGAACAACTGAGAAAAGAATATTTGTAAAGCTGATACAGACGATATTTGAAAGAAAAAATCCCAAACTTTGCTAAAACTAGCCCACTATAATCGGAATTTATGTGTTCAGTGATGAGGACTTTTACGATAACCAAAACAGTTAGTAACACAAGCCAGGAAGTAAGCACTGTACAAAAACATATGTATGTGTAGCATGAATAGTTACAGCTACAGAGCGAAGGAGATTAGAAGCAATGAAGATTTGATCTTATCAAAGAATGGCGAAGGCTAAATAGCCGGAGAGAATCTACAACGAGGAAATGTCATGAATAGATGGAAAGAAAGGAAGGATAATGTAAACTATAAGGAAATAGGTCAAAATAATTGGGCACATATTGCAACGCAATGGCCTAGTGAAAGCAGTAATCGAAGAAAAATTAATAGGATGATTTTTGGAAGAAGAAAAAGCATTGTAATACAGCTAAAGAGCTATGAAGGACGTAAAAGTATTAGAATTATTATGTAGGAACGATACGGATGACAAAGAAGAGGAGATATGCAGCTGACCAGTCTTCTTATTCATTATTGATGACATTTAAAATGTTTTAATATTGATAACATCGAAGAATGCCTGCCGTGCACAATTTGCTGTTTCCCCGTCAATATCCCTTGGTTTTATTCATAGAGGATACAAACATTGTTGAGGATAAATACGTGGATTGCCGGTATAGTTCTGCACTCTTTCCATGCATTACAGCTTACAGAAGTTATTGATTACAGCTTTCTTTTTATTTTATCTAATCGAATCCGCCAAAAATGCATTCCTCATTGTATCGTCTCTTGCGTTCCGTAATAAACCATGAGTACTTTTTTTAGTTGGTGAGAATCTGTCATGGGATTTTCATTTTTGTTTTCGGCTTCATTCCAAATTAGCTGGGGTCATAAATTGAACGTATTGCCTGTTGAAGCGGCAACCTATCTATTCGGGAAAGACATTTTTTTAGCTAGAATGATTTATGGGATGCACCAAAGTGCAAAAAATATGTATGGTTCCAAATTCCGATGTGGTAATAAATAATTTCTTCAGATCCGAATAAATGCCCCAATTGCTGGAAATCGAATTTTTTTCCAATTTAGAGTCCAACAAACTTATTTCGTGTTATTATCACTTTGTATCTATAAGTTTATTTTAATGCTTCTTGGATCAATAGCGAAGGGCTTTTTCGTTTAGTAGTAGTTTAATAGGGTCCCAACCACGTGAAATCTCAGGCATGCGCTCCGAGAGAAAGTAAATAAATATAAATTTGGCTGTAAAATATATAACTTAAAGGCTGAAAGACTCAAGAAAGTAAGAATTACATTAGATAAATGAACTACATGTTATAAGCAGAAAATTTGCTGACAGTATTACGAGAAGATTTCAATGTCCCCCGTGAATCAATTATTGGAGTACTAGAGATAAAGTTGTAATTTTGTTTGAAGAAAAAATGGTCGAACTTAAATTATGAGCACTCCTCCCGACTGTGACAAAGCGTATTAAAATACAATCAGCGTATCTAATATATTACTAAACATAAATCATAACTACTGTCATTTAATTTCGATTTTATAACCATTATGCCTTAGATGACTTTAAGAAACGGAGATTTATTTGCAGATGTTTCATTTCTCCAAGTGAGACTACTTGATGTGCTTTTCTTTAATTTCTCAGATCCAAAACGCGTCATGGTCTGATAAAATATCTTTCAAAGGATTAAAGTGAGAGGAAAGGAGATATTTCGTAAAATGTGGAAAAATAGAATGGAGAAAAAGAATAAAATATATAATGGCCACGATGGGAGCGTATGCAGGATTTCTTCTTCGATTCAAAGGGAAAGAATAATTGCGCGAGGCCTCAGAAACGTATTTTCCGAAGGGAAAGGAAGAGAAAAATTTGAATTGTAAATTATACCTTTCTGAATTCCGGGTCAGCGCGGAGCGCTCTTCGAAGACATGAGTGTCGGGAAATTAGAATATATATATATATCTTGCAAGATAAATTCTTGGCCATTTCACTTAATGCGATCACTCTAAAAAAAATACTCCTTGAAGTGAACTCTAAAGGCTGTTGGCTTTTTACTATGAAAAATTCTATCCATTTAAACCTGTCGTATTGTTTAACCAAAGCATATGTCGTAAAAATGGAAATAATCACTATCATGAAAGTTGAATATGCCAAAAAAAGAACCTATTCAGCGTATCAGGAACCACCTTATTTAGTCGATCTAATTTGTTTACGTTTTCTTAGATGTCATGAAACTCGAAAAAATGAAATACCATCACTCCTAAATGGGATTATGTTGCCAAAATTATTATGTTTTATATCATGTAGTGCTCTATGGCATTATCCAATTTTCATTTTTTTTACGGTCAATCCATGTTTTATCTTTTACACATCTCTCTCCCGTCACTATTTTACTCCCTTTCATCCACCTCTCCCAGGGTTCTACCTCTAATCCTATTCCCAATTGGGGTTTGTTATGCATTTTATTTATGTATATTAATTGCCAATTAGGCTGGTTTAAGTTACATACATACCCATCACGCCGTTCCCTTCCGGGGTAGGCACAGTCAAAATGTTTCTCTCATTAATACATAATTGTACACCTAACTAATAATTTCCTCCATACTGACCTATCCTTGCAAACCTCTTTTCCCTCATTTACCCCCCATACACTGTTTCATACACGCCCTCCTGTTTTGAAAACTCCTAATATTCCTTCTCCTAAGAATTTCCTCAGCCGCATTCAACCACAACTTTCCTCGGCCTACCTCTACATCTCACGACATTCATTCTACTCTCATATATCTGTTTCGTAATTCGACTCTCATCCATTCGTTCAACATGGCCAAAACAACGACGCACACTCCTTTCATACACGTCCATTACTGGAGCAATTTACCCACATTCATTCATGACCCACTCATTCCTGACCCTATTCATCCTACTTTTGTTGCAAATACTCCTCAGATAACTCATACCCACGGCGTTTAGTCTACTCTTATGTCTATCCTGACATACCCATGTTTCACTACCATATAGCAAATTGGGGAGAAGTACACTTTTGTACTCGGCAATTTTCGCTTCTTTGGCAAGCACTCATTCCTTGATGTGCTCCGCATGCTACCTACCACTTTCCTTCCAGCATTCGCTCGTCTCTTTATCTCCTCATCTATTCTTCAATCTTTAGAATAAATCTTACGTAAGTACACAAAATCATCCACCTGTTAAATTACTTCACCATTCGCACTCATCACACAGTAATTCTCCCTATTCTCCTTATCAAAAACTACTACTTTAGTCTTGCACCCATTTACCTTCAATTTCATTCTCTCCGTTGATTTACAAAACTTATCTAGGAGCTTCTGTAATCCCTGTCGACTATCTGAGATAAAAACAGCATCATCCGCATATAAAAGAACTCGCACGTTTACATTTCCAATCAAAACAACGTCGTTGTCTCTACATGCGCCTCTAACTTATTTATCCATAAATACATTAAACAGCCTTGGAGACATTACGCATCCTTGCTTGACACCCCGATTTATTACAAAACCAATCACTCAGAGCTCCGTTAACTCTTACACTTGCCTTACTATTGTGATACATCACCATCATAACATTCAATAACTGCCCATTCACTCCATAGTCTCTCAAAACCTTCCACAACCTCTTTCTAGTTACTCTGTCATACGCCTTCTCTAAATCGACAAACGCACAGTACACTTTCTTTCGGACACTTTGCTGAAGTGCAAAAAGCTGGTCACTTCATCCTCTTCCAGGCTTAAACCCACACTGCACATCCCATATTCTGTCGGAAGTAATATGCCTCACTTTTTCGATTAATATTTTACTGAACACTTTTCCCGGGATACTCAATAAACTAATGGCCCGATAATTATTAAATTCGGTCTTTCCTCCCTTCCCTTTGTACATCGAAACGATGATAGCATTCTTCCAATCCGATGGAACAACAGAAACCTGTAAGCATAAATTGTATAGTTCACGCAGCCTACAAATCAGTAATTTACACCCACACTTCAACATTTCACTGGATATCCTATCTATGCCTGCAGCCTTTCCATTTTTCAATATTCTCACAGCCGTTGTGACCTCCTCCTCACTGATATCCTTTTCCATTATCACATTCTCACATACCACTTCACAAGGCTTATCCTCAACGCCTGAAATATTATTGTACAATTCTTCAAAATACTCCCTCCAGCAGTCCCTGATATTGCTCTCGTCCCACATGATCTCTCCACTTTTGTTCTTTACCGCATTCATTCCCCTACCTTCACCAATCTTAGCCCTTTTTACCCACTTCCAAAACAGCTTTTTATTGCCTTCAAAATCACTCTGCATTTTGTTAGCTTCATCCTCACGCACTCTTTATTTGCACTCTTTCACAACGATTTTGCATTCATTCTTTTTCTTTCTGTAAATCTCACATGCCTTAGTACGCTCTTCCTCAGATTTGGCAGCAATCATATTCTTGTACGCCTCTTTCTTTTCTCTGACTGCAATATTCACTTCTTCATTCCACCAAGCATCACCTTTCGTTCTTCCTACCACTCCTTTTCCACATACATTTTCGGCACATTCCACAATCACTCCTTTTAAAAACTCCCTCGTACTATTTACGTTCTCGTTTCTGATATGCTCGTCCTATTCTCTGCTTCAACGATAGAGCATCCTCAAGCATGCAACCATACCGCATTATTACCTCGCTGTCTAGTAACCTTTCCACTTTTACTCTCATCTGCTTGCGCGCAACATTCTTCCTTGGTACCCACTTTCTGTCATGATTCATTTTAGAGAGTACCAAATAGTGGTCTGTTCCACATTCAGCACCTCTCATCACTCGCGTGTCCCACACTAACTGTCTCAATCTCTTATCATACACAATAAAATCAATCATGCTTTTACAATCACCCCTTTTCCAAGTAAACATATGTATTCTCTAATGTTTATGGTTTAATATTTAAGTTAATTTGGTTTATTTTAGTACATTTATTTATTTGTGTTGAGTTAGGTTCTGCTGTTTTTTGTTGTGGAGAGGTACCGGACGGAATTAATAGAGCAGTGAACCAAGAGGCAAGTCACTTAAGAGTTATTATTAAGAGTTAATAGGGTTCAAAACAGGACTTGTTTGGTAGGTCCTTATCTTTTATTTGTTTACGTTTTCATACCATTCCAGCTACTTTATGCTTGTTTTTTCGATGATATCTTGCGTGTCATTCATAGTCCATCTAATTCTATTGTTCCTACTTCAACCATGTCGAGATATTCTCAAGGCTTATCCCCGAAAATCCATATCTTGAACACCAAAAATTCTTCATGACTATTATTTTAATGGTCAGACTTCACTGTCATATGTAGTAATGACATAAAAACAGTTTTAAGGTGGTTTTCGCAGCGATGATATGAACCATTGTCTCCAGACAACACTCACACGGCGAAGACCCGGAAGCCATTGAGAGATCTTAACTATCTATAGTTTTATAAATCCTGTGTTAGCTTATTCTTCGAGTGATTCGAGAATTCGAGTGATTACTCTAAATACCAAGGATAAAAGTAATGAGTGTGAACTTTTGCATCTTATCATCCTTTGTACATTATGTGTACTGTTCATGGTAAATCTTTGGGGGCCGATGAAACATAATAGTGTATATAACTGGAAACACTAAATATTTCTACCGTAGAACAATTATTATTTGTGGCGGAATGACAATAATTAAATTTTCATTAAAATAGAAGTCAGGTAATTATAAAAGTCACAGTAAAGACTTCCAAACGGTAGATATTTTATCTGTCCAGGCAATTGAGGTGAAAATTTTGCGACACTGGAAGCATTAAGCAGCCACTCAAGAGAAAGATGTATTACCTGAGGACACTAGTGTGAAAAATACCCTTGAAGAATCGACTAGCCTGAAAGTAGGATGATATCGATTGGAAAATTTTAGGCGTCATGGGAAAATTCAAATAAAAAATTAAGTTAAGGCGGCAGCTTAATATCAAGGGTTCCTATCATTGTATTCCATTTATTTAAATGCAAAAAAGCTTGTGTCCTAAATTGTTATAGCATCCATTCTTGGATACAGGGGAAATCATCATATTTTGTTTGAACTGTTGGAGCCGATGTGAAATATTTTTGGAGTAATCGGATTTTTTCTTTGTTTTAAATTATGCTGTATCATTTATCGATTAAAGTAGAAGTTCTTATTGTTTCCTTTTTTCCTTTGAAATGAATTTTGATTGAAAATGCATATGAAATAAACTCTGGATTTAAATGAGCCATGACAGTTAAAGAAATGAAAGACTGGAGTAAAACCTCTGCATGATTTGGAGGAGATGATATTTTTCATCAATGGAGTAAGAGATGAGATAACTACAAACAACGGCTTTATTTGCGAAAAAAAGGTATTTGTGACTATTCAGGCGGTAATTTTTAATTACCTCATATTGATCTAATAACCTTTCTTTTGATTTGTCACATCAATATTTAATCGCTAGAATAAGTATGAGCTTCAAATCTCAAATTTGACTTTGAGAGTAACAGTATTTTTTGCGTGAAAAAAACGTTTTGTGATGATGGCATTCGTTCTCATGATTGGGAGTTGCAAATATAATGTAAACAAAAGTCTTGCTTATTTTGTTAATATTGTACATGAGGTAACACATGGAGTAATTTATTCTAGAGCCAAAAGATGCCATTTAGAGAATTTTTAGCCTTCGATGCGGGCAGTGGGAGAGGATAGCGTTGAAATATGCATATAACATGTATGCATTTTTATTTCCTTTGGAAAACACCGATTCTTTAACAACTGATTATTTGCATATGAATGTGTCCTATCAACAGACCAATGATTACGCCGTACGACTACCTAATTATATTGAAGCTATATCTTCTTTATTAAACATTTAATGAACGCCAGCTACTGCAGGACAAAAAATGTCATAATTGACACTACTTAAAAGTATAAAAACCTAATACGGCTGTTAAAAAAGAATATATTTATTCATGACCTAAATATCTATGATACTGGCCGTAACCATTAATAACTATTGGTGCGGAAATACATTATAAAGTGTTTTAATATAATGCAATCCGTGAGCAGTAACCCGAAAATTTACGAAGAGATATTTTTATGATGAAAGTTCTTCAAAGCAAGTGCTAGGATACCGGGCCCTAATTTTGAAATAGAATCACTTTTCAGTTAGGATGCTGAATAGTAATCGCAATTCATACAATAAAATGAAGTTTTGAAATGTCATTTTTTGGGATGGAGTGAGTTAGGTCTGACTTAAACAGTCGATCAAATGTCTCAAAGAAACAAAGAGTTCCCTTATTATTTAACCCCACAGTGCTCTTGTCACTTTTGTAACACAAGTACTCGCACGGAATCTTTATTTCATAAAATAAGTTATGGTTGTTTTTGTCGTTCAAAGGGGGCTTAAATTATATATAAACTTATTTCTTGATGATTCTCGCAAAGAGTATGTTTTGTTATTATTTAACAAAAAAATACCATTGTAGTAATTACATTTATCTTCGTGCTCCTTAGCATTTTCGCAATTTGTTCCACATCTTATGCTGTCTTTAGGGAAGTTTATTTCTGTTGTTAACTAATAATGTCGAAACGAAAGGAGTTGTTCAATAAATTTCCTAATTACTACAAGCCTATTATTGCATATGCTACATAGTTGTATTATATCTTTCGCTCATTATTCTCCTTAGTTACTTCAACGGTACATGAAATATCACAATCGCTACAGTGTACTCAACTACAGGAATACTAGTGGTCAATCAATCTTTGAGACTTCCACAGTTTTATTTCATGGATACAACCGGTTTTAACAGTTTCGCCATCATTAGGTACACTCCCAAAGTCACAAAGTTTGATACAAAAAGGTCGCAAAGTTTGATTTACTACTGTGTCGCCCATCCATGAAGTGAAGCCTAAAACTTTTGAATTCACAGGAATACTCCTTGATCCAAAGTTCAGGATCCAGTCCGATTGTCGGAGAAGTAGTTTCTTCACTATATGTGCAATGCAAGTAGCATTTTCGCGATTCTTGGAAAACCAGCCTCCAAAATATTATTCGCCTATTTCATGTGGAATTTCTATTAATTAGCTAAACCTTACGCAGCACTAGCGTAGGGAGTAAGCACAAGAGTTGAAGGAAGTGAAGATATTTTTGTTAAATTATGAAACACGTGGTTATTTTAAGGCCTAACTTATTTTTATTTAAACTTTATGATACACATATTGTTCATTACGGTAAAAGGAATTGAACAGCCTTTTAATAGATGACACTTAGGCACAATAATTGGATGTTTTTGATCCTTAACAATTGTTGATCCCATGACTTATAATAATCCTAAAACTCACAAAAAATATTCAGTAACCGCTGAATTTGACTAATTTTCCTCAACGTTTCAGCACTAGTACTAGGAGTGTTTTCAAAATCTGCGCTGTTTTTATCCTAAAGGTCACTAGTAACCAGAGAAAGTGAAATGACCATAGGAATTAATAAAATTCAGAAATTCTCGAAAAATTCAGTTTGTTTATGGAATGATGTAGCTTCAAAACAAAACTGTCGAGTGCTTACTTATACAATGCCGAGATTTCATCAAAATTTTCCACCTTTTGCTTCCTAACCACTTTAAGGAAAGAATTTGAGTTGTTTACACCAGTGGGATAAAACTTGACTACAAAACCTTTTTTTAGACTGGTATTCGAACCCGGATCTAGGTCAGGTAAATGTATATTTTTTCACTGAAAAATTCATCTTATTGTGTCAAATTTTCTCCAGTGCGCGTGACTGCTTACGTCATCATTTTTTTATTGCAATTGTTGGATAATTGTACCATTATAAACCTGATTTTTGCGATTGAAGTTAGATTATTTTTATATGATAATGATATAGAGGTAAAGATGTAGCGTTGTTTTATGCCTCGAAGGCTAGTTTATATTATCGATGAAATAATATACGCAAAAACGCAGAATTGCGGTACAAGATGAATTGGTAATGATTCATTAACACTGGATTTGGACGTGGCTAAGAGCCATCTACTGCTCGTAATGGATGATGATGAAGACGTTCAATAATGAGTCCTCGTTGCTTAACAGTCTCTCAATAGGATCAGAAACATCAGCATGGATTATGCGTACAAGCAAGAATTTGGAGCGGAAAGGCCAGCACCGAAAAGATGGCATTCGGGGAATGTTCTCGGAAATATGTACATATCACAGCCGCTTTCTTCACCACAAGGCGACTTCCAAAAGTGACACTTTGCAAGGGAATATCCTTGCGCAATTAACTTCGGAGATTCCCCAAGTGTTGGCGGCGTCGAATTCCTTAGCGCTCGTCTCCTCGTCCTTAGGGTCCACGGGGAAGCCGTTGCCGTCCATTCCTGTAAACTCCTCTGTCATCCCGCGACGCAAGGGCGGCATACTGTAACATGGAAGAGATCCACTTTATGCATGAGTGCCTCGTTAGTGAGGACCCTGAAGTGTTCAAAGGCGTGCAACAGAGTACATAAGGACGGGCCAAGTTATTTGCTCAATATGAAATTTTAGGTTCCTTATGCTTGTCGAGCACGAGTCAGTTTTGTAGGCGGTAAGCTTAAAACCATTGCCGTGTAGTCATTGGTTTTTAATTAGGTGAATTTTATAAGTGGTAAAATATGAAAATTGTTTAAAATAAAATTGTCGGTCCTGGTGGAGGCGGGGTTACGTCCTCGCTTGCAAATCCGAGGGTTCGAGTCCCGCTTGAGAGGTAATCACCCGATGTAGAAAGCCTTTAACACTACCCCCCCGACCGCCAAGGGGTCATTTTGATCCCTCTTCATTTTAATTAGAAAATAAATTACTGTATCCTAAAAAAGAGATACATTTGTAAATTTTTTATCTAAAATTAAATAGAACGATTATTTTTTAATATTTTATAATCATTTTAGCAAGTTAAACTAAATTATGATCACTTACATGTAAGGTTTTTAAAAACAATTTTGTACATAAAACACATATGGTACATAAATGCGGCAAAATACTTAACAATTATATAAGTTATTATTAGAAATAATATTTTTATCGTTTATAAACTGGTATAAAATTTTTTAACGACTTTTTTCATAAAACTATTAGTGAACACAATTGTAGAGCACATCAATGTGCAGACCAGACATGTTGTTCTTATCTTGCCACAGCAGGATCGACAAACGAATTTTTTTGCATGATTTACATATATCGGAAGCTTTATTACCTTTACACTTTCCAATCTGGAATTTTTACGGGCGCAACCCTGACTATTCTCTTCCCGTTTTTCTCCCTCATCGGATTCTGATGTTTCCTCAGTAGGAAGGTATTTTTTGCGTAGCTCCTCCGCTAATTTTCTGATATATTCTCTTCGCCGCAGATATTCACCTGCTACTTTTCTAATCCAAATCTAAAATATTGAAAAATGTGTGGATTGGCCATCTTCGCGCGGGAGCTTTGACTGTGTACTGCCGATCCCAGACAACCAGAGATAGAGGAGAGAAACACACAAGGTAAGGGTGGAATTTGTAAGGGGGACACGGCTCAACAGCTTGCATGTGCGTCGCTGAATGCGTTTGTCTTTAGCCAGAAAGTATACAAAATAAAACCGGGGAAAGAACCGAGAAATGGCATTTGATACTTTGTGAAAGACAAGACAAGGCAAGGAAAAAAATTTGGGAGACAAAATTCAACAACATGCAATCGGCGGTCTAGACAAGCTGGTGCCAGTCCGGCTGCTAGCTATCAACTTCGGAAACCAAGGGAAAAAGTAAAAGGGAAGAGGATGCGTTGCATACCATTGTGTGTACAACGAAGCAGACAACATGAACAGCAAACAAGAAAACGATGTACAAAAACGTAGGGTCATTTTGACCCCTTGGCGGTCTGAGGGGTTGAGGGCCTGTACCTCTGAAAAATAACAATATTTATCTTTTACCAAAGTGGCATCCAATTAGCCATGAAAAAAGATTAAAATTCATATACATATGATGACCCCATCTAAAAAATTCTAAGAGTGACAATCAAACATATACAACCTCAGGGGTCAAAATGACCCCTCGGCGGTTCTAGTGTTAAAGTAGTAATTTCGGGATTTTGAGAATAAATAAGTATACTAATTGCTTTGAGGTCTGAAAAAAGAGATAATTATAAAGTTAACGGAGGATAGAAAAGTATGCAAGCCAGATTTGTTTTATGGTGGCATAAAATGTCAATTTTTCAACTCGTTCACTAAAGAGGACAGTAAAGTAAGTTTCATCAAGTTTTAAAATTTGCCGTGAAAAATAACTTGATTTTATAGGGATTCAATTCCGGACCTCCGAATTGCCGGTCAGGAGCTGTAGCCAGTTTCACGATCAAGTCATTTTCCTTCAAGGCGAATTACGAGGGGAGTTTATGCGAACTAGACGTTCGCATCTCAAGTCCACATTGTGGCACATGAGACGATAGTCGTACTTTCGAAGCCACTGTCGCGGTGGATAAACCCATACATAACACACCTGACCGGCAATTCGGAGATCGGGGATCGAATCTCGATCATTTCAAGTGTTTTTTCATGGTGAATTTCAACTCTTGATGTATATGCACCCGTGCGAGTGAATTCGCGCTATATCATTCGTAAATGCCATGATTGGACATTTATATATTAAATTTATATATTTGAAAAAGGTCATATTCAGTATGGAGCCATTTTATAGTTAAAATGCATCTAGAAAGGATACAGACGCTAAAATCAACAAGATGGTGACAAATGATACTCTAACATGAGGAGATAGGAAAAAATATATTTTGAGTGAGAGCGACGTACGAGGAGTTTAGCGAAGGGGTTGGAAGGTAAAAAGAAAGGGTCGAGGTTTTCATTACAGGATTTTAGAAGAGAAGAGAGGCGAAAAATAAGGGAGCGCTTGGTGAGTGATAAACTGGGAGTAGGGATATGGAGCAATGAGCGAGTCCTGGTGGATAGGATAGATGAGCTGAAATATATGGAGAAGTGAAGGTCAAGGCTGTCACTGGTTGAGTTCAGAGTGCTATGAATAAGTTTAGGACCAATTATAAAGAAGATTTGATGGAGATTCGTTACGGAGAGTGAGGGAAATACAGCATTAGGGGGTAGGCTGCGGAGATTAGGCTCTCCAGCTGACATAAACATTATTGTTATGTTTGAATCTATTAGAATGTTGAGAAACCATCTCATCAGCTCATTACAAACAAAGGAACAACTCTGAATCAAAGCATGCTACTTTTTCTTTCCTAAAGCTTGTGATCGAGACCATCTGTTTAAAACACAACTGCCCACGAACGAGATCATTGGTAAAAATAATTATTTTAAGATAATCACTAATAATTTTGGACTAAGTAAAAGTAAAATCACCCAGCGACACAGGCTACTCTCTAAGTTATTTATGTTCTATATGCCATTAATAATTATGAACTCTCTCCTTTATCCCACGCGCTAGTGTTTTTCCGAGTAGATTTTATAAATTCTATAAATTTTCCTTGCTAACTTCATTCATTCCTCTCCTCGAATTTTCGTTATTCTTTGTCACCGTCAATTTTTTTTCATCGTCCTTCAATGCCCATTTTTCTAAAGCCGTCCATATATGCTTTTACGCTTTCGTCAATGACAATTTTTGGGACCCCGCAACACTAAGCTCCGTGATAAAGACGTCATCAATCTTTTCTTATGCCGAGGAATGGAAAATGCCCTCTACCGTAGCAATGAAAATGTATCCAAAAAAATCTGCCGATTTCAGTATTTCTCTCTCTTCTACGTGTAACCCAGGGGCATGTCAAAACGGCTGCATAATGACTTGATAAAAAAGCAACACATGACTGAAAAATGTTCTTTGCCTACTCGCACAAATCCTATTGGTCCCTATTGCTATGATTGATCTACTAGCCAAAATAATCTCATAGTCTCGAAAGAATGAGTTACCATTGTGTGTGACGCTAGGTCAGCAATTTATTCTCCACCCTTTCTCTAAAACCTTACGTAATATTTTTGTAGCTCTGTATAAGATGCAGTAAAAGATACAAGTGATACTTATCTTGTACTTGTGGCAATGGAATTTGAAAATTTTGATTGAAATAGTCGTTATTTATGATACAGTGATTCGTTTTATACGAGGTAATGCCAGAAAGTAAGTTCCGTTTGGCAGCGTAAAGAAAATTTATTATGAAAAAATCCTTATATCTTTAACTATTTTCTATATTACTCCCATCGTTTCGTGGGCACATGTCAAAGAGCAGCTAAAGCTTTTTGTTTTTCTTCTTCATATAAAGATGCAGAATGTGATATCATCAAAGTAACAACATGTTCTTTGATCTCCTCATCATCGTCGAACTTCTTAGCGTGGTCCAGTCTGTATGGAGGGTGGTTGAATTGTTCCCAACCAACAAGTTCTTTAAAAAGTTATGCCGCAAGCGCAGTGTGAGGGCGGCAATTGTCATGAATCAAAGTAATGCCGCTGGTGAGCATCCCTCAGCGGCGGGACTTTCAGTTTTAATCACCATTACAAACAAGCACCACGAAGGATACACACCAATCAGCTAGTTCATAATGGTGTTAAATCCTTTTAAATAGGTCAGGGTAAGTACCGCGTATGCGCGCAACTGCGATCGTAGCGCTGCACAAGAAATACAAACCGAACTTACTTCATGTATGTAACTCGTCAATACCTTCTCTTGGGTAGGCGAGAAGTATTCCGCTCAGCCGTTAATGCGATGTATTGGAATTGGTTTTGGATCGGCAAGATAACCCAAAAGTGTCGAGATCGAATCCCGTGTGAAATGACGAGACACCATAAATGAAAATACTGCTACTTGAATGCCGCTTTCAGCTTTGAATCATTTATTTGATTTGGGTTCTGGGCTTTGATTGAACAATATAAAGTAAAGAGCTCCTGCGTATACAGTTTAATAATCCCACTACCGAGGTAACTTATAAAAGAATGCCTCAAAGATCTAGTGTGAATGAGGTAGCTTTTAACATTGCATTTCCTTCATCATTGAGGAACTAATAATTCTACGAAGGCCAATTATAATCCCGTTTAGTGATATTATATTTTTCTAAATTTATTTTTCGTACGTTTGTCAGTATATAGAACCTTTTTAGAAAAATGCGGGAGGAATGCAGAATGAGTGGCCATGTATCATTATGCATGATAGCATTCATCTGCGGTTTAAAGAAATGTTTCGGTCTAGGAAAAAAATGTCCATTTTATCGGAAATCGGGGGATTCTAGTTAAAACTTATATCTGAATAAAACGAATTTTCACGCTTTTAAAACGAGAATAAATAAGAGCCGTACTTGGAGACATTTCCATTATTTCCAAGTTCTCATCGAGAGAATTTAGTCTGGAGACGACAGTTTTGCCATTAATTCTAATAGCATCACCAGGTAGAAGGTACACAGTTGAGATTTTGGTCTCTGTGATAAAAGGTATCCTGCCTGCTTGCGACTTTTCGATTGGGCCTTTCTCTCAGACTTCTCCTCCAAGCATTGTGGACGAAGTAACTAACTTTTATGGATACTATTGAGAGCATTTGCAATTTCAATGAGTTCTTGTATGTCTCTGAGGTAATACCGTCCTGCTCTGGTGTATGGCATTATCCAACGGTAATATAATTTACCGTGAATTACTGCCACACACCAGAGCATACTACTATTTTCTGTGCTGTTGGTCAGTCTTGGCTAGATATTCGGTCCGCAAATCAAATTACGAGCAATGAAGATATATACAATAATACGTTTCGCTTCATAAAAAATGTCACATACAAAAAGTTGCTAATGAAAAGAGAGCCGTATTCGATACCTCATTCCCATAAGTCTTCTATCCAAAATCATACTTCCCACGAATCCAATTTTTAATGAAAAATTTTATAAGATTTTGCCTTTTTTACTCATTACTCTAGTGTACCGTTCATGTACAATGGTGACTCTGAACTTTTACCGTAAAGTCTTCTCTCTTTTTTTCGTACTGCTTCAGAATCACTTGTGTGGTAGGCCTCTATACTCTTTACAGCATATTTCACATTTTACTGACGGTATTTTTATAGAAATGACTCACGGCTCTGTACAAGTTTCAAAAGAATAGACACTTTGTTATGAGCCAATCTAATATTTTGGTCTACTTGCAAAGAAATCCATTGATACAATTGTTCAGTTTCGCTTATTACTATCCATTCCTTCGTTTTTGGTTGGTGTATTCACATAGCTTACTGTTTTTCATGTGTACCATAGTAAGGGCTTGAAGAAATATTAGCATCACCAATCATTACGAACTGAAATTACCATGTATTCTCGCGATTGAGCGAATATGGCATCTTGAATGCCACACATTGATATACCGTCTTAGCAAATGAAAATAATGTGCCCTCAAGGAAGGTAAATGGAGTCTCCTTTTTTAATAGATTGGACGTTTCGTTATAAAAGAGTGATTTCGTGGATTTTTTAGACATATCAAACTGTTTACTCACGTGAATATGACACGAAACACGTCCTCCATAAGGTTTCCACCCAAGGGTAGCACCTGTTTTGCCTCACAAATTGTCCTCAGGACGCAAACCCTCCCGCCGAGGCCCAGACTAGAAAAAAAATAATGATGCATTATAGAGCAATAAGGTGATGTAACTGAAAATAAAAAGTAAAATATAGTCATGTGCGATAAGTGGAGGTGTATTTATTAGGTGTACTCAAAGTATCTTTACGATATTTATCATCAAATTAATTTTAATTTACAGTAAAAACTAGTTACTGAAATTAAGATTGATGATATTCATACCTCCTAAGAAGCGTATATAGTGTGTGCCGTTCACACTGGACCGGCAGGCTGAAGGTTCGAGGTTCGGTTCTCGTTCCACGTCCATATTTTTTCTCGGAAATCACTTCTTTTGGAATCAATAAAATTAAGTCAAAGTTTGCTCCGCCAATCTCAAAAGTTTTCCAAATTGGTGAATCTAAAAAGCTTTTGCTGCATTGCGTGAAATTTTGGAACACACTGGCTATGGAAATTAATAACTGACGTTGGAATGCGAGATGAGTAAATAAATGGTATTGTTGCTTCTTTCAAACTAAATCGGTGTTTTCCACGTATTTCGATCTTTTGATACTCTGATTCTGTACCGAAACTTATTCCATTGGTTGACAAATTTCTTATCAAAATGCATAAATTTTGGTTTAAAAATCTAAAGAAAGCTGAAGATTACAAGTGTTCTCGAGCACGCTCCAAAAACACCCGATTGACCAGTGACGAAATTTTTGCTGTTTCAGTGTAGAACCAAATTTGTTTCTTATCCTTACAGTGTTATCAAGCAGAGTAAAATTCCTTTTGGGCATCTAGTTGTTAATAAGCGTTCACAATGATATACAAGGGATTTAGGTGGTATTTTGAGCCACAACGCATAAATAAATCGGTTAAAACACCGAACGAAAAATTTATTCTCCTTCCAAACGAAAGAAGAAAGAAAGTATGATTTCGAATGGCATGCTGCGATTTCTTATGCAGCAAAAAAGTTCTACGGTTGTGAATACCATTTTAATGCATGTATCATGTATCAACTTATGACGAACATTCCGATTTCCTAAATATGAACGAATTTTTTCATGTAAATTTATGCAAACGTTAACAAAATAGGTCGGAGAAGACTCGACCAATTAATGTATGTGTTGGTGATGGGTGGCCCAATTAAATTAATGCGTGAAGCCATCTCACACAAACATGATTGCCAACCGGACCGAGACATTGCCAAATCAACCCTAGCTCAACAAGCTTTTGTCAAAATAAAAAGGAAAAGATTAATTAATGAAGCCATATAAGAAAATGATTATCATAGACGGCAGGAATTATGTCCCACTAAGATACGTTCCTTCCAAAAGTGAGAAAAAGTGGGGCTGGGAAAGGAAAGATAATAATTTGATCTTATCGCTGAAATCGTAAGAAAAGTGTTATCATAGTAGCCATGTTCCCCTCAAGCTTTTCATCAATTAAATAGTAGGCTGCACACGATTGCACTTAATTCCCTAAGAATAGTCCCCGTCTACGCAATTCTTTCCTTTTAAACTTGCAAGACTAAATTCATTATCTTTCTTACGCAGCATTGATAAGCACTTTATAACTGAGTTTAAACGACAATGAGAGCTTTCATTAGGATGCAAACAAAATTAGGTACTATTTTCTGCGTCACAAAAGGAGTTCTATAGAGCAAAAAAATACAAAAAATAAATCGCACTGTGACAACAATAGCACGATGGAATTACTCTAGGAATATCCATTAATTCTTGGAAACTAAGTAATTAATTTGGAACGCTCAAAATTCCTCCCGTAGCTGAAGTAAGCACCTTTGAGGCGGAGAAGAATGTTTTTACTGCATCCAGGACTCTGAGAATTAGTTTTCTTTTTGTGGAAACTTTCGAGAACTTTTTCACTCAGTCCACTTCAAGCGTTAATCTTCCGCTCTAAGCTTAGTTGATGGGATCACTTGAGATGCATTTGGCACTCATTGCCCGGGGCAAAGAATTTTGTGATAACGCCAGGGCATAAATTGGATGGATGATTGTTAAACTTTTACGAGCAGTGGGGATTTAATTTATCTTCTATTAAGTAGAAGCCTTTAGATTCATTTGCTTAAAGTGAATTGCATGTCTGAGATACATTTTACTCTCAAATTGCTTATAAAATCAATGATGGTAATACTACTGGGTGCGGCTTTATAACTTCCTTTTTTCAACACGTAATTAAACATATTTTATGAATCATAATTTTTTTAATTTTTTTCATGATATTGTAGGTACATATCTAAAGTTTTGCGATACACACTTTTTAAAATCATATCAGGTAGGTGACGCCCCCCCCATTGTCCATTCACTGAATAAGCCGATTTCTGGCGTTTGCCATAAATCTTACCAGTATAGCAGCGGGTATGTTGGCAATTTCTGACCCCAGTTGGGTCAACCCCCCCAGAAAACACCGTTTGTGGTTTTTTTTGAAATCCCGTGTTTATGTCAACCGTCCAAGGATCCTACAAGACCTGAAGGCTAACATCTGGGCAGAAATTGCCAACATACCCGCTGCTATGCTGGTAAGGGTGATGACAAACGCCAGAAATCGGCTTAGTCAGTATATGGACAGTGAAGGGCGTCACCTACCAGATATTATTTTCAAAACTGTAACGCAAAACGTAAGATATGTACCTACAACGTCTTAAAAAAATATAGAAAATTCTCATTTATAAAATTTTTTTATTACGTTTTGAAAAAAGGAAGTTATAATGCCACACCCTGTATTTGAGAATCCTTACGATTGTGTTTACCCACCGTTAACAAGCTACATTTTAACTGTAAACTTCATTGCATTTGATTTGTCAATAATTTGTAAAAATGGAGTATATTATTAATTATAAGGCATAATTCTTGTAAATAATAGTAAATATGCAATAAATTGGGAGGGTGTTTCAATATTAATTACCTTGACAGGAATAAGAAGGGTGTAAGAGTCTCATAAAAATATATACACTTGTCTATTGGTATTTCAATGATTTTTTTCTCCTTCGCCATGACGTTGACGTCATAACTCAATGCATTTGTGATTTAGCTGATGACACGTACATATTACCTTGCGAGATACGAACGAGCGCGTGTAACTTGCAAGCAAAAATCGAAAAAAGGGTTTGAAAAAGGGTTTGAATCTCAGTTGGGGAAAATGACATTTTACTAGGAATTACACAAAGTCGTGCGTAGAAACATATAATTGTATTTATCGTGTTTATTTAGTGTGTAGGTATAGTGTATCGTGGAGTACACATACATACATACATTCGGCACAGCATTAAGAACCTAGTCTTAGTTAAGCGTATAACAGGAAGAACCTCGAATGAAAAAGTAAAAGAGTGATGCTACTTTGCAGTAGTTGGGCCTCACCTCGAGTACACCGTGAGCATTTGGCACCCTGATCATAAAAATTTAACAAAAAAGTTGATAAAATACAAATGAAAGCAGCGCGCTTAGTTAAAAACTGCTACAAGCGTACATATAGTCTCACAACTTTTAAATAGATTAAGGTGGGAGTCCCTAGAGACTCGGAGGCTACACGCTAGGCTTCAGTTGCTTGAGAAATTCAGAACTGATGTTTTTCAGAGCGACACAGAGCATTTTACCGTGACACCTCACTACATCTCTAGGCCTGAAAGATGCAATTAATTGAGAGAGATACATTGCCAAACAGATAGGTACAAAAACTTGTTCTTTCCGCGCACAATAAGCGATCGCAATAGAAACTGAGCTCCACTAAATACACTCCCATGATACATTTTACCATTTCACTTCCCAAAACCTTCCATCTTTACACGACTGGTGACCTAATACCCCCTGCCAAACGCCCTTGTGGCGGCTCGCAAGGTAATATGTAGATGCAGGTATGATCGCTTATAATACCCGTTGTCAATTGCGATCTGGCTGCGGTTCAGGATGGAAAGACATTCTAATCCTTTGTCCCCGGACACTACTCCAGGATCTGAAATAACTGTGAAGTACTGGTTTTAAGGAAACATCTCTCCAAGCTTACTCGTGTGCCAGGCTACTTTCTACTCATGGGAGCTGATTCCTGCCGTCACAAATGGAATGTTTATGACTATGAGTAGGTCAATTTAGTTTGGCTATTCTGGTTACTTTCCTCTTAGAAGAATTGCCAGCATAGCTTTGAAAGGTGTTCTTCTTAGTAGATAACAATGGATTATGATTTTTTGTACTGAATTACTAGATCCTTTTTTTCCGTTCATTGTAATTATTGATTATCAAATTCAAATAAGTTTTCAATTATTTATTCTTAAACTCCTAAGCAGTCGATTCTTTAAACTCGTTCTATGGCGTTTACCATTTGAGAAGCGTAAGCTCTTAATACTCACTTATGGTGAAAATGCTTCCGGCGTCTCTCATTATTGAGAGGGAAATGAAAAATGACCGTTTAAATTACAGCGAAGATAAATTAATTGATGGCGGCATTATTATCATCAAGACTTGCTATTGACAGCTGACCTGATGTTGTCACTACATAATAACTGAACATATTGACACCAGAGGCGCGATCATTTGCTGATTCTGCTGCATAACATTCAAATTTATTTTCATATCTCTTCCTTAATTGATGGATTGCATAAGGTATGGATTGATTTTTTTCCTCGTTTATTATCATATCTGGGTAGAAGAAACTGCATTTTAAAAGCATAAATTATTCAACGGCTTTGCCGCCTGTTAATTTCTACTTCAAAATCTTCTTAATTGCTGCGCAGATTGAGGAGAGGAATTCGTTGGGTGAATTTTAAAATCTGCTTCGTCTCAATAAAATTCCCTTGATGGGAATTATCATCAGTAATTCTCTCGAGATCCCATTATTTCCAAATGTATCGCAGCGTCGGCGAACTGCTCCGCTGCCAGCGCGGCTCTCGCATTATGTAGACTCTCTCGAGCCAGTCGCGGTACACTGGGCCTGCAAGCGTTCACTGCTTACGTAGCCCCTTTCCTCGTATGAGCGCATATTCTATAGGCACCGCGGGAGATAACTCCGGGAGAAAATTTCCGCTGTCTGAGCAGCAGTTTGCACCGAAGCACACCCACCAGTCGACGAGGAGACGGCTTTTAGGTATTAAAGGAAAATAAAATTAAACAAAAACTAGGTATTTTTTCCGCTTTACCGGAAACTTAAAGCGTCGTTCGACTTTGATAAGAGGCAAAGGGCACAAGAGGTGCAAAAGCCGTTTAACCGGAGACCTGCAAACCTCACAACCCATTTGGAGATCCCGATAAAATTTCCTCCACTTCCCCGATGTATGAGGAGAGGAGAATGAGTTAGCGCCGGCTTCATTAGGGCCAACCTTGCAAGTCCCAACCCCCCGACCACCCCTTACGTATAGCAGCCATTAGGTATGTACTGCCAGCGGGGGGTATTTGCTTTGCAAATGAGAGTCGTAACGGAGCCAATGGTAGGGAAGTAGGTGGCGGGTAGGCCCCGTGGTGGTGCTCGAGTGATTGGGAGGTGAAGGAGGGAAGACTAAGTCCCTTTTGCTAATCCTTGTAGCAAACCGCAAATCGAACCTTTGGTTCTTGCGTTAATTCCAAAATCCCATCGTACCCTGGGCGATATAAATGTTTACCTTATCGCTGAGGGGAAACCTTTTAAAAGCGAACCAAGCCCTTGTTTTATTTTTTATCACTACTCCGCGGCCAAAAATAAAACGATTCCTCTGCGCGTCCTTTCATGACCGTTTCATTTAAGCGTTTCGATAAAAATTAACTGTGGCGTAAATGGATAAATTGTTATGCAATTTATGTAGGCGGGAGTTGGTGGATTAAATCATCGCCGAAAGGGATATCATGGCCCGGTACTCGGCGAAGCGTGAAGGCGTCACGAAAAGTTGGGTAAATTTGTGTGTGCGTGCATTAAATTCAGCGCCCGGGCTACTTTTCAAACACAGGATATCACAAATTTTAAATGATAATTCGCGTTGTGAGCGGAGACCACATATCGCTATCGTTTGCAGTTACTCATTTCTTCTAATTAACTTGCGCACAGCTTTGATGTCCAATGAAAATTTTTACATGCACTGTGCCAGGTGTTAAATTGAATGATTTTTTTGCCCCCCCGGGAATACTCACTATTGATTCACTTCATTATAAATTTCTGTTTAAGGCGCAGCGGCAGGAATTAAATACAAAATGAATATGCATTGGTTAAACATCGTTGCTGTCAGGAGATGAAATATCCGTTCATTATGCAAGGTTGACAAGGCCATCGGGAATCCGAAATCAAGCCAAGTATCATTTTCAATATACATATGCGGAGACACATGTACTCATCTAGTACTTCGTCTAGCTAACGTAAATGTGTTTATAAAAACGATCGTATTTACAGTAAAAAGGTTACTTCATCCTATTTTATCAGTTAATTTAAATTTTTTAATTGCTTGCTGAAACAAATAATTACAAAATGCTTTCAAATTTCTCGGCCTACCGCAAAACTAGCTCGTGTGTCCTTTAACGTGCGCGATATGAGTTGTGACTCTTCGTATCAAAAAAAGCATATTTCGTTCTTACCTCATTAAAATTAATGCATTATTTGACTTTCCACTTGAATATGTAAATGTAACAAAATATCTGCAGACAGTTTTTCATGCGTAGAGCATTTTATAATAAACATAGCAAAGGAGCATTAAGGCCCAGTGTAGTAGTTTTGGCTAGCGTTAATCATAGATTGACGAAGCATTTTCGTTGAATTAATGACGAGAGGTTGTGTTTTATGCAATACATCACACTGCTGGTATGTAAATGTGTGCGATATCGAAGAGAAATATGTTAACTTTGGTAGTTACAGCGAGGGCAAATTAATCCAGAGGTAAAAAAGTCGGGATGAAACTGTCAATTTCTAGTTGATAGCGTTGTTTAAGGCAAATCAAATAATTGAACGGCTGTTGAAATTAGCTGTAATAATTTATGAGGTGGTACATATTTTTTATAATATTGTTTTATTGTGTTTTGAGCTTGTGTTATATATCCCTCATTCTCGTAATTATTGCTTATTCATTTTGCTCTTGTAAACCCGTTCATTATAACGGCTGAATACATTCACTTCCTTGATGGGATTAGATCGTTAACAACTCTGAAGCAAGTTATGTGCCGTTTCACACTGGTCGATGTTTTACTAACGCATTCCCTGTGCTTGACAAGCAGAGCGTTAAGTATTGTACCTAATATGCTCAGGATGGAGGAAGTATGAAAGGAGGTTGTAATGTATGAAACATTCGCCCAGCTTACGCTTGCAAGAACTCCTCCACTTGGTAGTAAAAGGCCCTCCTGTCTCTGCGATGCAGCAACGTGGATGCCTCAGCTTCCTCATCATACGGGTCCTCTACTCCGGCCGTCGTTTCTCTAGATGCGTCCCCGTCTCTTCTCTTGCGTGCGATGAAGAACTGCGTGTTGTTTGGCAGTTTGTATCCGACGTCCAAATCAAAGTTGAACGTGTAGAAGTCAGGGTAACGGATGAGAGTTCTCTTCGCCAGGCAAATAATGATCTGCAATAAAATATTCCGCGCATGCTTACTACAATTATTGAGGGAAAATGGTGAAATCAAGTTTTCTATTTTAACTTGAATGGAACGATTAGGTTTCTATTGTCTCAATATTTGGGTATATAATTCCATATTTGGAAAATTTAAACAGAAAATAAAACGTATGGGTCATTGATGTTATTTCCATGCGTCCAGCTTTTGCGAACGTAGGTATCATCTCCTTCTGAATCTGAGTGGAGACTAATTTATGATGATGCTATTAACAATTAAAGATCATTTTTTTCATTAATTGCACAAACAAATGATGTGGTACGAAGTCACTCGCACTGGTGCATATACACCAGGGTTGAAATTCACCATGAAAAAAAACATTTGACTTGACCGGGATTCGAATCCGGATCTCCAAATTTCCGATCAGATAAGTTAGCCAGTTACACTGTGTAACACACCTGATCGGCAAAAGGAAGATCCGCGTTCGAATCCCGGTCAAGTCCAATGATTTTTTCATGGCGAATTTCAACCCTGGATTAAAGACCATGTCTAGAAGAACTTCTTTACAGCAACTTAGTAACTCATGAAATCAAGTTTTTATTCTTTTCCATTGTGAGCGACAGCACCGATAGTGATTATACTTTGAATTAAACTTTACACTTGCCCACAATTTTCTTTAAAACTGTGTAAGGCTTCGTCTCGTTAAGGAACAAGATGTGGAAAGGTGCTCAGTTTTACTCTACAAAAAATTATATTCCACTTTCATTATTTCAAGCCCTAAACAAAATTTATTGGTACCATAATTTAAATTTAACAAATGAAGCGATGTATTTAATAAAATAAATTTGATGAACTAACTCACATTTATCCCGTGGAAAAATGAATTTTTGAGGGTCAGCGTAGTGAAGACGATTTAAATGGGTCAAAATTTCATTATGTGGTTGATTGTTGAAGCAAGAAATAGTCACTTGTGTTATTTAATAATCGTAATAATAAGCCTAATTTACGTCAGGTAATGTAAATATATTTAAATTAAATCAATCTTGTTCCTTATTGCTGATTTACCTACATGAAATATTAGTCTCAATCAAAAGTATCCGTGGGTGAAGAGGGACATAGATGCTTAGTAAATGAAATGATAATTGTATAAATAAGGGTTTTCAATTTAACAGGCAAAACGGATGGAAGACTGATAGATTTTGTCGAATATTGCGAAAACTGTGGTGAATGGAATTATAATAGGCTAGTGGAACTGATAAAGGATAAGCATTGCGTGTTTCAAGCTCCTTAAGGACTTTTTGAGGATACTAGAAAAAAATCAAGTTTCAACTAAACTATGTATGTTAGACATTAGAATTTCCATTCCATTGTAGTGCGGAATGAATTTTAGAAAAGGACTGTCAGTGTATGATATGAAACATTCGTCATATCACGTGCGTCCAACCCCGTGGGACACCCCTTGACATTTGTGGCAGAATTTGTTTGAACACCGGTCTAGATAAAGGGAAGAACTCAGGGAAATATTGTTGGAGAAATAAACTAAACTGAAATGAATGCTAACGTAATGCCTACAAACGTAACTTAATTTTTGTTGTAGTTTCACATGGGGTATTGAGACTGGAAAATTTTTCGTATTAGTGTGGTGTAGCACTTCTCTTACATTTTCACTTTCTTCAGATCTAGATATAAGGTTGAAATATTATTCCTCATGGCGCCATAAAATTTGCATTATCGGAAATTTTAAAGTAACCTCATGCTAGAATGTAGTCTCCATGTGTACAAAAACCAAAATCTGAGGTATAATAGCCCTCATATGTTAGAAACCAGGATATCCGTGTGGAGCGTGGCAATCCATGGATCGGAAGCATGGGCCAATTGGAAGCTGACAAGAAAAGACTAGCTTTCGAAGCTGGAGGAGGACGCTGAAGATAAAATGGACGGACAAAATAAGAAATGAAGAAGTCTACAGAAGAGTAGAAATGGAAGGGACAGTGTGGAACACCATAGAAAAAAGAATAACCAGATGGATTGGACTCACCCTGAGTCACCTTGGGTTTGTGACGAACATAGTGGAAGGTAAAATTAAGGGAAAATCTCCAGAGGAAGACCCAGGAATAAGTTCGTGGACCAAATAAAGAGGAAAGTACACAGGAAGAGATACCAGGAGGAAAGGAAACTATCATAAGATAGGGAAGGGTGTAAGGCTGCAGCCAACCAATGTAAGGATTGATGATGAGGACCTATGATGTGATTATCACTAAACCGTATGATAGCAACTCAAACGCTTCCAACGCATCCATTTTACTTACGCTAAAAACACTCCCGGTGGGGAATGACACGTATCGTTTCCTCCTAGTGAGCAGTGAACTGTGATCCTCCGCCCCGGGATGTGGCAACGCGCGGCTCTCAGCTCCTCGTTGAAAGGGCTGGGCGTCACCAACGAGTGCCGATGTCGACGTGAGAGAGCCGCTCGAATCTCCAGCAACGGCGCCCGTCAACCCCAATACGGCGGCGATCCCCACGGCAGCGACGGGGAAGGTCGAAGACTCCATCGCGGGGTGGAAAAGACGAGGAAATCCTTCCCCGCTCGCTAAATCTCTCACTCTCTGCTCTGCCTTCCTTTTGAAAGTGCGCTCGGAGATCGACGGTGAGGTAGCCTCGGCTTCTTCCTTCAGTTCCCGCATGCGGGAAATTAGAGCCATTCGTGCCGAGTCGAGCGGTAAGCGTGAAGATCCCACTCGCTGCGTCGATCGGAGGAACCCGTAGAGTCCGCGTTGATGATGCGATCGTTGAATGCACTCTGGAACCACTTTAGGCGCTTGGATCTATTTTTTATCTACATATTTGCGTGAAACATCGCATGTCCGTACTTATTAGTTTGATTTATGGAAAAGGTTGAAAAAAAATGCACGTTGCCGATTTGTTTTCTTCGCTATTTAAGGTAGTTTGAGCGAAATATATATTTCAAATAAAAATCAATAAATTTGATGTTATTTTTAAGAAAAATTACTTACTCTTCCACATATATCAAATATCAGCCCCTTACCAAACTACATTTCGAGATTTTTGACAAATAATACCAGCCCTTTTACATGGGAAATGGTAGGTTACGCCCTCCAGAGTGACTTTATTTGAAAAATGAGGGATTTCTAACACCTAGATCTCGTTAAAAAATTAACAGGGGGTAGTTTATATGTTTTTTTGATTATATTGTTTTTAAATATCATACTATCACCGCAAATATACCTTCAGAATTGCAAAAAAACCTTCCGTTGCGATAGAATTTTGAACGTACCTCGTGTAAAAATGAGTCAAATCACTTTTGTGGATATTTTTATTTAATTACTTAGAGTTTCAGTCATATACAAGTATATTATTGCACTATCAATGATGTAGCATTTTATTTATGCTTCCTACAGCAGCTAAAATGATAACTTATTATTTGAATATGGTCTCTAATTTGACTAGGGATCTACCTCGCTCAAACTACCTTCAGGAGAAACCAGCGCTTCGAAATATTATTTTCTTAAGATGCATAAAATTTGCTGCAATGAGTAAATTTAGGCTCAGTTCTGCCAATCATATATATTAATTTCATGGAAATGCTCCTTCAGGTGAATCGGACAAAGCGTTGTTCCGAAGCTTTTACAGCTTCAAGAAAACCAGTTTTTACAGTAACTCCAGCCTGCGTTTTATTTCGGCAGGATTTGATTTTATGATTCTTTTATGAACTGAGGTAAAAATATGATTATCTTCCTGAATATAAAAATAAACAATGTATATTAAATGCCTAACTATGTTAATGCTATGAAAAATAAATTTGCCCAACTAGGAAAACAGCAGAATTTTCCCTTGAACAACGTCATCAAAATATGTCAACTTTGTGCTCCGAAGAAAACTGTAAGTCATTTATTGTAACCTAAATACACGTGTTATATTATCAATATATTAAGCTTGACAAGTACATTACGCGTCTCATAATGTAGACCATGTTAACAAGTTTTATATAATATTATCCTGGTGGAAATTGAAAATTGAAAAAGTTATGTCAATAGATACCATCGCACTGTCATTTAGTTAGTTTGAGCGAGATAGTACCCCAGTCATAATTGAGACCATATTCGTATAACACGTTACAATTTCAGCAACTGTAAGAAAAATGAATAAAATATTGCATTATTTATTATGGTGCAACAATATTCTTTCAAACGGTGGAATGTCTAAGCAATAAAGCTAAAATAACTTGACTCATGAAAGTCTTCGACTTGACTTATTTTTGGCGCGGTGCGTTAAAAACTCCTTCACAACGGACGGTTTTTTGTAATTGTGAAAATGATACTGCCGTAATAAAATGATTTATTTTCAAAAATAGTCGAGGTTTTAGTTTATTATTAAAAAAAAAAGTTTAAGTGTTTTTCTTTGAAATGAAACCAAGTAAATTGATTTCTAGGTAAATTTATATTCACAATGCGAGTTACTTTTGTCCCCGTTTTCCCCCTTAGCCCCCCCTTGCCTCTCCTTGTTAACCTTCCTCCTCATTTAGCTAATTTTTTTTGGCGCGGTGCGCTAAGACTCCTTCACAACGGACGTTTTAATCTACATCTACATAATACCCTGCGAGCCGCCGCATGTGTGTGTGGCAGGGGGCGTTAGGCCACCAGCCGTGTAAAGATGTAAGTTTGGGAGGTAAAATAGTGACATGTATTATGGGAGTGTATTTAGAAGAGCTCAGTTTTTATTGTGGCCGCTTATTGTGCGCGGATAGAACGACTTCTTGTTCTAATCTATTTGGCAGTGTATCTTATTTTCTCGCACCTGTCACACCTAGAGATGTAGTGAGGTGTCCTGGTAATACTCTCTGAGTCGCTCTGAAAAACATCAGTTCTGAATTTCTCAATCAGCCTAAGCCTAGTGTGTCGCCTTCGACTCTTAATACCTCCTTACACCTTAATCCCTATCAAAGTTGTGAGACGCAATGTGTACGCTTGTAGTAGTTTTTAACGATGCGCGCTGCTTTCTTTTGTATTGCATTAATATTTTGGTTAAATCTTTATAACCAAGGTCCCAAATGCTCGCGACATATTCAAGATGTAGTCTAACCACAGCGAAGTTGCATCTTTCTTTTACTTTTTCATCCGAGAACCATCCTATTATGTGCTTAATAAAACCTAGTTTCTTAAAGCTCTGCCGCATATGTACTATATGTGTGTTCCCCACGATATATCAGAAGTAAATGTAATTCCTAGATATTTTACTATATCTGAAGATTTATGTTTACTCCACCAACAGTATAGGTCTGGCATTTATGTGATCCTGAAAAAAATTACTGCGGGACAATATGACTAATTTAAAAAAATAAATGATGAAAAATACTACAATAATACACACTGGTAATTTTTTGACGAGATCAAGGTGTCAGAAAAAATTTTAAATAGCTCTTTCTGGAGTGAATTCATGAACTATTTCCCATGTAAAAGGGTAGATACTTTTCGTATAAAATCTCGGGAAGTAGTTCGGTAATGGGCTGACATTTTGGTGTCTTTGGAAGGATGATATAGTTTTCTTTAAGAAGAGACCAAATTCCTTGATCTCTAGGTGAAATGACATTTCGCTCAAACTCCTAAAAGCAATGTATATTTTTGTTGAAATTCATGTCGGGAATTCATCTTCATAATGATTTTTTTTCTATTTACCTTTGCAAACCGATACAGTCTTCACTTGGAACTATTATCCACGAAACACCCAAATTGAGAAGACTTTCCATAATGCTTACCTTCGCACCGATGAATTTGTTTCATTCCATATTCCCGAAGGGATAATTATTATTTTATAGATTTCATTCCCGATTTATAATTCTAAATTGAATGTTAAAATGTGGCATTGAGCATGGGTAAGAGCCCCAATCTACCTTCAGGCTGATAGACCAAGGTCGTTTATTTGGAAAAACGGCTTGCTGATTCGTATTCTGGCAAGGTGTAAATTATGACTCTTTACGCGTAAAGTCATGCATCTTTTATTTGAAATATGAAGATATGACAGCTGAAATCTTTCTTTTTTATACGTTAAGTCAAATTCAATGTTTCTCAATTTATGCCAAAAATGACCAAGCTTTCCATATTACTCTACTTTACTCTAAGCTTTAGTCTAGTCCTAATGTAAAGGGGGGGATCGGGTTGGTGTGGTGGCTAGAGTACTGACTAACCACGCGGACGGCCAGGGTTCAAATCCCTGCAGAGAAGGATGTTTTTCAGCGGAAACCCGATCCCTACTTGAGTGTCTTGTGGAGGACACTTCAAGTACAGTACTCCGTCTGTCGGATGAGACGTCAAGCCGTGGTCCCCTCGGCGCCTTTCGTCAAGAGCAGGCTAATGGGCTTTCTATCCACCCTTCCTCCCTTACCTGTCCCCTATGGCGCAAATGACCTTAGCCGTCGGTCGCCTCCCCTAATATCCAATCCATGCCTAATGTAAATGGGTCATATAATGGAAAATTTCATGATTAGTGTGTTCAAATAAAGAATTTCATTTTAGGTGTTGGTCTTGGTGATATTCTTGTTTCAAGTTCACTAAGTCCCTTTATTATATTTTATCGTTTATATTTTTTGATTTAATTTAAATGTCCTCGTCCCAGTCATTTTATTTTATACCTTTATGCTACAATAATATTAGCATGCATAGAAAAATTAAAATATTTTTAAAATGAATGAGAGAAAAAAATTATCTCTTCCCTCTTATCCGTATATGCAAACCTTGGCATGAAAAAAGGCATAATAGGCATTTGACTGGCTATCTTTTAAGCCCTGGGTACACGACACACAAACTCGTACGAGTTAATGTGTGAACGCATGAACGCGTAAATGAACGCGAAAATACACCGCGTAACCACACCAACTTGTATGAATGCATGAACGCTTGCCGAGGAAAAAATAATCTGCCCTTTTAGATTCATGCATTCGTACATTAACTTGCACATGAACACGTACGGGTTAATGTATCAAGTAACCAGGCCTTTGCACTGTGCCGTGTAAAACCATGACCTATACTCGGTGCACCACAAAATAAATCAATTAATAATTTGTTTTACTCGTGCCGTCTTCCGCACTTAAAATATTATTGATATTTGTATATTCATTGTATTACTTACACATTTTTGGAGTGATTTTTTTCGACAAGGTGACTTCATATGTAATCACATACCAATAGGGATGTAATACTGTTTTTCAATGAAGTTAGTTCCTAAAACTTAAGATAACTGTCGGCCCCGGTGGCGGAGGGGTAAAGTCCTCGCAAGCTAACCCTAGGGTCGCGGGTTGGGTTCCCGCCTGGGTAGAATATTATCTGCCCAGGACATGGGTGTTTGTGTCTCGTCCGTTGTTACTGTTATTCACCCGACGTAAATTGGCCCATTGTGCTGTATTCGGGGTAGTGAAGATAAATAAATAAATAAATACTAACAAAGACATCATTATGTTAATGTGACTCTTCCTTCTGCTTATTCAATATTGATTGAACCGTGACAATTTCTCACCCTAAGGAGTGGGAAGTAGAAGTCACTTGTGAAGGATAAAAGTCATTACGGAAGGAAATGAATTTTATGGAGCTCAGTGATTTAGAATGGTACATGAGTGGTACGCATGGCACTATCAGAGACTAATGTAACGACTAAAAGGTAGGCGGGAAAGTGGATGCAGCACCAAACCTGCATACTTGAGCTGAAACTGCCAAGGAAAGAGAAACGATTTTTCCTTTCACACCCATTGATTCTTTTCCATAACTCTTGGGATAATATACACTGCGTTAGCTTGGAACTGGCGAGTATAAAATTTCTGCGTGGGTACTTAATTCATCCATTTTTGCCACCCTCTGATAACTAAATAAGTGGCCTGGAGCAGGGGCACTCGACTCATGGCACCCATAAAATCACCTTGGTAAAACGTGGTCATATATCAGTCGCGGGCCATTTAACCCTGAGACCATTCAAAGCATCACATGCATACCACCGACCCAAAATAGTCGAAGAGCTGGCTGCGAGGTGGTATAGATGGACGACCTACTCCTGCCTTCGCTCAACCAACAATAGATTATGCCATAAAGCAACGTCGCACGAAGTAACTCGATCGAATTGGAAGACGAGCACTGGGAAAAACAACCGATTTGATTGACCCATAGCCTCATCTTCACAGTCCAGTGAACGTGCACAGTCACCAAGGTCAGAAGAAGTGATTTGTGTTGAAAATCGCTGAGTTTTGCTTTCAAGAGAGACACTAAGTGGTCCGTGAATAAAGAGAACGCTGCAAAATAAATATTGACGCTTCTTCCTAAGCACAATCTGAGGTGAAAAAAGGCATTCCTGCCAGTGTCCTCGATTAACCATAATCTACTGCGTCCTTGAAACAAATGAAATTAATAATATTTTGGGAGAATTATATAAAGCTACTGATTGAATTTCCTTCTAAATAACTACCTGACGCTTCCTCTGCATTGACTTGATTCTGCTTGATTAAAAACTAGCAAATAAATTGACAGCATTTTCAGACAGGAAAAAAGTTTATTAATCTGACATTCTGATAAATTATGTTTGCGATAATTACCTCCAATAAGCTTGTCACATTCATTTCCTGTTTTAACAATATGTCAAAATTCGTCTTCAAGGTTTCATCTGAATATAAAAGAGCTAATGAATCTTTCCACCGATATTTCCTTACAAAGGCTTGTTTGTCTTCTCCGAGCAGTATCAAACCATTAAAGTATTATTCATTTCTCAAGCAAAACAGTTTATCTTACGCTATTGGTCAAGGTGGTTTTTCTTATGGTGAGCATAATAGTTTTACTTCAAGGTTTACGCTTATCTTGCATTTTGTCTTGCAAAGTATGCAATGTAAAATTTTAAAAAATCAATTTTCAATGGATAATAGATCAATTTTATTGAGATCATTTCCCGTTTTCCGGGCCCAGAACCTTGCGTTGCGGTTTCCAGCATAAAATCACAAAATTGAAAACAGCCAATGATAAAAGTGTCAAAGTAATTTTATTTTTAACTTTTTTCCATTGCTCTAAATTATTCTGCTCACCATTAGTTATCTCATAGTTTTAGTGCGTTGCATAAGCATCAGTATAACCCTCCTATCTGAGATAAATCAGCTGGTTTCTGAATGAGTAATGTAGATAGTTTGAAGTGGAAAATAAATGTTCAGCACCTCACCACAGTAAGAAAAATTGAAAGGCTATGAGAATCGACATTCAGTGATCTATACAGAATCGAGCGTAATTTCATCTATCGCCGCAAGTGTTTTTCTTGCGAGCGGGGACTCTTTATTTTTAAAGGCAAATAATGTGTCGCTTTCAATTTCCTGCTCCTAAAAACCCCGTGTTACCTTGCTGACTCCGGTTTTCCTAGCCCCATGCCTTTTGAAGAAAAAATACACCACGTCTTAAGCCATCTATGTCAAAAGCTGTAGGAAGTTTCTGGCTCAGGCGTCAAGCTTATCGGAAAATTTTAAAGACACGTTCAAAGGGGATAAAATGGATATTCTAGTGAGAAAGCAGCTGAGAAAAGAGTACTTGAACAAGATTAAATGGGTAAATCGGAATAACCAAAAAATGATTTACTAGTTGATTTGAGAGAAGCTGAATTTGGCAATTAATCCTCCAAAATGATTCTCTGGTCATCATTGGGTAAATTATTTCAAGAGCGATAATTAAACTAGATTAATGTGAATTTTAAATGAAACATTGTTGCTTAGCGTGCCCTGCAGGCAAGCCTAGTATAAAAGATAAAAATTAAATCATTAAATTACTCATTCATTACATTAATTCATTACATTAATACATTCCGCAAATAAAAATTTGTTGCCCCTTTCATTTCGATCGTAACGTGCCGGAATGTTATCAATGCGAAAATAAGTCAATGCAGCCTGTGTAATCTATTAAAAGTCTGTAAAAAATGTCAGCCTATCTTCCTCTTTGAAATCGCAAAATTGAGCTGTAGTTATTCAAAAAGTGAACATCCAGTTTTTTCTAACAGCCATTGTTCAGGAATAATTTGGTGACATCATGTATTCTTAGCGAGAGTTTGTGCTTCTTTCAGGAAATTCTGTTCTGAGTTCATTTTGAAGATAAGATGGTGGTGGTTTTTATTGGAAAATAAGGAATATTAGGGTCCTCTTCCACATTTTACTTTTGAACCTTTCTTTCATGCCTAATGTTGAGAGAAACGTACCTTATGCTCGGAACAGTGAAATTGAGGGTCAGCGGACAGGGACTCAAGTCCACTGCAAACGAGGTCGACAGTGTGCGGTAGCCTTACTCATCACTGTAATTAGTTTATTTGTAGTATCAATTTGACGTGCCTAAAAGAATTTGGTCATTTTATATATGAGGACCACAGAAGTCAAGGGGTCTTAGTAAAAAAATCGTTGTTTTGAGAAATCTTAAGTCAAATTTGAAAATTTTTGGTACAGCCCACTGAGTAGTTAAGAGGCATTATCCTAAATAGCATCACCTATCCAGAAATTTACTTGGATCCCTTTACCACCTAAAATATTTATGTTTTCACATCCCATTCCTGCACCTAACTTATTTTTTTCAAAATGTCACTTAGACCCCTTGACTTCTGGGGTCCACATATACTATCTGAAACTTTGAGGCAGTGGTAGCAAAATTTGAAACAAATTTGATTCTCATCCTTTCAATTTCGGGTCACATATGATAATGTTTAACTTCGGATACAAGTAGAAACAGATGCTCTCATCGTGGAAGTACCTTGATCGATTTAAGTTAATTTTTTTGAATCGTTCTTTGACATTTTCACCAGTGCCTAATAAAGAGATGGTAGTTGATTGTATAAGAAGGTCAGAGCAGCTCATTTCATGAACCTATGGCCCCTGTAGGTCTCTAATTTTGCTCGTAATGTGTGAGCAAATGGGTAGCAAATCATCCCAAAGTAATTATACTTGTATCAATTTGCTAAAAAAAAATATATGTAACCTTTATCTTCCTAAATATTTCCAATTTTTGTCAAAAATCAGTTTCATTCGTAGTTAACGTCATAACTCTATGCTCTGCTTCTAAGTTTTGAAAAGAAATGATTCATAGCTCACGTAAAAGCCTTATCTTTTACAGAGATAATTGCATTAATTGATATCGAAATTATAACTTAAGTAAGATGCTCATGGGTGAAAGCTGTGGCGTCGGATAGGAGACAAATGTGATTGCCTAAACATTTTTTATGAACTCAATTAAGAATTTTCATGAAAAATGCTATAAGGATATTTAGTTGGGTATTTAAGGACTATTAAAATGCTTCTGCCATTTTTGAGCAGAAGTATAGGTGAGGTATTATTTTTGAGATATAATGACTCCAATTTTACCGAACTGACATAATTCGTCTACTGCCAAAAATATAATCGAATTGCTAGTTTTCAGAATAAGCTTTAAACTGTGGTGGATAATGAGTATGGCATTAACTCTTGTTAGACTCCGTAATAAAGCGGTCTCAGAACTAAGCTCTTAATATTGCCTGTGATGATGCGTGCACTAGCACTTAACCAGCGAGGGTTAAATCAAGAGCTGCATCTCCACTTTGGGTAATTGAATGTGATTGCAGTATGCCATTACTAAAGCCGATCGTCCGCGTGAGAAAAGTACACAATTATTATTTGTACGAGGTGATGAGAATCTTGAACAGAATAGATTAGCATATCTACCACACAGTGTTTTCTCGCCGAGTGGTTCAATCGATCGAAGCACCCATCATTCCTTTTGATGAAATTAAAGGTGCACGATGGGCCATGGTTAGTTGGGGACACCTATTGTAAGAGGGTAGTCGATCAAAAGGGCATAGAAAATTGAATTCAAGGCAAGATAAAAGCTGAGAAGTGTAGCCATTTTTACCAAAATACGATCCGCTAATACTTATTCAGATAATTACGAAACGGTAATCTAAGTAATTAAATTATTTAGTAGTTTACAATACTTTTACAATTGGAAAAATTAACCAAAACACTCGACCCGGGTTGGACGCCTAGTGGTAATTATTCAGCGCATCATGGCATGGTAATCATAAAGTACAAAAGAATAGATTTACTCAGCGGGTATGTTCCTTGGTTACAGGAGAGTTATTCGAGAATCTCATGAAAACAGCTATCTTTTTACTTATGGCATAAAAAAGAGAGGGTTAAAAAAAAGTGTTGAAAGAAGACAGTAATGTTATTTTTATTAAATGTGGCCGCAAAGTAGGTGCATCACGGAGGAAAGGGATCGCTGGGCCATTGTTGAGTGAGAAGGGATGAAGGAAGGAAACGATAATAGGGTTATTAGACGACATGAATAGTGGCGAAGGTCATTAGAGTTTCAGTGTAATGGAACGATGTTTGAAGCATGAAAGCATAAAGTTGAAGCTCCCTTGCCATGTAAATTATATCCGTCGTTAATGAGAATGTCATTTGAGGCAATTTGAATCTCAATCATTGGACACTCACGATGAATAGCTTGAAAGAAGTTTTTAAAAAATTTATTATGACAATTATGAATTATTTTTTATTACGAAAAAGTTTAAATCCCTTTACGATGCCTTAAGTTCCACTTCCTTTGGTACATTCAAACATGAATTCTTCTGTGATGCCATAAGCATAAAGTGTTCACTTACAATTAGACCTATGGTGAGCTTAATAATACCAATTTACAAATTTTGTTAAAATACCTGTTTTATTTCCGTTTTTAACAACAAATAATTATAAAAATGCATCATATTTTCACCATCCATTATTAATTATAAATTTTTGGCTTGGTTAAACTGCCCAAACGCCGATCCACTTACTATTTTTTTATGACGCACACAGTTACTCCCAAAGTACAAGTACATTCATAGCTCATAGAAGACTCTAGACTTTTCGATACTTTTACTGGCCAAGAATCCATATCGAATGCTAGTCAGATATTTCCTTAAAAGACGGTGAAGGTATTTTGAGTTGTTCTCATAGAATGAGGTACACGTAGCGTTGGGTAGAGCAAGAAAAAATAATAAGTTGCGTTATTGCGATAACAAAAATTGTATTTAGCTGTCAAAATAACTGATACTGGCGATTGTAATATTGAGGTTGATAACAAAGATCAGCCGTATCTGAACTTCGTTGGTTCACTAGGCCTCAATGACTTGGAAATTCTCTATTTAATATAATCTATAAAGTTCACTATTAAGTAATATGTTTGGATATAGCTGGAGACGGTGATACTTAACCTAGTATAATCCAAAGGCCACATTTACACTTGCACCACGCACACTATTTTTACCCGTGAATGAGGCTATAATGATATACGGGCGACTAAACTAGCGGATGTCCCTTCGGCCGGACGCCCGGCTTGTGGTTGTGCTGCAATGGCCTGAATGATAGCAGTCATCTAGTTTCGAAAGACGTTTGCCCATTTTGGAATTTAAAAATGGCGGACCCAATATGGCGGCCGGACTTCCTAGTGGATGTTAGAAAAGTATATATTTTTTCAAACCATTCAACTATTTTGTGTAGAATCTCTCATTTTTATTGCTTAATCGGAAATTAGGTGAAATTTTACATTCAGCTTAAACATCATGGCAGGTCAAATATCAGGTAAAGGTATTTGAACGTCATTCCATGTGAAAACAAAAAAAAAGATCGAAAATGCCCTTGAGCTCTCCGATTTAGACCAAATAATGTATTCCATTTCATTACATTGTTTACCATACCTATTTGTTTTGCAAAATATGCATCCGTTCATGCGACAAAAACGCTTCGAGAAGTCGGTTGGACTACCATTACCCTCTGGCCTGTTTTGACATGGCTCACAATGGAAATTCAAGATAAGACCTCCGGTAAGGTCTGAGCGATAGCTGGTTTGAACCTTTTCCCAATAATCTTGAGAGCGTGGGTTTATTCTCTTTTCGCGAACTAATATGCTTTCCCTAACTCATTCTCTTTCGTTGACATCCTGTTTTCTTTTTCCTCTATTTCCTTCACAATCTACTTTTCATCCTCTTGTATGGCCCGGAGCCCGGAGCGGAGCGGAGACAATGAGATAAGTTCACCATTACAGTTATCTTCGTCTACCCTGAATTCCACACTTTTCTGCTTCACTTTTAATTACAATGTGCAATTTATATTTTTGTATTTTTTCTCCGTAAAAATAAAAATGATTATCTCACACGTCATCACATAGTACTCGCGCAAATATGGTATTTTCTCGATTGACATTTTCGAAAATATTATTCGACGAAAATTCCCGAAAATCAACAATGAAAAGGCTGCTTTTAGCAGATGCTAACGTGCAGAGTGATGTGACGCGAGTGAAAGAAAATGGGATGGTATTGTTTTAACGAGAGAAAAAATTTGTTTTTTGAAACCATGAGAAGGAAACCCGCTAAATTAAACGTTGATCGACCGCTTTCATTCTACCAAAAGCGGAACCGGCAATGCCCGGCATAAAACCAACCTCCCGCCCGCCAATGCGCGCGATTGAATGCGAAAACCCTCGAAAATTTTCCATGGAGCCATCTTTCTCCATCCCCTTCCCCTTTCCCCCTGCTTTGAATGCGATATATTTTTAATTTTAACCAGCTGCCTTTCACTCTACACGCATTCCATCTCTACACCTCTCTCTCTCTCTCCGTCCCCTCATTCCTCTCCCACAATTCAGTCCCTTGCGATTGCATAAAATTAAAAAAATATATATATTACAGTCTGCGGCCAATTTAATGCTTTTTTCGGATCGCGGGAACTATTCATGCGTGCGAAAACCTATCACGCGAGTGAACACAATGGGAAAGAAAAAATAGCACGACGCATTCGCGCGCCCATCTCGAGCTGACGCATAAACATATAAATCACTAGGGCTGTCTTCCTCTGGGACTGATACGAATGACTCATTGGAAGGGGTGGGAAAACGCATAAAACGGGGACTATATCAAAGAGGAGGGTGGAACGGAGGGAGGGGAGAAATGCCATCGCGGCAATAAATACAGCCTCGATGTGTGTAAGGACGCAGACTCTGGATACGACGATGGCATCCGTAGATCGAATTGGTTCTACTACGATGGGAGGAGGAATCAAAAAGGAGCTGGAAGGAGTGTTGGGGGGAATTTTTGTCGGTGAATGGCGGACATGACGGGTCATTCTTGTCATCCTCTGGGAGCTCTGGGGTTCTTCTTGCCCGACCTCCCGTCGAAGTCGGCGAGGGTAGCCTCCAGGATGGAAAACGGGCACTCCCCATAGTGTGAGGCGCACTGCCCGCCCCTTTCCCTCTTCCGCTTTCCCCTCCTCCCCGACACCCTCCCACTCATCGCCCTCCTCCCACGCTCGTTGGCTTCGTCATAACTCGCGTGTTCCTCCGACTCTTCCGCAAGAATGAGCTCATAGTGTTCGGATGAGGTCGGATTCCTGTGGAGACAGAAAAACGAGTTATCTTTTGTAGTATTAAATTGACATCCTATCGATAACGTTTATCACGATATCGTAGACTCTATAAAAGCTCTTCAAGAGGGGAAGTAAGATATGATGATGTCAAAAATTATGAGAAACAACTAAAAACACAACTTACAAAAAACTGATGCATTGGTCAATTGAAGGATAGGAAAAAATAAGGAACGTACTGTATTAAACAAGAATACGCTCCTCAGCTAGAACGCGTGGAAGTATTTTTATGCCTGATCAGCAGAGTCAGTGATAACGGTCGCAACCAGAAAGTTACGGTTCTCAGAGTAGCCCAAATGAATGAGACATTCTATCGGACGGAGAGTATTTCCACAACTAGCAACACTAACTCTTAAGCTAGCAAAACTAGCTCTTAAGTAAAGGAGGACCTTATCCAAATATCTGTACAGCAATATTAAATCATATGGAAGCTCTTAGAAGCTTATACCTTTAGTGCCAAATAGAGATTGTAGTCATAATTTAGTGAAAACTGGTTTTAAAATACCGGTGTTTTTAGTATTATTTTTTTCTGTTTTAATCCATTAAAGCAGCTATTTATCCTTGTCTACGAGCGTTAGGGTGAAGCAAATAAGTAATATAAGTTTTAGGAAATTCTACGTGAAGGAATTCATGAACATATTCCACTCAAAATCAGGCATGATAGTAAAGAACCTCGTTGGTACATCCATGAAGTAATGTGGGAGCATACAAGTTGGAGGCAATTATTTTCTTTACTACTAAAAGACGTAGATGAGAATCGTATACGGTGATGTTGGAATTAAGAGGAGCCACTGTGATGCATGGAGCTCGTGGAAGGAACTTAAGTTGGTATGTTAGGTGTAATTTTCGATACATCAACATTCTCTTATAGGCGTGAAGGTTGAATTTTCTCAGAGTAAAAATGCTGAAAATTTTGATATTTTTCTCTGCTAGATGGCAAGCAATAGATACTTCAAACTGTTGAAAACGTAGTAAATAATGTAGAGTTTATTTGCCTTCAAAAATTGAGTATCCTGCCATGTTAAATAAATAAATTGTAGTGTCTCTCCAATTCGTTCAAGAATGGTGGAAGTCTCCGTTACAATCCTCCACAAAAGTACAAATTTGTACAAAATGAACCGTGATACTTTCTATGAGCATTCAGGTTTTTAGTGTACAACAGCTAGTCTTATTTGAAATAAAAGTAAAATGAAACAGCGTGATTATCTTACCACTCACTACAGCTACCTCGGCACAGGAGATCCCCCTGCTATGGTGCATTTTGGCATTTTAAAGATAGTCTTTCGAATACGATAATCCTATTAGAGTCAAATTGCAATCTTCACTGCCAAGTCCGCCTCCCAGGAATTGAGGCGGCCTTGCTCAGCCCCTCTCCCATGCGTACGTGATGCGCTCTCTAATTCACAGTTGCCCTTCCTCTCACTTATCCGGGCACTAAAGGGTATCGTTGAAACATTGACGAATAAAACTAAAGACAATGAAAGCAAAGCTATTTTGAATAAGTGTGGGGCCAGTTTCGATATAGTTCTAATGGCTTCAATCGTTAATTAATTTTGTCCAGTTCATAAGTTTTGCCTACAATTTGGGTTACAATTTGTCTACAATTAGGAGATCAAATTTTTCACTCACGTGAAAATGAGTTTCAAAAGTTCTTGTAGAAAAGTTCCTTTTCTTTTTTCGGGGATAGCGGCCACCTCACAGATTAACCGGAGAATGCATGAGCGCCCATTGAATCCTTGCCTGCATGATAAAAATATTAAGTATTTTGAAATTGCTCTAATGAAATTGAGAGAAAACTTATTAAAATGAGAGAGGCTAGAGGAGATGTAGTGAAGATCAGCATACACTATTTTTGGTTTCAATGGTAGAATTCACGATACATGAGATGATATAAGTCACTCAATAGATAGTCTTTCAATTTGACCATTTTTTATTTCAGGTATAACATATGTATATAATTTTTTCAGATACTTATGTGCAAGTACTCCTAATTTTGAATTGTCGAATGAATACTTGGTATCAATAGTAAAAGTGCATAATAACCGTGAAATTTGACAAATAATTAGGTCATGTTCATAAACTCAAAGAGGTATAATATCCATATTATGTTTTCTGTATCGCTTATTCCACGATTATGAGTTTTGTCTTTTGAGTTACTATTCAATGAATTTTATAATTACTTAATACCAGAGTTTCTTAGACTCCAGTACGTGTCACAAATTTTGACGTGGTTACCGAAGGATTATATGCATGCATGTACACTAAAAACTAAAATTTATCATAGTATGTTACGCAATTTATAGTGAAATGATATATTTTGATTTTTCGTAAGCCTCAGTAGAGGTTTGTCTTGGTATAGCGGCGCCGAAAAGTAACCTTTGCGGGTAAAAACATTTACTGGAGCTCCTTCACCAACCTCGTACTCACGCACCCGTATAAAACTTCCTCTAGTCGATTGTAAAGCTCTCGTCGGTCTCGTCTGGTTCTCAGCACAAGAGGTACATTTTCTGGGTTCATAAAAAACGAAGCGTTAGGCAAGGCAAACCCCATTCCAGCCGTCATTCCAAATGTGTACCAGTTTTGTGGCATAAATGGAGATATTGTTAAGCAGACAACTACCTGTAATGAAAACAAATGGAATTCATTATATACATACATATATACATACATACCCATCACGCCATTCCCTTCCGGGGTAGGCACATTCAAAATATTTCACTCTTTAATACATAATTGAACACCTAACTCTGCTTCAATAATTTCCTCCATACTGACCTATCCTTGTAAATCTCTTTTGCCTCATTTACCCCCATATACTATTTCATTCACGCCCTCCTATTTTTAAGACTCCTAGTATTTCTCCTCCTAAGAATTTCCTCAGCCGCATTCAACCACAACTTTCTCGGCCTACCTCTACCTCTCACACCATTCATTCTACTCTCATATGTCTGTTTCGTTATTCGACTCTCATCCATTCTCTCAACATGGCCAAACCAACGAAGCACACTCCTTTCATACACGTCCATTACAGGAGCATTTAACCCACATTCATTCATGACCCACTCATTCCTGACCCTATTCATCCTGCTTTTGCCGCAAATACTCCTCAGATAACTCATACCCACGGCGTTTCGTCTACTCTTATGTCTTTCCTAACATACCCATGTTTCACTACCGTATGGCGAAGTGACAAGCACTCATTCCTTGATATGCTCCACATGCTACCTACCACTTTCCTTCCAGCATTCGCACGTTTCTTTATCTCCTCATCTATTCTTCCATCTTTAGAATTCATCTTATCTAAGTACACAAAATCATCCACCTGTTAAATTACTTCACCATTCGCCCTCATCACACAGTTATTCTCCCCATTCTCCTTATAAAAAACTACTACTTTAGTCTTGCACGCATTTACCTTTAATTCCATTCTCTCCGTTGATTCACAAAACTAATCTAGAAGCTTCTCTAATCCCTGCTGGCTCTCTGAGATCAAAACAACATCATCCGCATATAGAAGAACTCGCAAGTTTACATTTCCAATCAAAACACCGTCGTTTTCACTACATGCGTCTCTAACACATGTATTCATAATATGAAGGATTTTATCTCTTCTTTCTGAGATTCCGCTGTGCCCGAGAATAACATCGTATCTTAATAGTTAAAAACCTTTTGCTTCTCTTGAAAGCAAAGGATTTTAACAGGGAGCTTCTGCTAAAATCTTATATTTTAAACTACTTACAGCATTATAATAACTGTGGAGAGAAATTAGAGCTGTATCATTATTTCTCTGGTAGTTAAACAGAAATTTTGAAAATGTAAGTACTAAACGTTATTTTTAGGGCTCAAGGTATTATTTTTTAATCTGGAGAAACAGTGGTGGACGATCGTAGCCAGTGGGCCCTTGGGAGGCTTATTTTTTAGCTGAAGAATTATTCAAAACTTGGAATTCAATTTTGAGGAAGGAGAAAGGTGTACATTCTTGGATTCCAAATACGCTAGCTAATTAAAGCAGCCTGCACGAGGTGAATACATGTGAACCGTGGTTGGAATTTTGCCATCTAGTAAAATTGAGCGCGAAAGGCGTCACTCCTTATTTCTATTTTACGTAAGCATCTATAATGAAGAGAGACGCGTCACACTCATCTACACAGTTGCTATTCAAGTTCTAATGTGAATATATTTTCCGGATTGTTTAAATAAATTTTTCTTTGATAAATGACTGTGAGGAATAACAAAAATGGAAGAGCACCTAGTTTTCAAAAACGTCATGCAGTTTATCAAACTTGAAAGGAATTATCCGTAATACAATTAACATAAATCAATTTTACTCTACCTTGACCTTTTTGTGGGGGTCTTATCACTCAAAAGATTTGACAAAAAACATTGAAAAAGTACCCAACATGGACGTGAATGGACCTCAAGTAAGAAAATCTTACGGGAGTTAACTTTAATCGCACCCCACGTGATAAGGAACGGTCAACGCACTGATGGACCAATTTTCTCCCCGCAATAATGAATCAACGTCGCGAGTTATTTGTGCTGACAGCCTTCGCGCGCGTGGGAACTCTGAGCAAATTATGTCCCACCAATCATAACCACTTAAGATAAGACGGAGACGATGAGGGGAGGGGATGCTGGTCAGGCGTGGAGGCGAAGAAGATTAATAATGGCCCAGGCTTGCGGGTTGGAAACATTGCTCACGTTCACGTTTGATCCTTCGGGGAAGTTTAAGTAGCGCCTCTTGCGGGAGACGTGCAGCGCGCCCCCGCGGCAGTCTTGAGAAACTTCTGGAGCCTTAGTTTCACGTTCCCCTCGCGCAGCATCCTGTCCAACGAGGATGAAAGTCTCACAGCCACTCGAATTACAAGTGGAGCCATCTCTCGGTAGAGCAGGTTCAGCGAGGAGAGCAAGAACTGCTAAGACAGCTGGAAGTGGTGTCATTCCAACTCGAAAAAAACGTGAAAAAGGCGTTCTTTAATTAATTGAAATGTTCACTCTCGTGGTTCAAAGTTAACTATGCGAAACAACTAAGGATATAAAAAAATCAGCCTCCATAAAATGGACGTTAAAAAATATATGTACTGTATGCTAGGATGATTTGATTGATAGAAATGTTTTATCTTTAATCGAAATCAGTCTGTTGAAGTTTTTTTGAGCTTAAAATGAATATTCAATTAATTAATTCTCAGCCCACAAATGTTTTTTTAATTTTGAAAATAGTTTTTTTAAAGATTGTTTTAAAGAGGAACACTGCGCCAAAAATAATCAGTAGTTACCTTATTTTTCATTAATCGTTCTAACTAAATGCTGTTTAAACTGGTTTATTTGAAAATAGGGTCCATTCAGCGCACTATTATTTTTATACTTATAAATATAATATCACCGCTATCTGAGTGTATTCTCTCTACATCATCTTCGAAAAAACTATGTACTAGTAAATTAAACTATAACCATGGATGAAATAATGCTGAAAAGTTAAAAGAAAATAATTCGCGTTAAATATATATATTTGCTTACTTGCAGCAGTTTAGCAAAGTTATTCATTCACCCTCAAGAGATGCTTGCTAAGTAACTGCATTTATAACGTAAAACTGAAAAATGAAATAAAATTATAAACATAACTAATCATAATTTAAAAAATATGTTGATGTATTAGAGGAGCCTAATTGGGAGTTTAAATTTGGATTTTCAAGTCTAAAGTTACATTTATTCCATTCCATAATAATGGCATCAGAATAAATTTATGTTCATCACAGTCAACATTGTTTTAAAGAGGAACACTGCGCCACAAATAATCAGTGGTTACCTTATTTTTCAGAAATCATTCTAACTAAATGCTATTTTAACTCGTTTCTTATAAACTTCAATGAGGTTTTATTCTAAAAAAAATGGATATGTAACTTCCTACATAAACAATCCGTATTCTGATAATATTGCTTTGCATTTAAAAAATAATTAGCTGAATATTATTTGATCGTGAATGCGTAACAAAGGAGAAAAAATTTATTTTCAGTAATCCATTATAGAGTACTGGTTACTCTATTAATAATGCTAATTATGGATATCACGACATATTTCATTGTCATACATTTATATTTGAACAAGATTACGTCCTACTGTTTCAGAAGATGAATTTGGCTCCCTTTTTGCAAACTCTACGATTTTTTTCCAAATGGCTGCAGTACTTTAAAGTGTTTTGAATGAAAAAATTCCATCCCCATAATTGAGTGTCATGTGATTTCCTGGAACGATTCTTTTTTACTGGGTTTGAACAGGAGTTGCGTTCGAACGTGAAAGGTTAAAATTTGATTTTTCGTCCTTTCAGTATATATTTTGGATGAATCTCCCGCTCTGGAGATGATAAGGGATTTGATTTCAAGCGTTATTCACTCATAATAACCGGGGGTTGTAGAAAATCATATTCATTTGCATTCAACATTTTATCAATCATATTAGGTAGTTTTCATGAAAAAGCAAATTTCTCTTAACGCTTGAGTGCCATTTAATTAAATGTCGTTGCAATTAATACGATTGACAATACTGAGAGAAGGATATATTTTATGCATTGCCGTGTTTTGAATCATAACGGTATCAAGTTTCATACCTCTTGAATCGGTAGATGTCACATTTATTCTGCGTTTTCATGGCGACTGCGAAATATTTCCGCGCGTAATTCCGACTCCATTTCGATTTTTTATGGAGCCAGAATTTGCTGATTGTCGTGAAGCCGAAATGATAAGGCTAATGTTTTTTTACATGGATCCCCTATACCTAGTGTAGTTTTTGGGTCGTTTCACTCTTGTATTTTAACACGAGAATAACTTATTTTACGAAAATTGTCCTTCCACTTACCACATATAGCTCCCCTCTCTCAGGGATCGTTACACTACGCTCTAGTACGGCCAGCCGCCACTTTTGTACGTACTACGAACTAAGAAAGATATTTGCTTTTTTAATTTTTTAGATTTAGAAGTACTGGCTAGTAATAGCTTTCAACTGAATTGCAGTGTTGAGAGTGGTCCGCTTGGCCAAATCAATTTGACTATCAAATCTATGACCTTTCTAACCTAAAATTCAATCGTAGGTGATAAATTTGCTGTCTGATGTTATGCCAAAACAAAATCTCCGTGAGAAAACTGACCGAATTATATAAATATCTTCCAACTTATGAATGTGCTTAATTAATGTTCCGCGGGGATTAATATCTATATTTTACATTCCCTCCCATTAGAAAAAGATTTACACCAGGGTAAAATATATAAAATCTAATGTATAATATACAGGTAGGCATTGGCAGATGAACATTTGTCATCAATTCTGATGATAGGGAATAGGTACTAACATTAACCCTCGTGCGGTACAGTGGTGAGAGACGAAATAGAAGGTACGGTCGGGTTGGATCCGACCCGAACTCTTTTTCATGCGGTTCATGACAGAAACAAGTGCGGAGTAAGCATTTTTATGGCATAATAAAATTTACTGACCGAAAATTATGAAGACGCACCTGTTTCTAGTTAAGAGAAGATTTTGTATTACCAGACGATATTTATTTCGTCGACCGTGGTCCCTCTCCCCCCCCCCCCCCCCACAACCCTTCCCTTTCCATCTCTCCCTACTCCTTGAGTATCTGGATAATAAACTCTTGAACAATGTTGTCTTAAAAATGACGCCATAGCGTCGAAACCGCGTTCGACTAAATAAATAGCCTGTGGATGGGTGTAGAAAGCTGCAATTCCACTATGTACAGCCTGAAACCTTTGAAGACGCCCAAACTCCTCCACTCACTAATTGTGTGTCTAAAAACACCGGGTCAATTTCCACCGAAACAACTGGCCACATCTGTGAATTATTTGCATCTTTTGTTACATATTATGTCAATGCAACATCAATTGAGCAAGTGAAAACGCCATGTGGCTCCAAGTGCAACAGAGTCGACCATCGAACGTACCCTCATCCCCTCTGGTCACCTTCTTAGAACATTGTCTCTGTTGCATTCGTTTACTCCGATATGAAGATCCATTCATGATATTTGCAGACGAGAAATACGACTCGAAATCCCCTCCTTAGCAAAAATTGTGGCAAAGAGTACACCGATAATAATGCTTTGCTATTTACCGCGTGGATGACCCGATTTAGCGACCGATACCGCAGGAAATTCTTTTTTAGCTAAAATTCTTTAGTTTTTAACTAAAAAGGGTACACAAGTGAAAATTGTCTGAAGAATGAAGAAATGAGATACTAAATAAGATACCAGAGTAGTGTGGAAATGTATTTTCATAAAAGCGTCCATTCCCTGTAACGTAAATCACAGAACGTAATATTACGTCACCTTCTCGGTCTCGGATCTCCTTCGAGAAAATTCATGTGGACGTATTATTATACTTTTAAACCTAAAAGTATTGAAAATAAATACACAGTGAGTACTTTTGAATATAAAGATATAATTATCAAAATAAAGAACATTTATATATAATAAATGTTCTGGCTTCACTTGGTGGAACAACATTGACATGATTTTAAATGAATTTACTTTGTAAAATTCCACAATGGTATGAATGAATGAATGGTATGAAATACCATTGTGGAATATTACAAAGTGAATTCATTTAAAATCAAAGAACATCTATTTCATCCCATCACATATATGTTCATCCTATATATTTCCCATACATGAGGAATATATATATATTTCCCATATATATGCGGAAAATATGGAATGAACATAAATGTTCAACCCATATATTCCATATAAGTGGAAAATATACTGGTAAAATATATATTTTAAACCCATATATTCCCCATATATGTAACATATTGGCGGTTAAACTTATCATGAGCTTATATATGGACCATATATAGACCATATATGGCGACCATATATGTAAACATATTCCATATATTTCCCATATATGTGGATTTAGTGTGGGTACAGAGTAAAATTTATAACAATAACGGTACGGGGTCGGATGCGACCCAAAACAAGAGAGCGCATGGGAAAACTGGATTTAGATAGCCAAAGTCACTTAATAGGTCGCTGCAACAACTCCTACAAATTTAGCACGACTTACTGATAGGGTTCCTGGCCAGCTCATTCTCATACAAAGAGAGGGAGGAACGGGTGAGTGGAAAATTAAACGCTCGGGTCGGATACGACCCCCACCGTACCGTTTGAGGGTTAAACTCCAAACTGGTGAAACATGTTCCAAATAGAACCAATTTGATTCACTCCATGAGTAAATCTGTATTTCAAACAATCGCAATATATTGTTTTTAATAATTGAATCATTTTTTATTATTCTGATTATTATAATGTATTTTTCCGTAATATTTTCAGCTTCACCTAATATTTTGAAACTTAACTTAATTACGAATTTCTACTGTAAAATAGATTGCGAAACGCCGGTTGATCAATATCTACGAAATACCGTGTAAACCAACACCAGACACGTGTGACACGGGGTGATTCCACACCAGACATGAAACCCTCCTCCCTGCTGATATCCGAACCGCGCACGTTCCCCCGGAATGCCAGGCGCAGGCCAAAAGCAGTCAGGGTAACTGTGCGCGGTCAGACCAGTAACAAAGAGATTACTACGTGGACGAACATGCTACCATGCAGTACGCTACTTAAGATATGACGACTGGTGATAATAATTCGACAGATAGATAGTTCTACTAGGAACAAAATCATGCAAGTGCTATACCATGCCGGAAATTTCACGTGAATTAAGTACCATTTAATGATCTTAGGATATTTAGCTCAAGTGAAAAACCTATTCTACTTAGTCAGGGTCAAAGTATGCTAGAACTAATCTATCGTAACTATTATGGCCCCTACTGTCGGTGCAAAAGTTATGTAACCTCGAGTATGGACACTGATTATAAATAAACCGTGGTACCCACATGAATCCGAGTTATACCACATTTTAGCTTGTTTTATTTTATGTTAAACTGTGGTTGTGGACATTAAGAATAGGAAGACCAGACGTCATCATCAAACAGAGAGGGAAATTGCAAATTAGGATTTTTAAAAGCACACCAGGAAAATGTGACGAGAAAGTAAAGGAGCGAAGTTATTTTTCTCTCGTGAGATCTCATTTGGAGTACACCGCTAGTATTAGGGACCCTAACAAAGTAGGGCTAGTTTCAGACATAGAACAATTTCAGCGGAGAGCAGCAAGATTTGTAAAAGATTGATACGATAAACAAAGCAGTGTAACGAAATTGCTGGGGTAATAAAGGGCGGGGACCTCTATTCGATCGAAGGGAAAATATAGATTATATCTTCTACGAAAGTTTCATGAACACTATTTTCTTCCGGTCATTAAACAGTTTTTGCTAAAGGCCCGCTATTATGGTAGAAACGATCACATGTTTAAGGAAATAGACTGCAGAACCGATAGTTTTAAAATGTCATTTTTTTCATAAAATTACTGTCGGTGCAGAAATTATGTAGACTCGAGTTTGGATACTGATTATAAATGAACCGTGGTACCCCCATGAATGCGAGTTATACCACATTTTAGCTTATTCTATTTTACGTTTAACTTTTGCTGTCAATTTTTTTTACATTACTCTCTTGATTTTTTATTGCGGTGAGAACAAAAAAAGTTCCGGTTTTTTGCCGTTTTCGAACGGCGCGCTCTCTTTGACATTTAGTATTGAAGAAACTTGTCCTTCAATCGTAATGAACCTGTAGTACTGAGTATATATATATATATTTTCATGTATTTTTAAACATTCAGTTTTTTCTAAAGTGCTATAAAAAAGTTATTAACAAGTTTATGAAAGAACTTTTTCTTGGTTAAAAAAAGTAGCACAAGCAAGATCTTGGTCTTGTTTTAAAGCTCTTTACAGGAGTAAATATTTAATAACAATTACCATCGTAAACTCACGTAGTGATATTGATTTTTAACGAGTTAATAAACAACCGAGTATTTTAGCGGGCCCAAGCTAGCGATGAGGCGGCCTTTTTCACTTGAGGGGTGGTGAAAGTTTGAGTGCTGTTGCCATTGCGGGTTGCGGATCGAACCCGTTTCTCATATGCTCCTTCAATGCTTTGGCAAAAGCGCCCAAACTTTCACCACCCCTCAAGCGAAGAAGGCCGTGTCATCCCTAGCTCGAGCCCGCTAAAATACTCGGTTGTTTATTAATTCGTTAAAAACCCATATCATAATGTGAGTTTAGAATGGTGATTGTGATTTAATACTACTGTAAAGACGGTAAAGAGCTTCAAAACAAGACTAAGATCTTGCTTGAGCTACTTTTTGTAGCCAAGAAAAAGTTGTTTCATAAACTTGTTTATAACTTTTATATGGCACTTTAGGAAAGAACTGAATGTTTAAAGATAAATTAAAATATGTTTTTCTTACACAATACTACAGGTTCATTACGATTAAACGACAAGTTTCTTCGATACAGTAGACCCCCGCTTTACGATGGGTTCGATTTACGATGGGTTCGATTTACGATGGAATCCATCGTAAATCCCATCGTAACCGAATCGAACCCGTAAGTCTTACGATCTGAGCTGATTTTGCGCGCGCTTTTTAAATTTCAAATCTCTCCGATTTTGTTTTAAATATTGATAGTGTTTTAAATATTGGTTAAATAATATTTTAAATAATTTCAATCCAGAATATTTCGTATTAATTGGCTCTGTCGCGTACACTGATGGATTGGCGCTGATGCTCTTTAAACCGATACCTAGTCTGGAAATAATGCCAATTCAACATACGATGGAATTCGCTTTACGATCGGTCCTTCGGAACGGATTAATATCATGTCTATTTTACTTGAGAATCTATAATGAAGAGACTCGCGTAGTACTCATCTAAACAGTAGGTAATTGAGTGCCGGTTTTTCGCCGTTCAAAAACAGCAAAAAACCGGCACTTTGTTGTTCTCACCGCAATAAAAAATCGAGAGAGTAATGTAAAAATAATTGACAGCAAAAGTTAAACGTAAAATAGAATAAGCTAAAATGTGGTGTAACTCGCATTCATGTGGGTACCACGGTTCATTTATAATCAGTATCCAAACTCGAGTCTACATAATTTCTGCACCGACAGTAATTATATGAAAAAAATAACATTTTAAAACTATGGGTTCTGCAGTCTATTTCCTTAATCATATACCTGTGATCGTTTCTACCATAATAGCGGGCCTCTAGCAAAAACTGATTAATGTCCGGAAGAAAATAGTGTTCATGAAACTTTCGTAGAAGATATAATCTATATTTTCCCTTCTATCGAATAGAGGTCCCTGCCTTTAATTACCTCAACAATTTCGTTACACTGCTTTGTTTATCGTATCAATCTTTTACAAATCTTGCTGCTCTCCGCTGAAATTGTTCTATGTCTGAAACTAGCCCTACATCGTTAGGGTCCCATATACTAGCGGTGTACTCCAAATGAGATCTCACGAGAGAAAAATAACATCGCTCCTTTACTTTCTCGTCACATTTTCCTGGTGTGCTTTTAAAAATCCTAATTTACAATTTCCGTCTCCGTTTTATGATGACGTCTGGTCTCCCTATTCTTAATGTCCCCCAACAGATGGTTTGAATTCATCCGTGGCTTTCTCACTTTCACCAACGAATATCGTCAACTGCTCTCTCTGATCAATTTTAGAGTTCACAGTTGGTTCACTGGCGTGCACTCATTACCTCATAAGCCTATTCCCAGTTGATTATCCTTGATCAAATGATCGCTTATCTCCCGCCACAATTCTCTTTTGAATTGAATTTATCTGAAAATTCAACTGTTTTTGCTTTCGTCCAACACTTTCACCTTCTGTGTATTTCTCATTTCTCCCATAATACTTATTCTTCTCCCCCATAACTATCGAAATATTTTTAACTTAACTTAAGTTTAAGTTATCTACCGAAATGAAATGAACGAAGACGCGGAGTCTGAAGATATGTCATCGGACCTTAACAATGTTCAATCCTGGTGCCAGGAGTGGGGGTTAGAACTAAACATCAACAAATGCACCTCAGTACACTTTCTGCGAAAGTCATCACAAAAATGCCATACCTACACTGTGGGTGGAGTAAACATAGAATCTTCAGATACCGTAAAATATATCTTGGAATTACCATAACATCTGATATTTCGTGGGAATTACACATACAAAACATATGCGGCGCAACATTAAAGAAACTAGGTTTTATTAAACGTATAATAGGAAGATCCTCGAATGAAAAAGTCAAACAGAGATGCTACTTTGCTCCGGTTAGGCCACACCTCGAATACACCGCGAGCATTTGGGACCCTGGTCAAATAGTTTTAATCAAAAAAATAATAAAATACAAAGGAAAGCAGTATGCTTCGTTAAAAACTGCTACGAGCGTACATATGGTGTCTCAAAATTTTTAGAGAGATTAAGGTGGGAGCCCGTAGAGACTCGGAGGCTACACTCTAGGTTTAGGTTGCTTTATTAATTAAGAACTGATATTTTTCAGAGCGACATAGAAAATAATATCATGACTCCTCACTACATCCCTAGGTCTGACAGAAGGGATAAAATAAGAGATACATTGCTGAACAGATAGGTACAAAACTCTTTCTTTCCGCTCACAATAAGTGACCACAATAAAAAATCTGCTCTACTAAATACGCTTCCATAATATACATCACCATTTCATCTCCCAAAACCTTATTCCTTACATCTTTACACGTCTGGTTCCATAACACCCACTGCCGCTCGCCTATGCGGCGGCTCGCAGGGTAATATGTGGCTGTAGATGCAGATTTTATGACATTCATTCATCGCAAGTAAGCCTATTCTATATTATATAAGCGATTCTATATTCAAGTGTAGGAAATCTGAAAATATTACGCATATTTAATGCACGGTAATGTACGTGATAGAAGGAATCTGGCAGAATACACCGGTGGAAATTTTAGGTTATTCTTTTTGCAAATAGCAGGCTACCTTCTGGCGCCTTGATTTATCGTTTATTCACTTTAATACGCGTAACGCTCCTAATTTTCGCTGGACGACCTGCCACGATGAAAACTTGGGTTCTGCTCAATTGCGGTAGTCAGCGTATATAGGCTCGGCTCGAATTCATGTGGTTGGCCTTGTAATTTCCCAATCTTCGACCCTCCGAATGGTGTTACCCCGGTCCGCCGGTGGCTGTCAACAAGTGCGGAATGACCTTAGCAGTCAAAGTCCGTTAAACTTAAGTGCGTTTTTCCGGATGGAATTTGTAGAAATATTGATTTAATTAGGATTGGTAATTTAATTAATTATTTAAGATTTTTAGGACGCCTCACAGAGAAATATTTTATACCCTTGTCATATTTATACAAAAGGTCAATGCCACAGATGACCAAAATAAGCCATGAGGTACAATTGTGTGAAGTTCACGGTGAAAACATCATCCACCTGGACTGGGAATCGAACCCAGATCCCTCGATTTCGCGCCGAGTGCTCTAACCAATTAAACTACCCAGGCATCAGGTTAGAGCACTCGGCGCGAAATCTAGGGATCTAGGTTCGATTCCTAGTCTAGAGGATTGGTTTTTCCACCGTGAAATTCACACAATTGCGTGATCACTAGCGGGTGACTCCGTTCAAGTAACTGCGCGGCTAGTTCCGTGGTTCTTTGAAAAGTCATGAGGTGTTCAACTATGATGTTTTCAATTCCGTTCTCCCCGCGCATATTTCGTGTGAATTCGCTGAGACAGGATAGTATTTGGACTATCAAATGCCACTTATTTCCTCTTCATCCTCTCCTAATCTCAAATATCTATATTCTCCCTTTTACATGGGTAGAGTCTTAATTGTCCCTACGTCCCACATGCCCTTGTGACCGTCACCGTGACCGGTGCCCGTAGTAAGTGCGGAAAGACTTTAACTGCCGAGTCAAAGTTTAGCTAAAATAGTATAACTGTAGCTTATTTTCCCTCTATTAAGCAATCTTGAAAACTTAGCCCTGAGTCACCACGATTAATCTAAGGGCCTAGCCAAAAATATGTATAAATCAAACTCACCGATGTCGAAATTTCTCTGCCGCAGCGTCAGGCGAGGAAACACAGAGAGGGCAAATTCCCGTCCTCTCCCGGACGAATTTCCATAAGTAGGTAAATACTATTTATCTCGCTCTCTCTCTCTCTCTCTCTCTCTCTCATCCGCTCAACTTCACCTCGCAGCAATTCTTGAGTTTCCTTAGATTTGCAAGCTCCCTAAAAGTTACGTCTAAACTAAGTGCGCGCCAGCGCAGTAGCTTTCCTAATGCTCTCGCAAACGTCCTATTGAAGAGCGGGATGAGAAAGCTTCGAGATGTGGAAAATCAAGTGACAAAGCGACGTAGTGTGAAGTACAAATGCAGTTCTCAGTCCAACGCCCCCTTTCCTCCTCCGCTTAAGACGCAGGAAAAAATATGACTCCGGAGGTGTTTGTGAGAGTCGCGCTTCCCATTACCGCGTCTTATTCTCGCTCTTCCGCCATTTCGAGCGTAATAATAGGACTCCTTCCTTTTCTCAGCTTCCTTTTCTAAGGTCACATGAATGAGATTGCTCTCCAGTAATAAGCGAGTTAATAATCGCATACAACTTTAAATTTTTAGCAGTTATACGAAACACGAAGTGAATGCACTAATGCTAATGGCGCAAAACTTGCTGAATTTCACAGTAATATGACCAATAACGCATGAGAAATCTCATTTGTGCAGTATGAAGACTATAACTCATTATCAACTGGTATTTAGGTATATGAATAAATCATAGGATTCATTTAAATTGCTTCGATCGTACTTTTTGCTCTAAAATGTTAATGTATGAATAATGATTTCCTTTTTCTAATAGGATATTGGAAATGTTTATCGAGTTCAAATTTAACCGCGAAAATCTCTGCATTGAATAATGAAATATTTTTACGGTGTCCAATTTATCGAATTACTTTTTGCATTGTAATATACCTCAGCTTGATCTGTTGAAACTGTTTAGAATGAGCTCGACGGAAACAATTTTGACCTTTGCTTTTACATAAGTATTTGGGTGATCCTTAATTCGATATAGAGGGCTCAATTAGAAATCTTAAAACAATACGGTATCTCTATCCCTGTGTAGTCATTCGAATTTTAACTTTTCGCGAATCTCTAATAATGATTATTTAATTAGTCTTGTTCCCTTTGGATGTATGGTAAACATTTGGTAGAATACACTTGGGCATTAAAATGCAGATGAATGTCATTAATTATGGCGAAAGTGGTTATGTTTAAATATCTTTCTCAGGCTTCACACCGGGTAATGTTATATTTGAATTGAAGGAATATCTTATAGCTGCGGCGTTTAGAGAACCCGTCTGAAGGGTTCGATTTTGAAGATCGGCTGCGAACATCTTTTTATTTGGAATTTTTTTTATTGCCACGCGGAAAGCGCTATTTGTCTGCAATTCCTTCTTCCCTTTGGGACGTGGGATTGTGGAACTGGTGCTATATCCCATGAAGAGCAGTCTCCTTACAATCTCGGGTTGTATTCCATTGTTTTCCTATACCGCAGTTTTTCCTGAGGTGACTATCCCGCCTAAAGTTCGTCGATGGTGCGAATACCTTCCCAATTGCTCCAAGGCCATTATTAAAATATTCTTGGACGTTCTTTCTCCGTAATTATAACGATTCATATTTTTTGGAGACCGAAATGCTTCCCATTACTGGAAAGGTTATTACGAATCCTTAACACTAAATAACAAATGGTGGGACAACGTATATATTCATTGGATTATTTAAAGTGAATTTGCTTAGTCAGTTCATGAAACTCCAAGGTAGAAACTCATGAAAGGAAGAGATTTCCTCAAAGGAGATTTATCACATTTTCAAAAAAAGATGGCTACAAAATAATGACTTACTTCGTAAGCCCACTTCATTCTTGTCGGGAACAAATGTGCATTTTTACTATGGAAGAATTTTAAGGATTTCTTATAAATAATGGTGAGAGCGGGAAAGTAGATCATATTGTAGAGCGGTTATGACAGGAATAATAAGTTTATAATATGGAGCGGTTAAACGTATTTCCTTGCTGAAACTCACCAGCACTTAATTTGCCATTCCGGGTAACTCCACTCACCCTACCAACTTCGCTCCGATGCGGGAGAGTATACACTCAGTTTACTTCACGTGCCCCTATGCGTCTCGACTGCATTAACCTTTTGCCTCCCTGGAGACTGGTTTGGTAGTATCTGGGGTCAAAGGAAACGAGGAAATAAGAGGCATTGGAAGAGGAGGAGGCCACCTCTAGATGCTTTGCACGAGGACCATCGTTGAAAAGGAGTAGGTACGCGGGCCAAAAATGAAAAAAAAAAGAATTTTCCCTCCTTGAAGAGCGTAGCTTAAAGGATGCGTCCCGGAAGATATTTTAGGGGGCAAGAAAGAGTTGGGAAGAGATAAGAGAGGCGAAGAAAGCGACGCAGATGTGAAGACGTAGGAAGGAAGGAAGGAAAAGCGTGAAAGAGGATGTGAGCGGAGTATGAAAAAGAGACTTCAGATAGCCTTGGTTATAGCGTTGGGGTGGGGAAGAGGGGGTTACCCCGTCTGCCGTGTCTCCTTCCCCGCACCTTCGCCCACATCCCGCCCGCTCTATCAGAAGCCCCCCGGGAGAATGGGCCAAGACTACTAACTTGGCAAACTAAGTTTCGGGGGAACGGTTTTGAGGCTCCTGGAAGTGTTGAGGGGGATGGAAGAGATGCGGCCCTCGGAGAAGCGTTGAGTGTTGAGCGCTGAATACTCTTACGGGGAGGTGAACAAAGTAAAAGGCTGAGGACGTCCCCAGTCATGCGACGAGGTGACGGGACGGGACTCTTCTGGGTGCGGAGACGCCGCCGCGCCGGGCGCTCTCGTTCGTTGTGTGCGCGGGTGGGCGAGGCTGGCTGGGTTTCCGTGGGAGGCACCGGGAGTGGGCGACGGAAAAGGGCTTACTTCTTTCGGCAAGATAGGGAAGGAAGGGCTGAGGGGAGTTTGCTTTTGAACGGAGCACTTTGTAGGTCGGAGGAGGACGGGTAAATAGGCAAAATGGAGCAGTAGTTTTTCCTCTTTTGGGAGCGGGGAAGTCTGTAAGTGGTTAGCGGCGGCACTGCCTCCAAACTGTGAGGCAGGTGGCTGAGGTTTTTCTATAATGGGCAGCCCATAACAGAATGGGTCCCGAGCCTGCCATTCGTGGGCTGGTAGATTGTTCGTTTGTTGGTGAAAACAAATGAAAAGATGCCACACAAAATGCGGAGTGCTTACGTTCATGTATTCTCTCGGATTTTATACGATTAACTTCCTCCGGCGATCAAATTCAACTTTTCTGGACCGTGGAAATCGTGAAAAATTATCAAATGAGTTCGGTTACCAATCACCTTCAACTTTTTTTATACTCGGCAAATTTGGCAATCGTCATTTAAAGTGAATTTCTCGAATTAAATGTACTCTCTGGGCGAAGAACAATGTGCAAGACCTTCAAATAGTGCAGCACATGTAATGTTAATATTTCGTTTCTACCGGTAAGTATTCAACCAGTGAAGGTAGATTTTGATGAATGTCTGAGAATCTCCTCCCGATTTTCTACACTTTCAGGGCATAACTACGGCCGTTTTTGAACTTGGCAAACGCATAGTTAACTTTCAATCTAGTTAACATGATTCCTAGGTAGACGGAGTGAAATCCTCACTTGACACTTTCGTAGCCATTATACGATGGAAGAGACATCATGCGGCCATCATCTCGTGAAACATTTAGCTAGAATTAAATTTGAAGAAATGCGCGATAATGAACTTTTGGAAAAAGAATGGCTTTCCCCGGAATAATTATTGCATCAAAGAAAATAAAATATCTAACGTAGAATCTATTGAATGCTTAGGCGTCACCATCACTAATGAAACACATAAGAGAAATAATTAGTGTAGCAAACCGTAGATTAGGATTCGTAAAAATGGTTCTAGGCAAATGCGATGAAAGAGTACGAGAAAGAAGCTATTTTACACTTGTCAGGCCTCATTTAGAATATGCCGCTAGTATATGGGATCCGTATCAGGAGGTTTGTAAAAGAATTAGAGTGTGTACAAAGGAGATCTACTAGGTTTTTTTAAGGCCGTTATGATAATTGTATAAGTGTTACGAGCTTAATAGAAGAACTAGATTGGAAATACTATATAGAACGCAGGTTAAAATTTAGGTTCAACCTTTTAAGTAAATTCGAAATCGATTTGTTCACAGATGACGTTAGATATATATTAAGAACCCCTGCGTATTATGCTAGGTTTGATCAGATGAACAAGATTAGAGAGATAGATTGTCGTACCGATAGATTTAAAATGTCATTTTTCCCGCGTACTATAAGAGAGAGTAATAGGCAGCGTAGCAAAAGGATAGGTAGGTGAAATATAGTTAGAGTAGTCGGTAGTGCATGATGCATATAGTAACAACCAATAATTCCTTTCTTATTATGTAGATACTAACCTTGTGACCCTGTTATCTAGCATACCTTCATTAAATATCCTAGTTGCATGTCAATAGTGCATGTTTGGTGATCTTCACCCCCTGCCACACACTCTCGTGGTGGCTCGCAGGGCAGTACGTAGATGTAGATGTATGGCATACGGAAAGCGGCATCCGTGTTCATAGTGTTGGTGGGTGACAGAAGTCGATTTCTTCTTGAAAATACTTCCCATTGTTATGAGACAATTTAGAATGCAATATTATTTTTATATCTTATTGCTAATGAATTATATGATTCATTAATATCGTAGTTTGGCAAAAAATGATTTTTTATTTGATTGCTAGGGGCTGCTTAAGTGAACGATATGTCGCCCACCACATTTCACTATAGTCAACGTCTTAGTACACAAAAAGGCATAACAATGTTTTTTGCCTAAATGAAACAAATAACAAAATATTAATGTATTACACTCGGAGTAAACTACTTACTATCTTCAACTGTTGACTGTTAAAATACACATGTTGCAACCAAAGTAATTCAGTTAAAAGCCAATTATATTTCCTGTATACTATTATAAATATACATATTCACTATATAATATTACTATATCTCTAATAATTTATTGTTCTCCTTTGATGAATGCAGTAAAACTTCTCCAATGCTCAACGTTATTAGCAATTATGTTCGTTAGCTGAAACTAGTGGTGCCGATGAAATTATGGCTACCTGAGAGTACCTTCCATCGGATCATAAATCTTCAACGAGGACATTTTTTTCCTTCCGATACAAGGAAAACAGAATTTTTAGGTCCAATTAAGTAAACAAGGGCGGAATATCTACAATGAATGGAATTATTCACAGAACTATTTGGTACCAAATCTTTTATCAGTATATTCACGTTTGAAAACCCTTTAAATATGGCTAATTCATCCATTTTTCCGCAACAAATCAATAAATATCTCCTAAATATACGTAGTAATAATAAAATAGTATCCATTTGATAGTTTCTTCACTTCTATCTTCCATACATGCGCATATTATCACACCCCGAGTGCTAACTTAATATATAGCAAGCATAACAAGTCTACTTTTTCATATACTCGGCCAGATGCGGCCCGCGAGGCCCTCTCATCCGGTCCGTGGAGACCTTTTTATGTCCCACAAATATTTACGGAAATTTACGTGTATCCTGCCAAGATCAGCCGCCGCTTACGTGGACGTTACGTTTTTACCGAATTAAAATGGAGGCGCGCGAATAGTGCGTTTTGTTTTCCAACCGATCACTGCATTGCAAATCCTTATTCGCTGCTTACGTTTTCTACTTTTGTTAACAGTCAATGAGATGATATAACGCCATCTAGTGGCAGAGTTTTTAAGTGGTTTGCTGCTTGTATAAGACTTGATTATTTTTATTACAGTTTTGCAAGTTGCGGTTGACTGCTGCATTGAGGAGGTGTTGGTGTCAGTTAGCGTCTAATTGAGAAGCATGTTGCACTGTTTTTTGCCAGTTTTTGCATAAGGAAGACTTTCCTAATGTCAAAACTTTTGCATCAAGGTACCTTTCAATCTTTGAAACAACATACTTGAGTGAACAAACATTTTCAAGAATGAAATACGCGAAGTGCAATTCGAGAACAAACTTGTCTGATGATAATCTCAGGTCATTGTTGATGTTAGGGACATCTAATCTAAAGCCAGCAATGTCTGCTATTTTGGCATCCAGGAAACAATTTCACAATTCCCACTAATACAAGTGTTCATGTGTAGTGTATTAATGTGTTAGTAAATAATAACTGAATGAAATAATATAAAATAAATAATTAAAAACGAGATCTATGTTTTGATTCTTTTTTATTTGGACCTCGAGTGTGTAGTCGGTCCCCACACTGCTGTTTGATAGTTAATGCGGCCCTCGGGCTGAAAAGTTTGGAGACCCCTGATTTAGACAACATGGCGTCTGCGATCACGTGAATTTGACGTCTAATGAGCTCTAGGTGCCAAGGGAAGACTGCTCGATTTGCCAAGGTTCGAGAATCTTTAGTATTTCATTTTTGTCTCTGCATACGATGTACCCTTCTCTATCCGTCCATGAAACCTAATCTCTTTCTTCCCCTTCCCCGCTTGCCTAATATCATTCCCTCTATCACACTTTTGAGCAATCATCACCCCTTATTGCATCCTCCATCCATCTTTAATGCCTAAGAATACACGATATTAATGTGATATACAGTGGCTATGTAGGAACAGACATTTGTGAAACCGGCGCACTGTGGTCTAAGAACTCACTTCAGCGGTCAAAAATTGATTTTTTAAATGTTTAATATATGTCGTAGATGTTCTTAAAATAAAGTTAAGTAATCTGTTCATTATAAGCCAAATGATATTTCATCCTTTGATGACCCATACCCGACAAGTACAGACGGACATCTAGGTTCAGTGCCACCATTTAAAAATCATTTTCTCGCGCTCAAAAAGGAAACCAAATATAACTCAACATAGGCATTTTTCCACCACAAAATTACATGATTCACTCATTTTGAAATCTATAATGCAATTCTACTCTGCTAATTGTGTATTCCTATCGTTTAAAGTGATAACGGCAAGATATTCTTAAATAATGCTACTCCAAGCACTTTACCGGCATCAATTTGAAGTTAAAAGTAATCTTGAATTACCTTGTGATGAGACAATAAGATAGGGCTGGGAAAAACCTTTGTCTAAAGGATTAAATAAGAGTTGTGAGCTTTTGAGTGCTATTTTTAATGCTGTTTTTAAGGTATTTTTATCCCGAAGCGCGGGCGGCGGTGCTGCCGCTAGTCGCTCATTCTCGCGCTCCATATCTTCCTCGCGCTGAGGAATATCAGTCTGTCAACATTCTCAAAGCGGTTAAGTAGCTTGAAATGAATTTGATTCATAACGATACTCCCTACATGAAATAATACATATCGCTCGGCGCGTAACACTGTTTAACTATTAGTGTTAAAGACATGAAGTAATTGAAAATCAGCACGCACCCATATGCATTCTTCTTAACCAACACCAATTATGTGGATTCATAAATATGAATTTGATTTGAAATACTTTCCTGGCAGTATAAAACCACTGAGTTTTATAAGCTGTAAGTTGTTTATTTGTTGTTATCGCGATTCTCACGTGGGGCAATTCAGAAGTTTGTTACGCTAACATATCACATCGACTACCTGTTCGTTGCAACTTCCTCAATAGAGCGGCACTGTGCTGCTTGTTACGAACAAATGTGTCGTAAATTTATTTATTTTAATGTGTATTTTCACTCTTTCCTCGCAAAAATTTACAAGCAAACTAATCTTTAAGTTAAGAAGAACGTATTATGTTTTGTAAGTACGGGTTTTATACTGGCCCTGTGCATTTTTACAGTTACATTAGCCTATGGCAAATATTAATTTGTATAAAAATATAAAATGCTTCAATTGACCACTGCATAACTGAATGCTTAATTTATTCCCAGTCCTCTTCGCGGTTTGAGTCAAAAGTCATAATTAGTACCATGTACGGAGGAAGAGGAAGGCCTAATATATCTTGAGGGATAGTGTTTTTTTCTTCTGGGGCAGTTTGCAAAGGTCAAATAGAAGCGGACCTGAAGACTGAAGAAGAATGTGGAGGAGGTCATCGTTTGTCAGCTTCCTGTTCATTTTCCTTTGAACCACACAAAGTCTTTAACACTATAAGTTATGCATTAAAATATGCCAAATGATATGTATTTTTTCATGTCGGGTCTATTGTTATCAATTAACTTCATTCTAAGCCACTTACACTCTTTCAGTATGTTGACGTACGGCTAGCTCTCATCACGAACTGCTCAGAGGGAGCGCGAAAATGAGATTATCGTGGATTTGTTGCCGTGTTAGTGGTGGAAAGGGGTGTTGAAGCTGTGCAAGGCTAGTTTGTGAGATGGACGGGATTGGCTGGGTTTGGAGTGCACTGGGCGAACGTTGCTGTGCGTTTAAAGGCTTTGAAGGTTGAGAAGAGAAATTTATGTTGGCTCAGGCCTCAGGGTCACTTATTTAAGATTTTCTGCAAACTTGAATATCGCATCTATGAAGTGCGTTTTGTAAACTAATTAAAATAATGAACAAATTAGGGTGTTTAAGCGAGTTTTACTGAAATTCAGCCTTAAATGAGGACATTTTAGCGAAATCTCTAATTGAGATTGCAGCCGAAAAATGCCAATTGGAACAAAAAAAAAGTATTAAATATTTCTATTATAACTTTTTCAAGGACCGAAAAGTCTTAAGAATCTTAATTAAAATAAAATTTAATCATCTTATCACCTATTTTTTAAAGTAATACGGTAGAACACCGAAATTACATTGAAACCCGCGTACCACACATGCAAAGCGCCAATTAAAAATCTAATAACCAAGAAACATTCTATCGTCAATCGTTCCAACATGCAAGGGAATCGTTCCAACATGCAAATTCATTTGTTGCTTGTACCCACTTTTTCTGTGTATATCTCTTTGTAATCGAGCTCTAATATTAATGCATACCTTTTGTATGTTCTTAGTTAACCCCTTCGTACTACGGCAGATTAGATCGCGCCAATAAAATTAGAGAGCTAGATTGTAGAACCGATAGGTATAAAATGTCATTTTTTCCGCGTACCATTCGGGACCATAACAGCTGTGATCGTCGTCATGAATAGTTCGAGTATTGATAATAGGCAGGCAGTAAATCTTTCTCATTATATATTCTACTCTCTTATTTATGCATGATGTAAATATTGGTTTTCTTATTTATGCATGATATTTTGAATCTGTAGTAGTAGTCTTTGTATCCCTTGCATGTTGGAACGATTGAAGATAGAATGTTTCTTGGGTATTAGATTTTTAATTGGCGCTTTGCATGTGTGGTACGCGGGTTTTAATGTAATGTCGGTATTCTACCATATCATTCATGCATGCCTGGTGCGAAAGCACCCCCTGCCACACACCCTTTGGGTGGCTTGCAGGGTATGACGTAGATGTAGATGTAGATGAACCAAGCGGTCCAAGAGCAATAATTATATCTTATCTTATCTTTATCTTGATAATCAAGCTAATTAATGCACTTGAAACTGATTTTTGGGTATTGAGCTCGAATCGTGTTTGTCATCATGAATATCGCGCGTACATGTGTATGCACTGCTTTAAAAAAGAAGCGGTTGTCAACTGTTGAAATTGTAGTGTTTGAATTTTGGGGTTTCAGGCTGAATTTTGCGATGAATAATAGGTCGGTAGCAATGTTGAGGGATCAGGCGATTACCCCTGAGGTGTCCGGTTCCCTGCACGTGAACAAACCCCTAGGGGGAGGAAGGGGTGCGTCCTTGCTCTCGGTGGGACGTTTTGATGCAATCCCTCTCACCCCCCCATAGCTGGGGGTGGAGGTGTTCACAGTCCCCAGCTGCGTATCGGGCACCAACCAGCCTGAACACAGCGGCAGTCCTGCCCACTCTCCCCTTCCCCTCACCCCATTTGAACCCCTCTTGTTGTGTTGCGTGGGAAGGATTGCGGTCGAGCGTGCACGGAGGGGGAGTTCCTTGTGTGTGACTGCATGCACTTGACCCGGAGCGCCGATCGCCCGTGGGGCCGATGGGGCCGGGCCGTACAGCAAACACCGACCGGCCTCTGCATCCCTGAGGCGGTCGTGAGCTTGGTGGGCCGTGGGGCGCCCTGTGGCATGAATGATCGGAGCGACCGCCTGGGGAAAGCGTAGGTGATCGAATGTCAGGGCGAATGACGAAGTAGAGGATCGTGGGGGTTTAAAGGTACTGGAAGTGGTGAGATTTTTCTATATTTGTTATAGATCCCAACTCCAGATTAAATTTAAACTCTAGCATTGGTAAGAAGCGTCAACAAAACAATTCAAATTAAATGTTAAGATTATTAGCAGTGTTATGAGTATTTTTTAGGCTTTAATACCTCCGTTTTGTATACGATGTATGTTGAAAATGCCCTCGGAATAGTATAATTTTAAGCTCATTAAATTTAAAAGTTGATTTAATATATATTAAATGAAACAATGAATGAAACAATCGAACAACTCATCGTTACTCTGATGACGCGATATAAGAGTCAAACCTTCCTTATCCATGTCAGTGGAGCGCACATCCGTATCATTTGCCAAAATAAACGTATTTGTTTGTTCAAGTACCGTAAATTTCTGCAAATAGTGGCCAATTTTTTTAAATTTGCTTAAATTAAGACATTATTTTCTTTCACATAAGTTCAAATTCATTGAATGTTTTTTGTAGCAATATCCCACTCAAGCGACCTCAATTTGTAGTGCAATAGATTTCGCAGTTTAAATGAATGCATCCTTCATTCAAGACTGGTTTCATTCTGGTGGCCTTTTTTTAAGTTTGTCCAATAAACTTTGGTTTTAGTTGCTTCAACTTATGTCGAAATGCATAAGTTTTTAAAATCAATCCTCAGGTGTAAGATGATAATATCAAAACACGGGGCGGAATTCATGCCCGCAGCAATTTATCTTCTAAGTCACCATTTATGAATCTTGAGTTTTGTGGATAAGCCTCGTTTTTAAAATCGGTGTAAATGGAGTATATGCTTTGTTGTAATAAGTCAAAATTTTTTGTAATTTATGTAAAGGACAATAACTGGCCTGAATGAAAGTTATTATGGAACACACATCTACATCTACGTCATACCCTGCAAGCCACACAAAGGGTGTGTGGCAGGGGGTGCTTCCACACCTGGCATGCATGAATGATACGGTAGATCACCGAAATTACATTGAAGCCGGCGTACCACACATGCAAAGCGCCAATTAAAAATCTAATAACCAAGAAACATTCTATCTTCAATCGCTCCAACATGCAAGGGATACAAAGACTACTACTACAGATTCAAAATATCATGCATAAATAAGAACATCAATCTTTACATCATGCATAAATAAGAACGTAGAGAATATAAAGAGAAAGATTTACTGTCTACCTATTGTCACAATTCGAACTATTCATGACGACGATCACAGCTGTTATGGTCCCGAATGGTACGCGGAAAAAACGACATTTTATACCTATCGGTTCTACAATCTAGCTCTCTAATTTTATTGGCGCGATCTAATCTGCCGTAGTACGAGGGGGTTAATAGTATTTTTTTACATCGTCAGAGAAATGTTTTTCCTGTAATTTAGCAAATTTTTTTCCTGTAACTAAGCCTATAATTTGTCTACGCTGTGATAGCGATTCCCATCCCAGTTCTTCTAACAATCCAGACACACTAGTAAACTTATCATAGCATCGTTTGACAAACCTAGCTTCTCTTCGCTGCACGCGATCTAATTCCGATATAAACCCCGCTTCATAAGGATCCCGTACACTGGCAGTATATTCCAAATGAGACCTAACGGTTGAAAAATAACCACGTTCTTTCACTTTCTCATCACATTTTCCGAGTACTCTCTTGATAAATCCTAGCTTCCTGTATGCTTGGCCGCATATTTCCCGAATATGTTTTCCCCAAGATAGGTCGTGAGTAATTGTGGCCCCTAAGTACTTAACAGACTCGGCGTGAATAATTTCCGTACTATGAATTCTGTAAGCCCTACCTGGCCTATTTTTCTATTTCCAAAAGCTGACTGCTACGCACTTTTTTATGTTTAGTTCCATCTGCCACTTTTCGCACCAAGCAACACATGAGCTGGTAGCGGACTGTGGTTGCTTTAACTGAATGATAGTTGAAATTTTGACGCTGTACTATGGTTGTTTCGAATGGCGTATTAGTTTGAGGGGTTTTCTCATAAATGAGTGAACTCTCTGCAGAGCCCCTGGCTTAATTGCTGAGGAAAGACTCCTCAATGTTTGATATGGAGCTTTCGGTTACATATAGAAGGAGTTGTAGGCAGTTTGGTCGTCTAATGGGTACGGGTTGCTGGATTTAGGGCACAAAGAAAGATGGGGAAGGTATTCTGAAAACAGAAGAGAGGGATACGTTGCACGGTAGGGGAGGTTAAGATATCACTGTAGGAGAATTGCGGTAGAATGAACATGAGGCTAAATCACACATGGTATCTGTATATTGCTGAAGAAAGTTACGGATAATGTAATTGGCTGAAGGCGTAACTTAGAGGAACATAGTCGCAGAGATGAGGATAAAATATCCTTGATAATGATTGCTGTGCAGTCTAAACATGGTTCAGCTATAAACATTTAAAGTATGGAGTGTACCAAGATATTTTTTCGTCATGACAGTTACGAATTGCTAGAAATGCCAAAGGTTGCCTCGTTAAATGAAGTAAAGGGGAGTAGGAAATGAACTATGCGACAAACAAAAAAAAAGCGAAATGAGACACTTTTTGTCAGATTAGCAGACTATAAACTGTCGATCCAACCATAAAATAAAATGTAGAAAACCTTTAATAATATGCAGGTATTTTTACAATCTCAACCACTTACCATTTATTCACGCTGCTATGGTAGTGACGCTAAGTAAAATCTAAAGGGCTGTTTTGAGCATCAAATTAGAGTTGCAAATTCATTTCTAATTTCGCTTGAAGCAGCGATAGTCACATTTGGTGCTGCTATAGTATGGTTTATTATGGAAAAGTAGAAAGGAAAGAAAAAAGGTTGGAATAATTTGTTCAATAATGGTAAAAATAAGTTTGCAAAAAAATAAATGGGGAAATCTCTATTTATATGAAGCATTTTATGTTTTCAAACAGTATAGAGCTACTTCGCTAGAAATTAAAGTGGTTATGACAGACGGGTGCTAATCTCTTTTCGCTCATTATTCATCTGAAAATTAGTTACAGCAAACAAAACTTGCTGCATAGCTTTGGCAATGGCATCCACTCATTTTGTTGAGAGAGTCAATCTTTCTATGACTCTTACGATTATAATGACACTCATTAATAATATTTTCTCAGGATACCAAGGAAGTTTTGAATTTAATATAAGTTAATGAATTCGTTATAAATAAAAAAAAGAGAATCATTTCGTTTTTGGCTTGTGGGATATAGATCACATGTCCACGATTTGGAATTCGAATGCTTAGCGAGTGTGCAAGGTACGCAGCCGTATCGTAACATGTACCTCGTAGAGAGTCATTTTTATTTGTTTCATTAAGGTGGTTTGAGTGATTTTTGTCGATGCACAGATTTACCAAAAAATTGCCGTACTTGGTCTTATTGATGGTCTGTATAGATAAGATAAAGATTTCATTTCCCTTATTTGGTTTTTTGGTGATTCAATGTGAGTTAATGCGTAGTAATATGGGACATTTGGTATACTTTGTAAATATTGTTTTATATTCACAGATTTTCCTCTAAACGCTTTGTTACACTTTTAGTATAATTATACTAGCTGCTAATGGATACCAACAAATCACATGGGGTCCAAGATTCGAGGAAATGTAAATGTATTCATATACGTAGTAATATGGGACATTCAGTATATTTTGTAAATATTCCGTTTTATATTCACAGATTTTCCTCTAAACGCGTAGTTATACTTTTAGTATAATTATACTGGGTGCTAATAGATATCAACGAGTCACATTGGGTCAAGATTCGAGGAAATGTAAATGTATTCATATATATTTTTCACCCCAAGTTAAACGCTTCGCCGAAAAATAACAATAGCTTGATTTTAGAAAAAAAATATTGAATACAATTATTGTGGCATTGCCAATACCTCGTTTACTTTGTACTCAACCATATTAATGGATGTACTTTGATGAAACGTGCTCCGAAAAAGTTTTGCAATTTACTTGAAAAATTATGAAAATGTCTATTCAATATTCAACCCACGATTACCGCTCCAGCCCCCTTAATGGAAATTCCAAGAGAGAATAGGCGAAGATGAGGAAGTGAAAGGACGGAGGTGTAGAGACGACACTATGGAATTTGCAGGGGGCTCTAGGTGTGGCGTGCATGGACAGTGGGTGAAGGCGGGGGAGGAGGTTCGAGGAGCAGGCTGGAAGAGGCGGTGGGTTTTGGTGGAGGCTTGTGGTCTGTGCCCTCGTCGCAGGTGAAACTTCTGCCCAACCACACGTTCACCCCCTTTGCCTATATTCGCCCAGTTGAGAAGAGCAGCTAAGGTCTAATTGGCTGCGTTTCTCGAACCCTCATCAAGGGAACCTCAGTATCGAAACCGAAAGCTCCCTCTCCAGTATTAAAGGCGGAGGAATTTTATTCGTGGCCTCACCACTGAATGGATCCACTGTGGTTTCACGGCCACGTCACCTACTTCACGTTTATGATGGGTTAGCCGTTGCTGCGCACACTATGGAATGCAGAAAGAGAAAGCATTAAAAACCATCCTCCTTCTAAGTTCACTCGTATCAACTCGTTTAAATTTGTAATTTCTGAAAACTTTAGCTATTTAACTTAATGTACGACTCCAACTCTAGCAATTTTGCTTTGTGATCGAAGCCATTGGTTTATTTCAAATACATATGGTTTTTAAATAAATCCACTTAGTGATATTCCACAATAATTGATCGACATTTATTACTGGTAACAAATATTGAGGGACATTACCAAGTGAATGTATTTACAATCAATCGCAATGTGGTTCCACCAAGTGAAGCCTTAGAATTTGATATATATTCAAATACATGAGTACATAAATATATAAATACATAGGGGTCATTCCACGTCATAGGTATAGCCCTGGTTTTCTTTCAAATATTCCGCGGATACGAGTACAAAGTCGATTTTACCCTTAAACTGGATACAAGTAAATTAATGATAACCAAATATGGAACTGAAACACCGTATAAACGTCACGTACAGATTTTAGGGAGCGGAAAATATGTTTTGTTTAATGCAGTACGGAATTTGACGTAAATAAAGAAATAATCGCATTATGCCAAGAACCTGAATGATTGCGTCGATTCCCATCTTTCATACTGCAAATTTTACGTAAAATATTCCGTTGTTGTCGATGTGCGAGTTATTATGTCACAGACTGACTACGCATTTTTTTGCTAATCAAATTATTCCGGGTAGTAAAAATGTGACTCATGTGATATTGAGTAGATAGCAAGAGAATTGCAAACCGCAGTTATTCCCTCCTTCCTGAAGATAAAGAAGGGATTTACAATTCACCACTTGATGAATACGGAGTTCGCACATGCTTATTCGTGTTTTATAAGCTTTGGCTCCCACTGCGTGATAAATAAGGGAGTGGATGATAGCGTTTGGGCTGATATATTTCATTCATGCGAAGGTAGCGCTCCGGTATTTTTTAAGGTAATCGATACGCATCCCAGGTTTTCATCTATCAGTAGTATTTTATCCGTATTTTACCTACGTTTGCCTTTAAATTTCCCATACATCCTTCTTGTTGTCATCTTTGATCTTACGCAATCCTCCATTGTGGTTATTATGAGATACTACAAACTTTCCACATAGACTTGCTATCCTAACGATGTTCCAATACATTACGATTCATTTCCACCTCCTCAATAAATGACTCCTTTAGAGCTCCCCCACATGCGTCTTCATGAACAAATGTCCATTAACCGCAATTATTGACTTCTTTGAACATCCTCCGCGAGTACCTTCTCATAATCTGTCATGCTTAATCCGTATTGACTTTCTCACTCTAATTTATTCCGCTTTATCACATAATCCGACAAAATAACACAGTATAAACTTTTCTAACCCACCCAGATTCTCTATTTACGATAGTCAAATTTATTGCACTCGTATAAACGTATTGTATATAATTTCTTAAGTACTTAATTAATTTTATTATTAACTCGATTGAAGTGTAAATTTTGCTCCTATTTCTCCTCTCTGGTAATATTTTATGCCTGTGTATTACTTTTCTAATTATTTGCGTGACTGGGATTTATTGAGCTCTCCAAATCATCACATTTACAAATTTTCCCAAACAGTTTCTGTACTAATTACAGTTCTCGCGTTTCCAAGCTATGAAGTAAGACAGTCAACTATAACACCATTGTGATCCATCGTATTTTTTATTTAGGATTTTATCTTTAAAGAAGACTTACGATTTTACGTGAAAGTATTGCTGTTTTATTTTTGCACTGTTTCCATCGTCATTTATCGTTCAATCCCGAGGTTAGTTGACTGCAGCCCTTCAGTCTAATGATAGAACACCGGGTAATTCCTCTTCCGTACTTCCCTCTTCACTTTATCAGTGTATTTTTCCTCCTGGTGCTTTTTCCTCTAGCTTACCATCATTAAAATTCTTCTCAAATCCAATATGCATTATGTCATTGTGCCAAATATAGATTTTACGGAAGTTTGATGTAGAAATTTTTTTGCTGGACGTTCAACATATTTTGCTAGAGCCAAACTATTATTGTAGAAACAATCACAGGCATAAGAAAAAATAAATAGACTTCAGAACCGATAGATTTAAATGTCATTTTTCCAATCTGTCACAGTATTTATAACCAGTTGTCATATCTTAAGTAGTGTACTGCATGGTAGCACGTTCGTCACGTAGCACTCTCCTAGTTTCTGGTCTGACGGCACACTGTTATATTGACTGCTTTTGGCCTGCACCTGGCATTCCGGAGGAACGTGCGTGGTTATGATTTCAGCTGGGATTAGGGCTTCATGCCTGGTATGGAATCACCCCGTGCCACACACTCTGGTGGTGGCTTGGACCATATTTCGTAGATGAGAGTAGTTAACATGGGTGATAATATTCAACCTAGTCGCAGCCTCTTCTGCATTATCCCATGGAATTGAGAAATAGTTCTAGCCTCGCGTTCTCATGGAAATTACGTCTTCAACTTAAATCTCATTGTATCCAAGCCTTAATATAACCGTTTAGTCCCCCATCAACACTTTAACACCTAGTAGTACCGGTCTTTGCAGCATACCAATTAGTACCAACAGAGGTTAATTTGACCCCTTAGTAATAATTTGGTTTCAAAGATAAATTGACATTTTAATAGAATTAACATGCAAATCATTTGGAAAATATAGTTTTATTTTTTTATTGCACGTCATTTTAAAAATACCTACACTATTACCAACATTATAAAATTTGCCATTTCAACTTTTAGGATGTGGCTCCGCATGAGAACTTGGATCCGGGACTTCTAAGTATACGTGCTTTGCTTCTTAATTTTTATTTTGAGTATTCATAGACTATTATCCACGGTAAAAATATACCAATGAAAGGCAACAACACTCCATTCTGGAATTAAAAAAATCCAACAAAACAGGGGAAGAGACCCTAGGGTAAAATGACCCCTCTGGTACTAATAGGTCAGGATAATCATTAATTGGGATTTGTTAAAAGAGTACTTGGAAAGTGCGACGATGAAGTTAGAGAAATCAGATACTTCTCCCTTGTTAGACCCCACCGAGAATACGCTGCCAGTATTTGGGATCCACATATTGTAGGCTTAAAAACTAAGTTTGCACTCGTGCAGAGAAGATCAGCAAGATACGTGAAAAGCCGTTGTGATAGTCTCATTAGTGTAACTTCCCTATTGCAAAAACTAGGATGGGAATCGCTATCGGATTGAAAATTAGCCTGAATCTTTTAAGTAAATTCAACACTAATTTATTTTCAGAAGAAGTTTTCAGTATCTTACGAAGTCCAACATACCACGGTAGATCAGATTATAAGAATATAATAAGGGAAATAGATTGTAGAACATATAGTTTTAAAATATATCTTTTCCCGCGATTGATAAGAGACTATAGCGTTGAGACTTAAAAGTAGATTAGTTGACAGGTAGTGTAGCTGATTAATTCGTATGCCCACTACTGCATGTTCATAAATCAGCCGAGTAGTGCTAACACCATTTTTTGCATGTTCCCTGCATGAATCTTATGTCAAGTTTACGTAGTTGCATTATAAATTAATTTTGTGGTTTCTGCAGCCTTTTTGTCATGCCTACTATGTGGTGTATGTTGGTGAAAGTAATTTTTTTCACTGTAGTTCATTTTGGTGGTAAGTCAACCCCTGACAAACACCCGTGTTGTGGCTAGTAGGGCAATAAGGAGAAGTATAAATTAGTAGAAGTAGGTAGAAGGAAACATATATTTAAAAGTATTTCTGATATGAGGGTATAATTTCAACATTATATTCTCATGCTAAATCGAATAAAGTCAAGTTTAATGCAAGATCAGGGGTGATTCATTCAAGTAATAGATAGTGAGGATTGAAGGGGTCAAACAGACCCCTCCGGTACTTTTAGTGTTAAAGAAATAATTTTTCCAGAACGTGGCATTAAAGATTGTGTCCACACTGCGAAAAGCTTTCCCTCATTTAGCCCAGCATGTCTCCCACGCCTTCTCCCTCTCCATCAACTTCGCAGAAACTCAATCCGAACTCTCCCCACGCCCGTACTCCCTCTCTGCACCCGTCCCCTCCAAACCGCCCTTGTCGCCTTCCAACCCCCGCATCACCGCCCGCAACACTCTTGTCTCAGCCCACCCCCCTCCCTTGCCCCCCACCCAGAGTCTCCGGCAATTAGCAGAGCGGTCGCGGCTCAGCATTTGGAGCAAGCCGCGTTGGTTGCCAAAAGGCAGCACAAGCTCCACTACTCGCTAATTAGCGCTGGGTTTAGGTTCAAACCCACTCGCTCCCATGCATCCAGGTCACTTTCGTTCGCATTCGTGCTTCGGCCGACCCAACCTCGGCTCCACCCCGTCTATGCCATCCGACCGCCTCTCCCAGCGGTTTCCTCAAGAGGCACGAGGCTGATTTCGCCGCTGACAAAACGGGAAGTTCTTTTCTTCATGTTTCGGAGAGGAGACCCTCGGTTTAAAACTTACGATTTTACATTATCTGCAAGGATAACGATCGCTCAGTGATCCTAATGATGACGTTTTGATGACAGCAGGTGTGAACGTCGTATTCCAAAAATGGCTTCATTCTGTGGTAGTTAAAGGCGTAACTTTGTGGAATTTGCTAACATTATAATGATTCGAAATGCAAACATGCAAGTTCTACTCTATGCGGATGATACTGTTTTGATCTCATAGAGCAAACAGGGATTACAAAATCTCCTAAATAAGTTTTGTGAATCAACAGAGAGAATGGAATTGAGGGTATATGTGTGAAAGGCTAAAGTAGTATTTTTTTATAAGGAGAATGGGGTTAATAACTGTGTGATGAGGGCGAATGGTGAAGTAATTGAACAACTGGACGATTTTGTGTACTTAGATAAGGTTTTACGAAAGACGGACGGATAGATGAGGAGATAAAGAGACGTGCGAATGCTGGAAGGAAAGTGGTAGGTAGCATGTGGAGCATATCAAAGAATGAGTGCCTTTCTTGGGAAGCAAAAATCTCCGTATACAAAAGTATACTTCTCCCCACTTTATTGTATGGAAGTGAAACATGGGTATGTCAGGATAGACATAATAGTAGACTAAACGCCATGGGTATGAGTTATCTGAGGAGTGTTTGCGGTAAAAGTAGGGTGGATAGGATCAGGAATGAGTGGGTAATAAATGAATGTGGGTTAGATGCTCCAGTAATGAACATATATGAAAGGAGTGTACGTCGTTGGTTTGGCCATGTTCAGAGAATGGATGAGAGTCGAATAATGAAGCAGATACATAAGAGTGAAATGACTGGTGCGAGAGGGAGAGGTAGGCCGAGAAAGTTGTGGTTGAATGTGGTTGAGGAAATTTTTAGGAGGAGGAATATTAGCAGCCGTAAAAACAGGAGGGCGTGTATGAGTCAGTTTATGGGGGTTAATGAGACAAGAGAGATTTGCAAGGACAGGTCAGTATGGAGGAAATTATTGAAGCAGAGTTAGGTGTACAAATACGTATTTATGAGTGAAACTTTGTGACTTTGATAACCCCGGAAGGGATCGGTGTGATTGGTATGTATGTATGTTATAATGATAACACGTTACTTTGTGATTCCACATATCTTTATTTGGAACGACTCGGGTTTCGACGTTCAACATCACCTTAAGGTAAATACTCTGAGTGTTCATTGCGTTCTGAGTGAAGTTGCGTGTTATCATTGTAATGGTTTCATTCCTTTAAAATGTGCTTACTTTGCCTCTCAAGAAAGGAAAATTGACTATTACATGTACCATCGCTTTCAAAAGTCGGGCCAACCGGTTGGCAAGGCCAACTTGGTATTTCACTGAATGCGAACTTCGTGTAACGCCTATGCATCCAGCGACTACTAAGTGCTAGTTTTTCTCAGTAGCACTCGCTACGGAGAGCCTCGAATGAATTTCTCCTTCTCTTGCAATGTGCCAACCACAGAGGCCCGGAATGGCAAAGAATGCATTCTGGAAAGTTTCCTAGTTAGTTATTTTGCACTCTTGTTAGTCACAGGCTTAAGTGTATAGATGAGATATTTGGAAATGGATTGGCGAGGCTACAGGCATTAGCGCAGCCCATAGAGGACAGATATTATCCTTTTTTGAGAGCCTGAAAACTGTTACAAATTCTGGCGTGCCTGAATGTTGACTGATAAACCGTTTATTAGTGACTCAAGTTACATCCGAGGGATAACTTTTAATTAGAATTGAAATCGAAGAGCGGTAGACGGAGGAGCAACAATAGGTAATACTTGAGGATATCTGGTAGGCCATATGCAAGAATCCATACTCAGTTAATTCTTAGTTACGATTATGGTCTGTCATTGGCAGTAACAGCAATATACAAAAATATTTAGTTTGTCCTCTGATGAGTAGGCCTTCTATATTAGCTTACTGACACCACAGGTAATATCCTACAAGTAGCTACCCTAAATTAAATAATACACTTTTTCCTAACCTTGTGAAGTCACGACTCAATCATATTGATTTTGTCTGCAAAATGGACCCCAATTTAAATTTTAAACCGCTAATTTAATTCCATTCTAATTTATTCAAAGTAATGAATCGTTCATGTTACTATTTTGATAATCTTATAATTTTATTTATATTCAAGTTTCCATAGTAGACATTTTTATATGACGTGCATCTGTCTTTCTTGATAGTGAGAAATCAATTTATCTATATCTCGGGGGATGGAAAGTGTGGTGTAAGAAAAGAATGTTGAAAATCAAATGAGTAAAGATGTTTATTTAGAGGTGAAATCAGAGCGAGTAAAAGAAGTTTTACTAAGAGTCAAAAAGAAAAGACGGCTGGTAAGACTACTATTTGACAGTTTTATGAAGAATCTGCAAAGTAGACAAAGTTTAGCAATCGGTCTCATACTGTGATATCACTAACTCTTGAAAACTCCTTGAAGGGGAAGTTAATGGGAAAATATTGAGAAAGACCAGGATTGAAATGCATATAACAAGTTATATAACTAGTATGTCAAGATGAAGGTTCTTGTAGAAAGGACACTGCAAGTTAAGAAGGAATAAAGTTAAGAGATTAAGCACCCAGACTATTATTTTGATTGATATATGCTAATGATCATGACTCCTGGTTTGAATCATAGACAAAGGAGAAGTTTTTTTCACGTCTATTCGCCACTTGAATCCACATTGAAAATAAGTATTGTACTATTTAACAGTAATTTATTGTAATCGAATGACGCGGTTCACAGCTTGCTGCATCATCAGTTACAATTGTTTATCTTTTACTTTTCGATTATTATGAAAGTAACCTGACGCCAAGAAGGGGGGCTTGAAAAACTAACTAATTTTTGGGATAGAAGGCAGGAGAACATAGATTTGGGGCTTGTGAGAGATTTTTTCTGAAAGTAGTGAGGAGGGGTGCGGAAAAAGTAGCTCGTTGCAAAGGTTGCTTGTTGTTTGATAATTTCCATCTGTTCCTATGCATCTATCTTTAAGCTAATTACGATTACAATAAATAACTGTGGAAGAGTACAATACTTATTTTCAATATGGATACAAACATAAAATACTTCCGCGAAGTGACACCTGAAAGTGTAAAGTTCACGAATCGCCACGTTTATACGCAAGTTTTCATATTAGAAATTTTTAAATGAAGTGTATCTGTCTTTCCTGACAGTGAGAAATCAATTTAGTAATATCTCGGGTGATGAAAAATGTGGTGTGACAAATGAATGTTGAAAATCAAATGAATAAAGAGGTATTTAATGTGAAATCAGAGCGAGTAAAAGAAGTTTTACAGTGAGCCGAAAAGAAGAGACGGCCAAGAAAACTATCTATATTTTAAATTTAGATATTCAACATTGCGATTACGCCCCTCGGTATTTTGGCCGCATGATATTCTACATAGATGGGTGCAATAGTTGTTACTAGCACCCATGATGGACGAAATTATTTTTATAGGTACTGTTGAATACATAAATAACTTAGGATACGCAGAGTAAAACACGTTTTAAGAACACTATGATAGACATGTTGCTTTATTCACCATTTCACTCATAACATAGTTTTTCCGACCCTTTTCTGTTGATTTTGAATTTGAAACGCAGTATTAGGTCCTTCAAACACCAACTGTTTTCATTTCGAGTAAAGAAAATGGGCAGGATGAGAATAAAGAATCACAACCGGTCGATCTTGCACTTTCCCTACCACCTCTTCGTTTTCTCTTCCAATCAGACAACTTTGGGTCGTATTCTTCCAAGTGATGCTCTTCTTCCTCAGGGACTCTACAATACACGGAAGAGATTAAGTAAGTATTAATGATAAGTCCCTGTAGTTTAATTTTTCCGTTATTTATATTTAAAAAAGGGCATGAATGGAATGCTCATTTCAAGATAAAAGTAATATCTGATGTTTAACGATTGGCATCGTTTTGCTAGACCTCAATTAGGAAGAAAGTTACCAATATTAAATCTTGATTGTTGTAAGAGCTCATAAATTTAATGGTCCTCATTTGAGGGTTTTTAATTAAAAATATAAGTATGTAGTTATATTCTTCAAATGAAACTGTTCTCCACATATATGATGGTAGGAAAAACTTTTTTGTAAAACTAACGTATCTTGTAATAAAAATCAGTGGTGGCCCTTATTTTGGTTTAAAAAATATATTAGTAACTCTTGGATACACTATGAGAACTTTTCAAGTAGAAATGAAATTGTAATGATTGTGAATGTTTAGATAAGTGTATGTTGGCATTTTATCGCCCCTTTTCATTCTGGCTTATTTTTTGGTTTTGTTAATATACAAGGCCGTGATAAATGATAACCTAGAAAGTTTTAAGGGGAGAAATCTTACGTGAATAACAGATGAAGCAATCTCCTCACGACTCCGCTCCCGGAAGCGATTGAATCTGCCGCTTCACAGAGCCCTCGCAGGATACATGCACGTCCGTCAAGACCATGGCTGGAATGAAAATTCAATTGTCACCGCATGGGTTGTTGGCGGATTGTATCTTTATCAAAACCCATTTTGCGTTCAGATAAGTCTGAAATTTTACAATTTCAGCTATTTTTATGCATGTTTATGCCTTGCAACAGTGTATTATTACATTAGCATTGGCCTTGAGATAAATGCATCAAAAACAAAAATTCTACTACAGAAAAGAGGGAACAGGGGCTCACAGATAATGCTTGGTGACCCCATTGAGTCAGTGGACCGATTTATATATGTACTTAGGGGTGGAATTAAATGCAGATGGCACAGAAGAGGGAGAAGTCCGGAGAAGAATGACACTAGCCAATAAAGGGTACTTTGCGATGTCACATGTACTTAGATCAAAAACTGCCCAACGTAATAGCAAGCTAAAAATATACAAGTCAATTATAAGACCCATTGCAACTTATGGATGTGAAGCATGGAGTGTGACAGAGAAGACGAAAAGCATACTTGATAGATTTGAAAGGAGAGTGCTTAGAAAAATTTTAGGACCCATTCAGGAAAACAATATCTGGAGAATCAGATTCAAACATGAATTATATGGTATTTTTAGAGAACCCCCTCTGTCAAAATACATCCGACTACAGCGATTGCAGTAGGCCGGGCATGTGGCTAGAATGGAGGATACCAAAGAGAACGTTAGACAGCCGAATGTACGGCAAAAGACCCGTAGGAAGACCACGTAAACGCTGGGAAGATGAAGTACAGGCTGACACACGGAATCTCCTAGGACTATGACTGTGGAGGAGAGCGGCAACTGACAGAAAAGCATGGAGGCATAAGTTGAAGGAGGCCAGGGCCCAAACTGGGGCTGTAGTGCCATAGGAGAGAGAGAGAACAGTGTATTGCTCTTCATGAGGCTAATTGTTGAAACTTACTAAACCATTATTTCCTCGATATCTCTATAAATTTCTCTTCTCTGGATGGAACGTGCGAATGGAAGCGCCACCGATCCATTCTTTGGAAGATCCCATGCAGATCTAAAGCCGTTGGCATACGCCAGCCAATTGGACGTGTTGAATAGTATGTACTTGAAGTTAACTCGCAACTGAAAATATGAAAAAAAGTTGGATTATTCATTTAAAAGGATATATTTTTCATACCCAAACCTTTAACTTTAAATTTATGTTGAATTGAAATTCGAATGGATTTGCTTAAACATTAAACATCACTTGACATCACGCGGCTCGCTTTCTTGAATGATGCTTTTTACTTAAAGGCAATTCATTTGGTTCTTGGCCATGAGATTAATCCAAAATTGATGAACAGTTATGGTTACTAAATTTTGCATATGATACCACAAAGTTTGCTCCGTAATGACAAGTGACCATCAGAAAAAAATCCATCGATAAGTTGCAAACTATTCTCTACATCACATTGGGCAATATTTGTACTCCATTTTGAAATGATAACTTCAGCCGGCTGATATATTTGCACAGAACCGTACAATTTTCGATTGAATCAAGTTTATGAATGAGCATAGGAGTGTAACCTGAAAGCAGCATCGGTCATGCACTATAAATATGGATGTATACGTTGGAGTCGTGTAATATGACTGCTAGTAACCACTGAATGTGCGTAATAACTTTGATACTTGACGGAAGATGATTATCAATGTCTTGGCAAGACCGTAAAATATACTAGGGCGCCTCGAGGTAGCAGACAATATTGTAAACAATAATCCCACAATTATATGTATATAACGCATGTCCGGCACGGAATACGATTTAATGGGATATGATTAATTTCGCAATAAATGAATAGGTTTATTGTATGATAGCTTGTGTATTAGAGCCTTCATCTCAATATTTTGAGCTAGATGTAGGTATAAAAACCGTTATAGATCCAATGAAATAAGTATAAAGTTCCGCATTTACCTCTAGAAAAGTAAGAATAATATTAGTTGTGGATACCAATTTAAATATTGAGTTTTATTGTGCCATTGTAAGGATTGATTACACGAATCTAACAGATATCGTTCGCGTTTTCTGGGATTGGAGCCCAGTTCATCCGGATTATCAAAGCTATGAAAAATGAATATACATCATGAAAGAATTTGTGTGTATTCTCAGAAAGTTAAATCTCTACTCCTTTTAAATGATCTCTTATGTCTTGAACTTCTGAACTGTTTATGATAAACAGAGTTTCTTGAAAGAGGTTTTTAGATCTCGTGAATTTAGGATTTTCGTTAAAAATAGTATTTTGAGAAATAGTTTACATTTTAACGGAATTACAGGTCCGTCGATGGATACTTTCATGGAATATATTCTACATACCTTAACAGAATGCATTACATCAGTTTTTATCCTTGATTCCATGACAATTATGGATAACCGTGGACAGTATGCAAAGATATTCGATTTCAACAAGTGTACAGATTTGTTTAGAAAGCATCACAATCAATAAGACCTGAGACATCACCACACGCCATAACTGCTCTGTTGCATGTTGTTCGATGGGGATCAACCAATATAGTTTATTGTCTTCCATAAAGGAAACAAAAAAGATCATGCCCTGCAATTACGATAAAACGGTGGGAATTATCGTGGAAATGCGTCAAGTATTGGTATAGATAAACGTTCTGTGCCATGATCCCGATGTTGAATTATTATAAAGCTTCCGTGGCAGCAATAAATTTATCAGGAAACTTCTCTTTCTTTATCTTTTACTTCTCTTCTCTTTCTTATACTTTCTTAAACAGAAAACTTATCACTTTTTTCTTACGGAAACCTGCTTCTTGTCATCTGTGGCAAAGAAAAATTGAAATTAGTGATTTGTAAATTGTATTCTACCGGTAAATGGTAGGTTTTATTGAAAGTTAGGGGAAATTATCCCGGTTTTCTACACTTTTGAGGACCTAATCATCTCTATAATTTCTTTTTTTGTTTCTTCATATGATCTATCCTTCTTCACTCCGATAATAAAACCTATTCTTTTACTTCCCCTTCCCCGCTTTCCCAACATCCTTCACTCAATCACAGTCTTGCGTATCCCAGAATCCCTCATTACTTCCTCTAGCTATCTACCCTGTCTATCCCGGAAGTTTCATTCAGAAGTTTACTCCGTCGCCCACCATACTTAGAACTTCCTCGTTTATCTTTCTTTCCGTCCACCGTACCTTCTCCATTCTTCCCCACACCCACATCTCAAACACCTGCAGCCTATTCACCTCCTCCTTTATGAGGGTCCATATTACTGCCCCATACAACGCTACGCACCATATCAAGCTCTTTACCAGCCTCCTCTTCACATCCTTACCCAAGGTCCCCGTCATCAGCTCCCTTCTTTTACTAAACGCCTCCTTGACTGACGCTATTCTCCTCTTTACTTCTATGCCCAATTTCTTCCTGCGTACTACTAAAGTAATTTAAATGCTCTACTTGTTCTAACCTGTGTCCTCCCACTTTTATTTCCAGCCACGCTTTTTTTGTCCTTGAGAACCTCATTACCGTTGTTTTCTTATGATTTATCATTAATGTATATTTTCCGCACTGGAATTCTTAAGCATCCGCTAAAGCTTGTAATCTCTTCAAAGATTGAATTATCAGTGCCTGATCATCCGCGAACCTTGCCGACTTCATAAGCTGCCCTCCTACCTTGATTGCCACATGTTGTTCTTCCAATGCTTCTCATACCATTTCCTCCGTATAAATGTTAAAAAGATTCGTGAAATGAAAAATGCAATAAAAAATCGATGTTTTTTCAAATTGTGTTTGAGGTGTTTTCACCATTTTGGACTATGCATTTAAAGCCATGAGGAACCTTGTTTTTGTCATCTGCTGTAAAGAGAGATTGGTATTAGTGAAATGAGAATGGAAATAATAAACCACTGGAATTTAATGCGTTTTCTCAATTGTGTGCCAGGTATTTTCACCGTTTTGGTCATTGAATTTAGCACATGAGAAATCCGGGTTTGGATTAAAAATATTGGATGGCGCCAAGTGAGAAAGGGTGCCACGAGTCGACTGGGAATGACGCATGAGAATGAGCGCGGACGGGGAAAGGAGGAAAAGGTGACAGCTGAAAGGTACCCTCATCACGCGGACTCACACTGCGCGCGCCCCAAAACTCACCGAAGCCTTGCTTCCATCGGGGAACGCCAAAGATCTTCTAGGCCGCGACCTCACCCTTTGTGCCCCTTGACATTCGGCCAAGGATTCTCTCCGGTCGGGAGGCGAGGGACCCTCGGGCCGTCTCTGGCCCCCCTCCGCCTCCTCTTTCCCCGCGAAACCATTCCAGCCGCTGACAGTATCTACTTCTTCATCTCCTGACATCTCCGGCCCGGAGGCGAGGCTCCCGGACTCCAGTTGTCGCTCCGGGCCGCAATCCACGCCCCCGGGAAGGCCCCCCGCCCCTGGAAGCTCCCTGACGGACGTTGCAATGGCGCCTAATGACACCCCTGATCCGCTGGTGCTCTTGACAGATGCCAGCAGGATGAGGATGGCCCGGAGGAATAATGTGACACTGAAGCAGCATCGCGGAAGGGTGCCGGATCCCGGAGTCATTCGCGGAGCTCTGACGTCCATGACTTATGACTGGAGGGATTCGCAGAAAGCCTGCGGTTGGGAATAAGTTTAGAGAGCGTGGTGAGATGTGGGCAATTCTTTATGGCTCGGATAGAAAGGGCTCCTCCATTCATTAAAATGGGGGTGACATACAGGCGCCCGAGTTGCCTTTCACGTCGGTGGGAGCGTGGGTTTGAATTGAGGACGGGATAATATAACTCCCCTTAAACCTCCTCTTTGAACTCTGAGAGCGCTTAATTGCAGTTCTGAGGGAGACCGATTGTTTTCCCGAGTAGATTTATCTCCTGCTGCTCTGAGTAGGGTATTTACATGAACTATCAGGGACTTGGTTCTTGATTCAATGCTGCACTATTGAAAATAAACTGAGATTTTTCCAGAAAATTCAAGACAAGTTAATTTTCATGAATTCAAAACGTATGGCAAAAGTCCTGGTCGTGTTCACTTTCGCAAGAAGTCGTTTTATTTCAACTATCAATAATTGCTTTGAATGCACATTAATCTTTGCGAGGTTACTGATCTGGCAGTCATGAAAAATAATGGTAAAGATAGTTGTGTACAGTATGCGTGTAACTTTCACAATCGGAGTGTTTTCATGTTATAATTCAATTTCATTATTCTCTTCTT